>JASXSY010000496.1:0-267500 GCA_034509805.1 Sipha maydis
TGGTGCGGCTGGTGCGGCTGCTGCGGCTGCAACGTGGCTGACGACTGTTGTCCTTCGCCTTTGCCACCACCGCCGCCTTCAGTCGCTGACGGCTTCTTGTTGCACGTCACCGGATTGTTACTGTCCTCTTCATTCTTACGTTTCTTGGCCGACGGTTGGCCACCACCATTGTCTTCCTTGTTGTCCATCAGGTCCACCAGGTCCACAACGCCCGCCGTCGCTGACACCGTAGTACGGTACGGTCGGTCGTCCGCGTCCTTTTGTTCGTACGCCTCGTCGTCCAAATGCTTGACCACCAAGTTGATGCCCTTGTACGCGTTCCCGTTCATCCGCAGCGCCAGATTCTTTTTGTGGTTGTTATCGAACCGCACGAACGCCACACCCCGCCTATGCTTTTGGATTTTGATCGCCGATCCGTCGACATGTATGCCCTCGAACAGTTTGCGCACGTCACCGTACGAGAAATAGTTGGGCATGTTGTTCAATTCGACGCACAGACCTTCTACCCGCGGTGTCTGAGCATAGCGCACGTCGAACTTGTAACGGTCGTTGAATCGAGCCGGCACAGCAGCTCTCTTCGGATCTTTAGAGTCCGACCCATCGCCACCACCGTTGTCTTTACCGCGCTGTTGCAGCATCGGATTGAACCTCGGTGGTCTTCCCCCGCTGCCGCCTTGAATCCACCTGAACCGGGATGATCTACCACCACCGCCGCCGCCGCCGCCGTACCTCGGATGCTGTTGATAAAAATTTGCGGCCAAAACGGGAACGATCGGTGGTCGAGGAGGTATTCTAAAATGATTAAATCCAACGTTGGCTGGGGGTTCCCTAACCGGCGGTTGATGATTGTCGATGTTGATTTGATGTTGCGGCTGCTGCATTGGGTGCATGTAGACCTGCGTGGTTTGTATTGTCTGATGTTTCGCAGTTTCAATGACTTTTTGCAGCTCATTTCGTGAGCTCAATGACAGTCTGATTTGAACGTCCTTAATAAATCCACCGTCAGAAAACATAGCCTGCCTAGCATCCTTATCAGTACTGCAAAATAATTAGAAGTAACCATAAGAAAATTTAAAAAAATAAGAAAATAGAATTCCAATTACCCTATTAGTTTCTTAATTATTATTTACCTAAAAGATATAAAAGCAATCCTTTTTTCACCGCCGACGATATGAACTCCATCCTCGGGTATTGACAACCCTTGGAAAAATTGTCTTATATCTGCAGCATTGGCTGAGCACGGCAGATTTTGTAGTCTTATTATAACACTCATGATGTTGCCTAATTAAATAAATACATTTATTTAAAACATTTTTCATGGCATACTGCGTAGTAGAATTATGATTTATCGGTTTGTTCATACAGGAAATGAGATCGTAAATGCTACTTCCCAATCAAATATTCCTTAGTCCTTACTAAAAAAGTATTGTGTATACGATATCAATAAGTGTAATTTCAAGGTTATCTAGTGATAAGAAACCCCAAAAAAAACGATTTAATCTCTATCATGGGATTTGATTTAAATGTTTCTATACGATTTTTATTAATTATTTTAATGTAGTTATTTATTGACGTACTTTTAGTAAATTTTTTATAAATTCATAATGTGTAAATGATAGACATATAAACATGTAAACATATAAACTATACCAACATGATAATAATAAAATAAATATCTAAATTTCGTTTAAGATATTTAGTACACAGTTCACAAATTTTACAAATATTTACTGTTGGTTTACAAAAATATATAAGATAAAAATAATTTTAAGACTCAATCTTAAATTTTTATTGAGGTATATATTTAACTTCTATGTGACTGTATTAGTATATCAGGCTTAATATGTACATATGGGTCTGCAGAACCAAAATAAATATTTATGGTCAATCCAACATATGAATTCGAATTTATAATATCACATTTATATATTTTAGAAAAGTTTAACTCCTCATTGAAAAATGTTAAGTTTGTTACTGCACATGTTTAATAAGTAAATTAAAAAATTTCACCAACACGTAGTATAAACATGTAGTTTTATGGATTATGATAGAACCAATAAAACGACAGTTGGAGCATTCTTTGCTTGTGGTTTTCAAACGTAAATTGAATATTAGTTTAAAAACAAGTAGTATTTAACAAATATTTCGTGAAAGCGATTATGTAATATACGTAACATTTATTTTCCAAGTATAGAGTTAATTGTATTGAAGAACAAATAATTGTGTATGCATCTAAATATAAATATGACGACATTTTATAATTTTAGTATTTAAATATCATAGCACAAAAATATGAAGTAAATTCGTGTAGATAATTTTTAATATTTACTATTGGTTCTTTAATATTATTGGGATTGTGTGATTTTTTATTCAAAATTAGCCTTACTAATAATGAAAAAGGGCAACTTGGAAAATATAAGAACTAGTGAAAGTTGTAGCTGTAATGTTTTTTTTTTTTTAATATTAAACATACATTATTTTTTTTTTACATAAAACCAATGTGATAATGCTATCAAAAAAAACGTTTCCTGAGTAACAGAAGTCAGTTGATTAGTTCATATTTCTATCAGTAAGAGATACTTACGGTAAGTAAGAAGAACTTTGTATAACATATCAAAATATTTTTGTTAAGTCAAAATTATTTACATATTACGTAAAAAAACTTATAAAAATATAACAGTTATGATATATATATATATATATATTTATAATATAATATTATATTAATTAATTAATCATATCCATATTACCATATATTTTTTAAGCTTAAAGAGTCTATGTTGTTAAAAAATAAGAACTATTACGCATGGTATTTGTAAGAATAATTAGTAAATAATAAACTAATATTATATGTCATTATGAAAAAAGAAAAAAAGAAACTAGTGTATGAAGTAAGAACTTAGAGCAGTAGTTCGTTAAAAATGTGTTAAAAGTTTTTCATTTAAGACTAAAAATATAATGCAATTTATTATTTTTGAAAACAAATTCGAATATATTAGTAGTGGCTTAAAATAGGTTTTTAATGTTTCATCATGTTTTTGAGTATTTTTGACACTTAGACAAAAATATTAAAATATTGAAAAGTATAAAATTATATATTATTATAGGCGCTGAATTTACGGAGGCAACCACCCCAGTACTTTAATTTTAAAAGAGATCGTTCCAGTACTTTAATTATATAATTAAGGTAAAACGTACAAATAATATTTTTCTTTTGGTTATTTGCTCCGTGCTGAAATTTAAAAGTCAGCGCTTAATTCATATTATAACATTTATCTTTTAATGTCAAAAAACTTTCAAAGATCAGTGAATTGAGCATTCCCGACATAAATTTTTTTACAAGATACATTTTAAATATCTCATTTTATAAACTTATGAATCAATGCTGAAATAATAATTGTTATTAACTACTTATTATTAATAAAAATATATGTATGTATTCACATACATGCAGAATACAAATGTTACTATGTTTATTTCAGAGGGATTACTCCCCCTTCCGAAAACATTTATTCATTTTTTAATTATATATTTCTATATCTTACCGCATGACCCTTGAAAATGTACAATACTTCAGTTTAACATTTTTTAAATAAACACTAACTATACATATATACAAGCTATATTAATATAACTATTGAAAATGTTTATATGCGAAGTGATATTAGGAGTGTTTTAAAATAAATGCACTTTCAATCTTTAAATTAAATCATAGAATCGTAGATTTAATTTTTTTAAATTTCCAAACAAAATTTTTTATCAGTTCCATATTTTAGGGCATAATACTAAATTTTAGATTTATGAAAATATAATAATTAATGTTGCAATAATTTTAATATAATTTAACAATTTTATGCAATATAAAATTGTAAAATTATATGATCACTAGGTTGCATCCTGAAATAACGTTTTACTGTGATATTACGTACTTTTGGCTGACATCATTGTATTCACCTTCATCAAAATAAGTGCGTATATCAATATACTTATAATGCGTGACCTGCAGAAAAAGTAAAGAAATTCTAAAATTGGAATAAACACTGCATATACATTTTTCCAAAATATTTAACGTGTACATATATTCAACTAATAGTCGATTAAATGTTATTAGTTTTCAATAGGTAGTTGTCATGTTTCTCGCGTTGTCATAACATCATGAAGTATGATTTTCTAACATTTTTGGATTCACTGGTTATGATGTCTAAAAACAAAAACAATAGTCTTCGAGTATTTAATAGAACGTTGACGTAATACTATATTTATCTGATATCTCGTATACATCATATGATTTTAATTCTGAGGAGCAAAATTAAGACTTTTGCCATGTTAAGACGCTAATTAGCTAACTAATGATATTAATAGTAATGAACTCAGTACGTCTAACTATACTGTATTACACAATTCATTTTTGAAGTCGAGACCATACCAGTCGAAAAGTGCCGAAAATCATATGAGAGCGTCAGAGATTGTCTACAACAGTGTATCAATGCTGACGGCCGCCATCTTGGAAATATAATTTTCAAAAAATTATTTAAAAAAATGGGATTAAATACTGATTTAAATAAATAAAAAATGTTTACTTTAAGTTATACTCTTCGTTATTTATAGCCCATCAAAACTCGTCAGTCGGCTCTGCCGCCCCTGTACATTATTTCAGTATTACAGTAATCGTCAACTGTTTTCTTCGCGCACACGCTTTTTCTTGTATAAAAAAGAATTTTTATAATAGAAACTAGTTACTTATTAATAAGCGTAATTAATTAATTACATTTGTTTGTTCCTTAAAACCATAATATTACTTCATTTTGTTATTAATTATTACATAACAATTTAAATTATTAATATTTTATAATCAAAATAACGAATATTCATTTTTTTTGTCTCGTTTTGCTTAAAAAAATGTAAGGTTGCTTTGGGTTAGATAACATTAAAAATATATCAGATTCTAATTTTCGATGAATTTGTTGCGTACCTGCTATATTATTGTGAATGTGAAAAATATACACGAGAAAAAGCGTTCCAGATGAAAAAAATATTAATAAAAGAATTTTAAAGGACTTCAGTATCATTAAAGATTTGCAGTTGGGTGAAGACTTCCTGTTTCAAAACTTTACGCGAATGTCCAAAACAAATTTATTTACGTTATTAAAAAAAAATCGAGCCTGAAATTGTAAAACAGAATTAAGTTTTAAGAGACGGTACCGTCTAATATAAATTGTTAAGGCGGTTGGAAGCAGCGTATTTATTTCACGTTTCAGACCTAAAAGCCTGACAAGATTATGCATACTTAAAATCATCATATTTCAATTCTGTAAAAAGATTTGAGTTTATCAACCTTTTTTCTAGGTTAATGTGGAAATCGATTTTTGATATTTGTTTAAAAATTGTCTTTAAATCTTATTTGAGTTTCTCAATTTTTTTTTAATTTTAAGATTTAATTTACTGTCTTTTTTAAGAATGTTAAACAGTTATTCTAAAATCGACTTCCACAATAACCTAGAAAAAAGGTTGATCAACTCAAATCTTTTTACAAAATTGAAATCCGATCATTTGAAGTTGACGTATTTTTGTCAGGCTTTTAAGTCTAAATTTATTAAAATTAGTTTGGTTGTCGGACAAAATATTTTATTTCATCGTTTGCAATGACATGTGCATGCGCGTACGAACCATTAATTGTTTCCAAGAAATGTTTAATGCCTGCGCGCAACGATAACAGCGAACCGATAATACTATATAGATCCCTATATAGACTTATTGTAAACTAAAATAAATATTGTATTATATTTATAATTTGATATATTTACTGTAATGAATTTTTACACATACTGTACATGCCGTTATCTATGGATTTAGTCGACACTTACTTTAGTACTTACTACTTGTAAGTGCCACATCAAAGTGTAGTTTCAGACGTTTCAGTGCACATAGTATCAGTGCTTTAGATATTGGTGTTATATTTTATTATTTTATTTATTCCAAGTTCTCATAGAAAATTAACAAAGATTTTAGATACGGGACGAAAAAACGTCGTTATTTAAGCAAAACAATTAAATCTAAAGAGCAAAAGTTAAAAAAATTTATTAAAAAAAAAGAAACTCGAATTATTGATTAAATAAATTGATAAATGTTTAAAATTGTATTCTACATACGAGTACGTGATAATATTTTCAAAATATTTTAAATCTTTTTGAACTATTTAAAGACATTTAAAATTTTCGTTTTTGGGTTATTTTTTTTTTCAAATTTTGATATGAAATTTTTCGTTATTATTGCTAAAAAGGTTTGAAAATATAGTAATTTAAAGTTTTTTGTAAGTAATTAATTTACCAATTACAAAAGTATATCGAAAAAGTTTACAGTTTATTTTATTTTTTATAAGCATAATATTTTGATGAAAACACAAAAATTTACAAATTATTTGGTAGTTAAAAATATTTAAAAGTTGTTGCATTCATACCAACGATTTGAAAATATAAAAGTTGAATGTAACTCTTTAAATATTTTTTTATAAAGGATTTAAGTTACGTAAATTTGTTGAAATCATGTCCCTAAGCTTTCGCAGTATTTTGTGATTAAAAATGTATAATATATTCAATAAGTCGTTTTTAAAAAAAAAAAAAAAAAAAAACATTATAAATTATTTTATACAGGCGACAATTATTGGATACCGAACAAAAAAAATACTTTTTATGGGAATTAGAAATAAATTTTGTGCTGTATGTCAAAAAGCTGAATCCAACGAAAAAGAAGTTTCTGTTCACAAATGTTGACCATTGTTATTATATTATTAGATAAAGTTAATTGACTAAAACCGGTTTTGTAAATTGTAATGAATATCACATCGTTGTACAATATGCGGGTAGTAGTGGTAGAGTGCTGGACACTCACATAAATGTTCATTTACTACTCACACAACAGCAGTACGCAATTTCAACTGCTAAACTAAATGCCTATCGTTTACTCCTTAGAATCGGAGCGCTTCCGACCCCCTTAATAACAAATCGTTATTTAATCATTTTAAGATGCCATTAAAGGGATATTTAAATACTAATATAAATATTGTTTTCTCAATCATAGTATTATTATTTTTATTACCATTTCATTCATAATTGTATTATAAATCAGGTGATATCGGTGTACAATAAGAACGAGTATCGGATTTTTAAGGAATTCTCTGTTAGATCGTACAACTATGTGTACTTAATTCGAAACTTGCCTACGTTTGTGTTTTAGTATTAAAAATCTTAGGTGGATCACTAAGAATCATCTTGTTTTCATTAGTAACAATTTTGACATTGGAAGAATTTTTTGAAATAATTTTACGTGAACATCTTTTTGACATTTTCTTTTGTTGGTTATTAGACTTATTTGCAGTTTTATTTTTAGATTGCCCTAAATTAACATCGAGGGCAGTTGACTTTTTTTCTAACGGATTTCTAGGTGCTTTAATAACCTCTTCTGAAATTGGAATAATGTACATATATCATTTTATTAGTACGATTCGTACTTTGTCGCAATTAATAATTTACTCCTTTTCGTATCGACAGGGGCGATTGGCTCCACCGACGGTTTATGCACTATTTTCATATTCATAACTAGGCTACAACTGTTGAAAAGCTCTGGTCTGTTAACAATTTCTCCCAGTGGTCTTACGTGATTTTATTGCACATTAGGTATTTTCGATATACTTGGTAGAAAATTAATGTTTTCAATCTTTCGTCTATAATTCCATTGCATTTTTGCCTTGGAGCGTATAGGTTTTGAATCGCAATAGAATCGTGTATTGATTAAAAGTAAACATGAAATTATTATCAAGTGCATACACAAGAAGGTTTAGGAATTCAAATATCTCCCCTTGAAATTCAGGAAAATTTTAAATATGTTTTTATAGAGTAAAAGTGGTTTATAAATTATGTAAGTAAAAAAATGTATAACCTAAAATTCCCCAAAATATTTTTTTATGTACACGCTTGATTATTATTATATACATATAGCTTATATTATTTTCTAAATATAACAATAATCATTTTAATATTTTAAAATGTATTATGTCATATTGAACTCTATCGAAATGCATTCATTATATTTAAATTCATACTTAAAATTGGCCGACCTCAAATAGTTGTGAAAAAGACAAAGAAGAAGATTTATACTTAAAATAACATAAAATTTACATGTGATATTACAGAATTTTTTAAACAATGATTATTGCAATTTAATGGAATGAACGATTTTCGATTTCTTTTAAATGCATAAACTAATAATAACTACTGTAGCACATTTTGTCGTAGTGACCTATGACCTGTTTACTGTACAAAGTATGTCACTACAGAACACACGAAATCAGAATGGTCACAGTGACCAGGTCACTTGTAGATGTAAACAAGATTTAATCGCCATATTTATGGAGTCCTAGTTTTTTATAACGTTAAAAATGATAAAATTTATTCTGTGGTAAATGTATTGAAAACACTGGACGTACTTAATTATTTTCATGAATATGGTTTATTAAACCATATAATATATGAAATATATTGGAATACACTATTGGGACTCGATAACAATGAATGAATGAGTTTTGAACACTCCCTTGGTTGCGCCACTGCATCCATATTCTGTTTTGAATTCGACAGTATCAAGATTATATGTATTATCTTTTATGTACCATGATTTTTAATTGATTCCATATTTTTCTTTTTTTCTCAAACTATAGCATTATCGTTATTACACTCATAAATTATTACAAGCAGGTATGTACAACTGTTTCTCGACTTAACAAATATTTATAATGCAGTGAAGAATAATTGTGGATGTACAACAGAAAAGTTTTAATGATTATATGTGATATTATTTACATGATTTTTATTATAATATTGCAATAGTCATCAAATATCCATAATTTAGGATTCCTAGTTAGGAACTTCCAAGGAACTTGCAACAAAGCTTGGTCTACACTTACTCTCCTCAAGACGAAAATTTAATGATGCATCTTTTATTCTAAACATTTTAAATAATAATTTTCAGTGTCCCGAAATACTTGAAAAAATTGGCTTGTCAATTTTAACTTTTTATACGAGATCAAAAACTGTTTTTTACGATTCATTTCACAGTAAATCATATAGTTATAATGAACCCAAAAGTCGTATGCTTCAAGTTTGCAACAGCCTCGATAGCATCGTCTTTAACTTTGATTCTGAATCTAAACTTATATATGTTTGAATTTTAATTTATAATTATTTTCATTATCTTTTTTTTTCCTTATTATGTATTACCACTATTGTAGTGAAACTTTATTATAATATTTAAAAATGTATTTTATATTACTAATCATAATCTTAAGTTAACTATACAGGGTATTCCAAAATAATTCATCCGATTTCAAAAAATTATATTTATTGTAAAATTTGATTAATCATGTTAGAATACATTTTACATTTTAATGGATTATTTTAAGTCTTGATAAGTCACTAATGTGACCCCTTACTTTCACGACATACATCTAAGCGATAATCAAATTCCTCATAAACCTGTTGAAGCATGTCGACTGTAACCAAGTTGGTAGCATCTGTAATGCGACTTTTAAATTCGTCAAGATCTTTTGGAAGGGGAGGTAATAAACAACGCTTTTTATGTAACCCCAAAGAAAAAATCATGGATTGTAATCATACCGGGGCTATGGACTAAATGTAGTGTAATTAGCACTACAGCGGCCGATCAATTGCTGTGGTAGCTGATCGTTAAGTAATTTGCGTACTTCTAAGGACCAATGTGGTGGTGATCCATCTTGTTGTAAAATGAAATCATCTCCATCGGCTTGCAGTAGTGGGAATAGCTAATCCTTAATAATTTGAAGATATGAAGTTCCTGTTATTTTGTTCCCATCAAAGAAATTTGGTCCGTACACTTTCTTTTTGGAAACGGCACAGACAACGTTGTAGTTTGGGCGAATCCCTTTAATGTTCGACAACTACCCGTGGATTCTCTAATCCTCAAATTCATAAATTGTGACAATTTACATTCCCATTCAAATGAAAAGTGGCCTCATCACTGAAAATGATACTATAGAAAAACTGTTCTACCTCTTCTTCACTCTTCTCAAGAACAAATAACGATAACAACTAATTAAGTTACGTCATATGACTAAACTGCACATTATCGCGACTTATCGGCAAACGATAAAAACTTGATAACCCCCACCTTTCAGATGGTTGGTGCTTCGTTTACCTCAAATTACAAGAACAATATTTATAGTCTACTGAAATCGAATGAATTATTTTGGAACGCCCTGTATATTGAATTATTTGTACACTCGCTTGCCTTCGGGCGTAAATAAACAAATAAAGAAAAAAAAAATTGTAATTATAATCGTAATAAAATCTTTAGAATTGTTTTTTTGGAAGTGACACGTTGAAATAAAAACGGAAATCAACAGGAGAAAAATATGGGAAATACTTGAAACGAAGAGAAAAAATATTTGTATACAGAATAAAATGACAAATAAAATAGCAGGGAAACTCACTGCAGACGAAGTGTATACAGTACAGTATGAACAGCAGTAAACACACGTTTATTTTGTCATTAGACGTTTATATAATATAATACATAAGTATGAAAAACATAAGTGAAAAGTCAAATAATGAAAAGTCTATGTACAAAGTAATCGGCGGTGGGTGCAACAACAATAATCAAACGTTAGCGATCTCGTAAGAGTGCGAGGCGCACCGGCCGGTTGAATATGAACTTGTTCTGGAGCACGCGAACGGCTCGCATGGCTTCCTGCGGGTTACTGAGGTTGACGAGTACTTCGCCTGTGGGTTTGCCAGAGTCATTAAACCACCTCACTACGTTCCGGCTGTTCAAATCGAAGCCGGAGAAGAAGTTCACAATCTCCTGCACGTCGGCGCCGTAAGGCACGTTGTCCAGAGTCACCATACAACCGGACTGTTCGAACCCGTCCGGTCCGGAGTTCGGTCCGAATCCGCACAAGCAGGGAGTGTAACCGCCGTACTGAGGGCCTTGGTACTGCTGCTTGGGCGGCCCAGAAATCGTGTTGAGCTGCCTGGGTCCATCACCAGACACGTCCCGACGGTGGTCGTGCTGTTGCATCGCCTTGGTAATGGCTTCAACCATGTCCGATCGGTTGATGGGCGACACGTGCACCAGGCTTGGGCCCATGTAACATTGATCTTTGATCAGAGCCGTGTGCGCCTGTTGCACGGTTCTAAACTCGCAGTACGACTCGCCGGTGGGTCGGCCAAACTTGCCCAACATGATGTGTATCTTGTCGGGCACCACGGACGTGTCGGCAAAGAATTGCGCGATGTCCGTGTAGGTCACGGACGTGGGCAGCCCGAGCACGTGCACGCAGTTTGAACGGCTGCCGGTCGGAGCGACGTTTGGCTGGACGGACGGTTGCGGGGGAACCGGGTTGTGGGGCTGGTGTTTATAATGGCGACCACCGCTAGTGCTCTCGCCGGAAAAACGTTTCATCCCACCGCCGGATTTTCGTATGACCTGCACGTACTCCTTGTAAGTGCACCGCAGCACGGGCACGGGGGTGCAGCCCAGAAGCACGCAATCGAACCGCTTCAAAGTCTCCTCGGCCTCGTCCGCGCTGTGGAACTCCAGAACGGCATCCATGAACTCACCATCCGGGTAAATGGTCACCCGTCGCACCTGGTTGTTTCCGGCTATCTAGTTCAACACGTCCTCTTTCGTCACCGTGATCGGCAGCTGCTTCAGTTTCAAATATTTAGTCGGCTCGTTCTGTTGCTGCTGCAGTGGCTGGTGCGGCTGGTGCGGCTGCTGCGGCTGCAACGTGGCTGACGACTGTTGTCCTTCGCCTTTGCCACCACCGCCGCCTTCAGTCGCTGACGGCTTCTTGTTGCACGTCACCGGATTGTTACTGTCCTCTTCATTCTTACGTTTCTTGGCCGACGGTTGGCCACCACCATTGTCTTCTTCGTTGTCCATCAGGTCCACCCTGTCCACAACGCCCGCCGTCGCTGACACCGAAGTGCGGTACGGTCGGTCGTCCGCGTCCTTTTGTTCATACGCCTCGTCGTCCAAATGCTTGACCACCAAGTTGATGCCCTTGTACGCGTTCCCGTTCATCCGCAGCGCCAGATTCTTTTTGTGGTTGTTATCGAACCGCACGAACGCCACACCCCGCCTATGCTTTTGGATTTTGATCGCCGATCCGTCGACATGTATGCCCTCGAACAGTTTGCGCACGTCACCGTACGAGAAATAGTTGGGCATGTTGTTCAATTCGACGCACAGACCTTCTACCCGCGGTGTCTGAGCATAGCGCACGTCGAACTTGTAACGGTTGTTGAATCGAGCCGGCACAGCAGCTCTCTTCGGATCTTTAGAGTCCGACCCATCGCCACCACCGTTGTCTTTACCGCGCTGTTGCAGCATCGGATTGAACCTCGGTGGTCTTCCCCCGCTGCGTTCTTTAATCCAGCTGAACCGGGTCGGTCTAATACCACCACCACCACTACCGCTGCTGCCGTACCTCGGATGCTGTTGTTGATGGTTGAATCTCGGCCCGCCACCGCCTCCGAAAGAGTCGAACCGTCGGTGACCGTCGGAGTGTTGTGGTACGTGAAGTCTCAGATTTCCGTTCGCACCAAATCCTTGTTGATCGTTGAAAACTTGTCCGGGTCGTCCTTTAAATCTAACGTTGCCGGGGGGTCCAACGTCCATTACCGGCGGATATGATAATGATAGAACTATACAAACGTGATAATAATAAAATTATATTATAGATAAATTATTATTATAGATATTTCTAAATTTCGTTTAAGATACGTAGTATAAGTATAGTTCACAAATTTTACTAATATTTACTGTTTGCAAACAAAATAATATTTTAAAGAATATAAGATAAAAATAATTTTAAGACTCGATCTTAAATTCTTATTGACATATTTATTTAACTTCTATATGATTGTATTAGTATATCAGGTTTAATATGTATATGTCTATTAATATGTCTCTGCAGAACCAAAATAAATATTTACGGTCAACCCAATTCGAATTTATAATATCACAATTATACATTTTTAGATTCTGAACGTTGTGATGGAATCTATTGGTTTTACAATGATGTGTGTTTTTTTTTTGTGTCTGACGACACCTTTTTTGGCTAAAGTAAAAATGCTTCGATTTGCTTAAACAGCAACTTTTCTGAAAGGAAATTGAATGTAGATGGTACTTTGGCAAGTCCAAAATCCAACTTTTTCAATACTTTTTAAAAAAATCGAAAAAAACGATAAAAAAATTATGAAAAAACGGGAAATTTTACGCAAAATCACGTTTTTACAAATTACATTTTTTTAAAATGCTCTAACTCAAAAACCAAAAATCAAAACTACTTGAAATATTCACCAAATCTTTATATTGGCGATCTCTATACATGGTTAAGTTTTCTAAGTATTTTGACGTATTTTGACTTATTTATAGACAATTTAAATTTTCGATTTTTGTAAAATTTTTGTTTTTAAACATCTATAAAATTTAATTGGTTTGAAATTAACTGTTTGAAATTTTAATATTTACGAAATTGCATAAAATAGTGATTTATTCTCAAACGATTTTAAATATTTGTTATAATTCAAAAAGTATAAGTCGCAGATTTTTGACATTTTTACCAGCTGTTAAGATTGGCATTTCCTTTATGTTATATTTTTTTTCAAAATATTATATTGATTTTTAAGCCACTTTAAAATTTTTGGTTTTTTTCCATTTTTTTTTTATAATCGGTGATAAATTTAATAGAAGATTCCACAGAAATAGTTCTTATTGTCATTCAAAAATTATTAAAATCCATTGGCACATTTTTTTTTTATAAGCGTAAAATTTAAGGAATCCATTGTAATAATGACCTATCCTATAAACGAGGTGCACTCCACTCCCAACTGTACAGCAGAGCAAGGCCCATCCGGTTCTTTTTTATACATTACACCCCCTTGAAGTATGAACTTAGTGCAGTAGTTCGTTAAAGATGTGTTAAGAGTTTTTCATTTAAGGCTAAAAATATAATGCAATTTATTATTTTTGAAACAAATTCGAATATATTAGTAGTAACCTAAAATAGGTTTTTAATGTTTCATCATGTTTTTGAGTATTTTTGACACTTAGACAAAAATATTAAAATAATGAAAAGTATAAAATTATATATTATCATAGGCGCCGAATTTATGGAGGCAATTACCCCAGTACTTTAATTTTAAAAGAGATCATTCCCGTACTTTAATTATATAATTAAGGTAAAACGTACAAATAATATTTTTCTTTTGGTTGTTTGCTCCGTGCTGAAATTTAAAAGTCAGCGCTTAATTCATATTATAACATTTATCTTTTAATGTCAAAAAATTTTCAAAGATCAGTGAATTGAGCATTCCCGACATAAATTCTTTTACAAGATACATTTTAAATATCTCATTTTATAAACTTATGATCCAATGCTGAAATAATAATTGTTATTAACTACTTATTATTAATAAAAATATATGTATGTATTCACATACATGCAGAATACAAATGTTACTATGTTTATTTCAGAGGGGTTACTCCCCCTTCCGAAAACATTTATTCATTTTTTAATTATATATTTCTATATCTTACCGCATGACTCTTGAAAATTTACAATACTTCAGTTTAACATTTTTTAAATAAACACTAACTATACATATATACAAGCTATATTAATATAACTATTGAAAATGTTTATATGCGAAGTGAATTTTTAAATTCAATCATAGAATCGTAAATTTAATTTTTGAAAATTTCCAAACAACAATTATTTATCATTTCTATATTTTAGGGCATAACACTAAAATTTAGATTTATGAAAATCAATAATTTTTGCAATTTAAAGTTATAAAATTATATGATCACCAGGTTGCATTCTGATATAATGTTTTACTGAGATTTTACGTACTTTTGGCTGTCATCATTGTATTCACCTTCATCAAAATAAGTGCGTATGTCAATATACTTATAATGAGTGAGCTGCAGAAAAAGTAAAGAAATTCTAAAACTGGAGTATACACTGCATATACATTTATACGAAATTATTTAACGTGTACATATATTCAACTAATAGTCGATTTAATGTTATTAGTTTTCAATAGGTAGTTGTCATGTTTCTTGCGTTGTCATAACATCATGAAGAATAATTTTCTAACATTTTTGGATTTACTGGTTATGATGTCTAAAAACAAAAACAATAGTCTTCGAGTATTCAATAGAACAATTTTTATGAAGATTTCAATATAGGTATTTTGGATAAAATTTATTTTTAAATATTTATTAAAGTTTTCTATGCAAAAACTCTAGTAATTTTGCTGTATATTGGGAGCAACACAATTTTTTTCCGTTGATTTTTAATTTTGAAAAATGATATTTTTTATCATTCAATATCAAAATGTTTAGATTGTCTTCTACTTCTTATAATTACTTCTTATAACTATTTAAACCTTTTTCTGATGTTCAATTTGTAGGCATTTGACGATTTTATAAAAATGTTTTAATTTAGAAAATTAAATTAAAAATATTAATGGCTATAAATAAAAATAAGTAAATTAATAATAGATTAAAAAAAAAATAAATAAAATAAAATAAAAGAAACATACTGATATTTATAATGAACAGGTATGATTAAAACGATAAGGAAAAGTTCTAACTTTTGACCAATTTCCTATATTATATTAATCGTATTTGTTTGAGAAAAAACTCTCTTGCATGAAAAATAATGCTTCAGACATCGTATTAAATATACTGTCTTATACAAGTTAATAAAAATATCTTAACAGTTTGATTAACCAAGTTATTGGAGTTACCGAGTACCTATTAATTACTGTAAATGAACTTCTAGGCAATTATGCATTTAGAATATTTTTAAATAGTCTGATTTCAGTTTTTAATTCATCAATACTAATATCAAATACTTTTTACAAACATAATCATTATCAATGCTTGAAAAATGTATTCGTTTCCAACTGTGGAAATTATACTTAATGTTTCTTGAATCTAGACATTTCATCTAATGTTACAAAACAACAAGAATACATAATTTTTTTTTAGATTCTGTAATAATTATATATTTTCATTAAGATTAACTATACATGACATTTTTCAATTCTTAACTCTTAGAATATTTACATAAATTAAATTCAGTACAAACTTTTAATATATTACCAAATACTACTTCGAAGTTTTTTTTATTAGATCTAATTTCAGAAAGAATATTTTTCAATTCTGTTATCAAATCAATTTCGGTTAATAATTCAAGTTTTTCTGAGTAAATCTTTTAAATCAAATCTTATTTAACGTGATATCGGAACATATTAGCGTAAATTGTTTTATCAGAATTGAGATATCAAGATGACAACATAAAAAAAAGAAAAGGGTTGGACCTTTGTTATAACGATGAAATAATAGAATATTTTGTGGCACATGTTGTATCATTCACAAGTGTTATTCAATTTCATATAATTAGAAAAAACAATAAAAATATTAAAAAAAAACTTAAAAATAAAATGGAAATCGAGATTTAAAGAATTAAATATTAATACTTATTTTTTTTTTTATACTATGAAGCAATAAATAATTAATAGAAAAAATAGTTCAATTTTTATAATTTTACGAACTGTTTCATTTTTATTATTTGCCTGACTTGAAATAGGTATTTAATTAAATGCCTAGTCATTTTATTAAATAATTAGGCATTTAACTTAATGTCTAGGCAAATCGTGAAATTTCATAAAAATTAAAGTCTTTGACTATATGTCTATGACATAAACAAACAGAAACGAGTAAGTTTCCGCACCATCTTAAATTCTACTAAATAACTAAAAATACGTAAACATACAGAGTGTTTCACGATGAAGTAACAAATGCAATAACTTTTGTTCTATTGAACATTTTCAACTTTTTTTTTTTTAATTATTAACTGTCGTTTGCGCTACATTCAAAATACTTTTCAATTTTTTTCTAACATGTATACAAAATTAAAAAATTAAAATTTGTTCTATTTATTACTATTCATATTATTATACTACGTTAATATCATAATTTTTGATTATTCATGATAACGATAATCGCTATAATACTGATAAACAAGAAATCAATTAGAATTTGAACAAACTTTAAAAATTGTTTAAAAATTATTGACTTAAGCTTAGTAAAAGTTTTTGACGCCAATATTTTTCTAAAAATCGGATTTACAAAATGGATATCTTGCATTTTTTTTCATATTAAATAGAACAAATTTTAATTTTTAATTTTGCATACATGTTAGAAAAAAAATTTAAAAGTATTTTGAATGTAATGCAGACGACAATTGACAGTTAAAAAAAAAAAGTTGAAAATGTTCAACAGAACAAAAGTTATTGAATTTGTTAGTTCATCGTGAAACACTCTGTATATTGTGTTATTTAACTTAAAACCATGAGGTTCACAGTATTAATTTTAACAGTGATTTTCCCAGAAGAACTTATCTTCTTACTTAAAATATATTACCTATTTATGTAAACACAAAACTAACTACTGCAAATATATCATAAGAATGTATGATTAGTAAATATTTACTGTGAACATAAAACTTTTAATTTTTGTGTCGCGATTACAATATGCAACAGACTTTCATATTTTTTCCTCTCTCATTAATATTAGTTTTTTGAAAATCAATTAAATATTTATGTAGGTATATAATGTATTTTAGTTCTAAAAAATGAAATATTTATTATTTTTTAGATAATATGAATATTTGTAACTAGAAAAATACTTGAAATAAAATTCATAAAAAATGGTTATTGAATAATTATTATTTTATAAAAAAAATATTATAATAAAATTCATAAAAAAGTAAATGTTATTACATCAAATAATAAATATAGCACCTACTAATATGCAATTAACTGGTATTATTTAAAAAAATTAATGTACAAGATATAAGAGAATATAATTGTGAACAAACTTAATTCAACCGCATTTTTAAAGGTAAAATATGTACGACAATTTTTGTTTAAGATCATAATATAATTGTTTAAAATTATTTTTTTTTATTGACGATTATCTTTATATTATAAAATATATTTTTTTATAATAATTTCAAAATAGTTTTATGCTGAATTTGGTATAATATACCTAATAAGAATATAGTTATAAATGAAAATTAACGATCAGTATTAATTATTTGTAAAATTTAGTATTAGGTCAATTTCTTAAAATGTGTATAGTTAGTTACAATACATTTTAATTTATTATGTAATTCATTAAATTATACATAATCTTTTTAAAATGTATATGATGTATTTAATTTATTTTAAAATTTGAAAAAAGCTTGTCGATATTATAAATTTGCAAGGCTGGGCAAGTTAATGAAATTTTTTAACTCAGTTAAGTTAAGTTAATTTTTTTTTTTCAATTAAGTTAAAAGTTAAGTTAATAGACTTTTTTAATAAATCAATTAAGTTTAAATTAAGTTAACAAATATTGTTAACTTAACTTAACTTCAATTAATAAGTTAAGTTAATATAACCTTATAATTGTGAAAACACTGAAAACGTATTAGTTATTACTTATTACTGACAAACTGCAGCAGTGTAAGCGACTGATCAAACTAGTGAGGAACTGAGGAATGAAAACTATGAACTAAGAATGTATAAATGTATATTACACCACTATAGGTAGGTAGGTATTTCTGTAGTACAATTAAAACATATTAAATGTTAAATATAAATTTATATAATAAACAAATAAATAGAAATTGTCACAATTCATGATAATCGACAATCGTACAAATATAATAAATATATAAAATATATATATAAAATATTAAATAATAAGAAATAACTAATGAGACCTAATGGCTAATAATAATGATAATAAGCCATTAAGCCTACTATTATTATGTTATTAAACATTTAAACGTGACTTCGTGGGCTCATATAGCTATTGATAAATCTTATATTACGGTCATAGGGGCGACAATGGTCTAAATGTCACATTGTATTATACTATTATTTATTATTTTGTTTTTCATTAAATCTTTTTTAGATTCTGAACGGAGTGAAGAATGTATTGATTTTACAATGATGTGTTTTTTTTTTTTTTTTTTTTTTTTTTTTTTTTTTTTTTTTTTTGTGTCTGTCGACACGTTTTGGGGCAGTAAAAATGCTTCGATTGCCTTATGTAGCAACTTTTCTGAAAGGAAAGTGAATCTATTTGGTACTTTGGGGGGTCAAAAGTTGAAAATTTCCAATATTTTTTAAATGCGACGGGAAAAACCATAAAAAAATTGGGAAAAACGGGAGTTTTTACGCAAAACCAGTTTTTGACATAATCAAATTTTTTATTTTGCTATAACTCAAAAATTAATCAATGTAAATACTTGAAATTTTCACCAAATGTTTAGATAAGCGTTCTCTATACACCATTAAATTTTCAAAGTATTTTGACTTTTATTGAGCTATTTATAGACAATTGAAATTTTCAATATTTTTAAGTATTTTTTTTTTAAATAACGATAAAATTTTTTTGGCTGCCCAGAAAATCTTGAAAATTTAATACAAGGTTTCTTATAAGTTGTTCCTTAACTGATAAAAAAAAATCTAAAATCGTAAGTCACAATTTTTTTTTATAAGTGCTCAAAGTTACAATTTATACGAAATATGTAAAAATCACGATAATTTGCAAGTTTTTTTGTAGTTAAAAATTCATAAAATTTTTTCTGTTCATACTTAAGGTTCAAAATTTTAACACGAGGTTATGTATAAGCTACTTTTCAAAAATCTTTAAAAAAATTTCTACCGGAATTAGAGGAAAAAATTTTATGACTGTTTGAAATTTAAATATTTACGAAATTGCATAAAATAGCGATTTATTCTCAAACGATTTTAAATATTTTTTATAATTCAAAAAGTATAAGTCGCAGATATTTGAAATTTCTACCAGCTGTTAAGATTGGTATTTCCTTTATGTCATATTTTTTTCAAAATATTATATTGATTTTTAAGCCACTTATAGGCATTTAAAATATTCGATTTTTTTACATTTTTTTTTTATAATCGGTGATAAAAAAAATTTGGCTCGTACAAAATACTTGAAAATTTAATAGAAGATTCCACAGAAGTAGTTCTTAAAGTCATTCAAAAATTATTAAAATCCATAGGCACAATTTTTTTTTATAAGCGTTTGAACAGCGAATATTGACAAAAAATTACATGTAAAATATAATATACTGTATAATATTCTAGACTGACAAAGATATCGGTTTTTTTTAAAATGCTCTAACTCAAAAATGAAAAACCGCAACAACTTGAAATTTTCACCAAATCTTTATATTGACGTTATCTATACATGGTTAAGATTTCAAAGTATTTTGACATATTTTGACTTATTTATAGACAATTTATATTTTCGATTTTTGTTAAATTTTTGTTTTTAAACATCTATAAAATTTAATTGATTGAGCGAAAACTCTTGAAAATTTTATACTAGGTTTATAATAAGTTAAACTTATCGTAACTAAAAAATATCGGTGATCGGTTAACTCAATTTTTTTTTATAAGCCCTTAATTCTCAAATTTGTATAAAATGTGTAAAAATCACGATAATATGCATGTTATTTTGTAGATAAAAATTCATAAAATTTTTTTTGTTCATACTTAAGGTTCAAAATTTTAACACTAGGTTATCTATGAGCTACTCTTCAAAAATCTTTAAAAAAATTTCTACCAGACTAAGAGGAAAAAATTGTACGACTGTTTGAAATTTAAATATTTACGAAATTGCATAAAATAGCGATTTATTCTCAGACGATTTTAAATATTTGTTATAATTCAAAAAGTATAAGTTGCAGATTTTTGAAATTTCTACCAGCTGTTAAGATTGGTATTTCTTTTATGCAATATTTTTTTCAAAATATTATATTGATTTTTAAGCCACTTATAGTCATTTAAAATATTCGATTTTTTACATTTTATTTTTATAATCGGTGATAAAAAAAATTTGGCTTCTACAAAATACTTGAAAATTTAATCGAAGATTCCACAGAAGTAGTTCTTAATGTCATTCAAAAATTATTAAAATCCATAGGCACAATTTTTTTTTATAATCGTTTGAACATCGAATATTGACATAAAATTACATGTAAAATATAATATAATGTAGAATGTTCTAGACTGACAAATGATATCGGTTTTTTTAAAATGCCGTAACTCAAAAACGAAAAACCGCAACAACTTGAAATTATCATTAAATCTTTATATTGACGTTTTCTATACATGGTTAAAATTTCAAAGTATTTTGACATATTTTGACTTATTTATAGACAATTTAAATTTTCGGTTTTTCTAAATTTTTCGTTTAAAAATAAAATATACTTATATAATATTTATAAATAACATTGTATTATATTCTAGACTAACATATGAACTCCGTTCAGAATCGTTATTCGTATACAATGATATCTATCATTGCATTCAAATTTAACAAATCCATTATAATAATGACCTATCCTATAAGCGAGGTGCACTCCACCCCTAACTGTACAGCAGAGCGAGGCCCATCCGGTTCTTTTTTTAAGTATAAATTTATAAAAAAAAAATAATGTAGATTAGTTAATAAAATAAAAAAATGTTATCTTTTTTTTTCTAATAATATTTTCTAATATTCTACGAATTAAATTAATTAAAACGACGAAAATTCAAAATTAACCTAATTGGGAATTTTAAAAATAATACAAGTTGATTTTAAGTTAACGGATATCCTAATGAGTTAAGTTAAAGTTAAGTTAATTAAAACAGCAAACTAGTAAGTTAAGTTAATAAGTTAAAATTAACTTAACTTTTAACTTATTAACTCGTTAATGCCAGCCTTGTAAATTTGTATAAAAATAGTATCTATACACAGTTATTAATAATTATTAATACAAACAATAGTTATTTAATTGTGTTTATTGCTTTCGATCTATTAGAACTATTATTACATTCGTACCGTTCTAAATACTACGTTTGTCAACTATCCAGGGTCGATGATCTGATATGGATTTCATTATTTACATTTCTATACGTTTTGAGATAGGATTCGAGTTTATCATTTAGAATGAACTAAGGTATACAATATAAAATTCTAAAAGAACGAAAGCAACAAATTATGTTAAATACAATTGATTTATAAAGGAAAAGTGAGTAATCATCGAACTCAATAAAAAGTATATAGAAGTATATAATTTCTATATGTTTACTTAAAAATATGATAATAAAATAACCATTCAGTATTACCGATTCATGTAAAAGGACGTAATACTGGTATTTTCTGCTGCAGCAATTCGGTAAACTATTATTTCCATACACTTTTTGTGTTCTTTGCTACCTGGTGTTAATAATAAGCTTTCAATAAGATGATATTAACAAATTAGAAAAATGTACAGTAGCCGTTCATAAATAAAGATCATTAACTTAACTGTACTAATAATAAGTCATTAAACCAAGATATTTCGAAATCATAGTAATTTAAATGGTGTTAGAGATTCCATATTGAAAATGAAAGCTCAATCTTTTTGCCATCACATAGAGTGTTCAGTATTCAAAAGTATATATTTCATTTTATGAACACGATCAAATATATTTTATCTAATTTCTATTAAATTTTATTTTTGTGGTGATGATTGATTCTCTAGCGTTTATTAATTTCGAGCATGCGTCAATGCACATTAGCTAGAAATTTATCAAACTCTTAATAAAAACTAAAGTAATTTTAAACTTTTCGTGTGTTATTTATTGGATACGTAAAAAAGATTGATTTTATTAAATTAAATTTTTATATGCTGGTAATTAATTAATTTAATTTATATTAATATATTTTCCGAATATAGTTTTTTGTTTGCAGTCACATTAGTTATAATTAGGGCTCGAAAGTTGTGGGAGTTAAAAAAAGGAAAATATGCACGAAAAACTTGCAAAATATACACGAACAAATTGTAAAATATGCATTAAAAATGTTAAATACACAAAAAAAATATTCTGAATTTCAAAAAAAAACACATCTAATGTTGTTAATAAATCAATAATATACACAAAAGCTATTTATAACTGAAAAATATGTATAATTGTTGGCATTTTGACAATTAGATAAAATGTACTAAACATAAGTATTTCGGCATTTTAGCCTGATAGACGAAATGCGTCTTACATCGTTGTTAATTGTTGACTCTAACGATGGCAATAAATATCTTCGTTGGTAATTTTGAATTTTAAATATTCAAGCCATGAAAATAATATTTTAAATTTATTAAAATTGTTTTTAAAAAAATATGAAATATACATTTTTTTAAATAACGTTGACAAAATGTGCAAAATATGCATTTTAAATTTTCATTGTAAAGTTCAGATTTCTAGCTTGATCTGCTATAATTTAACATACAGAACAATATACAATTCTTACAACTTCCAAACTCTAGTTATAATTATTAATATTTGTACTTGATAATGATTTTTTTATTGAAACTTGTAATATATTTTTGTACTAATTATTCAATAATACTCTAGACAAGAAATTTTTTTTATAATTTTTTATATTTTATTTTTGTATTATATATACTTTTTTATCACCTTAACTAATTTTATATTAATGATAATATTATAATAATTTGTCTAAAAAGTATTAACTATAAAACAGTTTTTATTTTTGTTTATTATTATTTAAATAGTTTCTTATTTATTATGTATTTTAAAAAATACTGAGTTAAAAGTATTTTTTTTAAGCGCAAAAACTTTTAAAACTTTTTGGTTGGTGCACTTAAAAACTACTTGTAGACTTTTTACGGCATATTTGTCCATTCTTTTTATTCTTTTATGTGTGCGTAATGCTTCTTTCGGTAATAGGAAAAAAATAGTGTTGATGCGAAACTCGAAGGTACCCGGTTTGAAACTTTTAAAGTAATATACAGGACACATATAAATTATTACCTAATAACATAAAACCTTATTTGGCATTGCCTGGAATGCCTGTGCGCACTGTTGTGGATAATCGGACCGAGATTCGAAATGGTATCTTACACCATCGTCATATTTTTTCTTATAAAACGATCTGTAGGACTTTACGTCGTATCACTTCATTCATTGTGTTTTTAGGTTAACGAAGTGTCCAACAATTGTTCCTCTGAAAAAGTTTACTTAACCCTCGAGGAATACGCTGATGACAATACGCTACCCGATCGAACAATTCGCAGGATTAACCGAATCATTCGCGAAAGAAACTTCAATTGGTTGCTCCGAAAGCCGACACCATCGCAATAGGAGTATTCCTTGAAGTTTTTATGTTAGTTTTTTTTTCTAATTTCTAATTTATATGATTTAATATAATACGTTCGAGTGCGAGAGTAATAGCTAAGAGCTTCTAACATACTGTATTATAATATGATATTGTTATATGTTATATAATAAAATAAGTATTTCTTTATAATGTAAATTTTTATTTTCAAGAAAGTAACAAATATTATTATTCGTAACTATTCGTATTATGTTGTTTGCGTAAACATTTTCGTGCGATACATAGCGGTGCGTTTCGTTGCTGCGGCATTGGTCGGTGACAGCGATATATTTCCGTGTGTGATTAACCATAGAACCATGCTGCAGCAACGTAGTTACGCTGTTATCATCGCGTGGAAATGTCCGGTTTTTTGTTTTTTTGTGTTTTCTTTATAGTTATAATTTGTGTTGTTTTATAGTAAAAAGTCATTCTCTATATGCTACAAGTCTTCGTAAGCTTGTGTAATTCGTTTTTCGTGGTAGCGCTGAGGAATTTTTTCGTCAAAGTGATGTTTATTTATTATTGTTAATACATTAAAATGTTGAATTTATTCAGAGCTCTTTTTTATTCAACCGGCGAATAAGCCAGCCTTTTTTTGATAATCAATTTTTGCTTCAACATTAGTATGAAATGTAAAAAAAAAAACTTTTTCGAAGAAGTATTACTCTTCATCGCTATCTTAAAATAACAAAAAAAACTAATATTAATTAATATTAGGTATTGTGTAATGTCACTATAATAATTATCTTCTTCCGTTTCTTTTCTTGGTAAGTTTTAACGATCTAGTAACTACTTTATTTATATCAACTGTTGTTTTACTTTTTCAACTCCTGAAATTTAAATGCAAATTTATATAAGAAAGTGTACTTGGTTTGACAAAAAATGTATATTAATTATTAAAGAAACAAAATTAGCATAATATTAAATGAAAATTAGGATCGTTAAAATATTAAGTTGTATCATAGCGACAAAAACCACGAAAATTCGCTAGTATGTAAAAAATTTATAAAATTTTGAATTTTTATACTTAAAGCTTGAAAATTTGATAAAACTTTTTTCATATGATTTTCTTCCTAACACAAAAAAAAAGAGCCGGATAGGCCTAGCTCTGCTGTACACTTGGGAGTGGAGTGCGACTCTTCATAGGATAGGTCATTATAATGGATTTGTTAAATTTGAATTCAATGATAGGTATCATTGTATACGAAAAACGATTCTGAACGGAGATGATATGTTTGTCTAGAATATAATACATTGTTATTTATAAATATTGTAATATGTATATTTTATTTTGAAACGAAAAATTTAGAAAAATCGAAAATTTAAATTGTCTATAAATAAGTCTAAATATGTCAAAATACTTTATATATATTTGACATACTTATGACATTAAGAACTTCTTCTGTGGAATCTTCTATTAAATTTTCAAGTATTTTGTAGGAGCCAAATTTTTTTTATCACCGATTATAAAAATTAAATTTAAAAAAATCGAATATTTTAAATGCCTATAAGTGGCTTAAAAATCAATATTATATTTTGAAAAATATATGACATAAAGGAAATACCAATCTTAACAGCTGGTAGAAATTTAAAAAATCTGCGACTTATACTTTTTGAATTATAACAAATATTTAAAATCGTTTGAGAATATATCGATATTTTATGCAATTTCGTAAATATTTATATTTCAAACAGTCATAAAATTTTTTCCTCTAAGTCCGGTAAAAATTTTTTAAAGATTTTTGAAGAGTAGCTTATAGATAACCTAGTGTTAAAATTTTGAACCTTAAGTATGAACAGAAAAAATTTTATGAATTTTTATCTACAAAATAACTTGCAAATTTTCGCAATTTTTACTTATTTCGTATAAATTGGAACTTTGAGCATTTATAAAAAATAATATAATGTTCTGATATTAATTTTGAAATCAGATTTGAATTCATCACTAAATTATCTATGCTTTGACAATTTTATTTTTCTGACTTTTTTTCATTGTCTATGGTAAAATGAACCATGTAGGTTACAACACTATCATCAGGATGATATGCACACGCATTTAACAGTTGTTTGGTTTTGAGCGAGGGATTATTACGAATCTGTGTTGCGTATGTTACAGGTGTCGTGTCGTATCAACTTTCGTTTTATGTGCGCGTCTGTTTGCGCATAGTTAATCCTGCTCAAGCAGCAAAGACCGTGTTAAAAACAAACGTTGGGAGAAGAAAACGTACAAGATAAATATTATAAAGAGCGTTCACGTAGCCTTGCACGAAGCTCTTTTCGCGGGGTAATCGGTTTTAAAAGTCCGCTGTATCCGTGTAATGATCGTTACGACGACGAACGTATCCGAAACATGCACGTACACCTCAAACAACGGTATTATTTTATAAATTACGTTTGGAGCGTAATAAAAAATGTGTTGTACGGAAAAAACTGAAAACCATTTTTTTTTTTTTTTTTATCGCATCCGAGTAGATAAACGCTTTCCGCCGTATCGCGGTTTAAGGCGTAATACTATATAAAATTAAGTCCATAATCTCCGTGACGGTGTGCGATAACACGTGCGTTTAGATATTATTCGCGTACATTGTACTTCATCGACGGGCCGACCGCGAACGCAGTTGATATCGTCCGGGTCAGATGCGCGCACACGTCCGATGCAATAATAACGAAAAGAAGAAGAAAAAAAAAAAAACGATTCTCAAAAGATCGTTTTTCGAACTACGGCGACTATGCACCGCGGTCTGTTGCTGTTGCACTGCCACGGCAGGAGAGTCCGCGACGCGCCGGCGACCGACCCTTGCGCTCGGCCGCAGCCGCCGCCGTTGTTCCGTCGAAGTTCCCGCAGGCCGAACGCGTCGGACGTCGAGTCACCGGACCCGCACGCACGACCTCCGGGTGGTCACCTGGTCCGGCCGGAAAGGTCCGAGAGTGTTCGCCGGGGCGCGGAGCTTCGTTGCGGTCCCGAACACTGACCGGGGCGGATCGAGTGAGACCGCGCGCGAATCCTTTACCGCCGGTCGTCCCGTACGATTCGTCCACACGGGCACGGTTTATCGGTCAAAACGTGTCCGTGGATCAACTGCCGGCACGTCCAACCCGAGTGCGCCTGAGGAACGCGAGGCCGATATCGCGGGTGCACGCGAGTCGCTTCCGAGACGTGGGCTCGTGTCACGGTCGTCAGGACGTCACAGGCGTCCAGGCACTCGGCCGCGCTTGTGTACCTACGGACGCACGAATATTGTTCACGGGACTTTTAAATTCGTTCGTTGGACGGATATAAACGGCACCTCAGTTGAATTTCAACACGACTTGTGCGGTCCCATAACACCTATACTCGTACATTGAACTTGTTGATTGTGATTGATAAATAAATCGTGATACTTTTTTTTTTTTTTTTTTTTTTTAACGATTATTACTTTAAAATATATGATATTTTAGTATTTTTTTTTAAGAAACTGCGTTTTGACAGGCATACGGGCATGAAACTTTATGCTCCGTACTTGATATTTTATTACACGTCGCGTCTGCTGAACATTAACGATTGGCAATAATTTACATCGACCTAAAAGGATTGACACATCGTACGAAATCATACCGATAAAACAGCATTTGAAAATTCGTATACCTTCGTAATGTTAAGTATGCATCTAGTGTTCGTTATTATCACGTAAACGTGTAGAAATTTTACTATATTTTACTTTAATCGATGATCTGTTTTATATGTAAAATCTCGTTTTCAATAACTTGAATATTACTCTGCTTTCATACATTTATCGATTTACCCATTTCATAACAGCACAAAAAATAAACTGCTGGTGGATATAAAAAATTAAGTCTGGGGAGCGAATGACGTACGTTACCTCAGTCCCCTTAATTTTTAATTTTGCAATTTTTTTGGCACTAATAATCAGTGTTGAAAAATATCTAGATAAATGTATCTAGATAAAAATTATTTATATTTTATCTTATCTAGATAAATTTATACTCAGTTATCTTTATCTTCATCTAGATAAAAATCTTGTTATCTTTGAGTACCAATCTAGATAATTTATTTAAATGGAATAAAAATAAAATTTGAAAATTTAAAATGTTTTTATATTTTCATTTTTACATTTTTCTGTACCTATTACACATATAATAACTAACAAGATGACTTATGAAGTTTATTTAAAAAAAAAACTCTTTATATTATATGTTTATTTTCAAAATGTTTGAAATTTGTTAAAAAAAAGATAGAAATGTATTGTTATTTTATTTTTCAAATCTACGATATTTTTATTATTAAGTTAGAGAATAATTTGTCATCTTCTTATGAAGTTTATTTAAAAAAAAAATATTTTATATTTTATGTTTATTAATGTTTGAAATGAGTTTAAAAAATGATATTTATTTTAAAATGTTTTTAATTATGAATTTTTTACCTAATATCTGTAGGCTGTAGTATCCTGAATATTTTCAAAATCAAACATGAAATTATCGTTTCCTAACCTGACCATACTGACCTAGTAAACTCATTCTTGTCTTCTCCCTTACCCATGTCCCCTCCTGCCAAACCGATTTCTCCATCCGAAATCGTAACAGTCATTCATAAGCTTCGGCCTAACAAAGCTCTTGGTCATGATCAAATCACAAATAAAATAGCAAAGAATTTATCTAAAAAGTCAATTTTGTTCCTTACCCATATATATAATTCTATGCTACGCTTGTCGTACTTCTCCTCAACCTGGAACCATTCAGTCATTATCATGATCTCAAAACCAAACAAGCCTAAACATCTCTCAAGTTCTTATCGCCCAATCAGCTTACTACCTACATTTGCAAAACTTTTCGAAAAACTAATTTTACATAGAATCTCGTCACTAATTGACCAACAAAATATTTTACCTAAATCTCAGTTTGGATTTCGTCGTAAACATAATACAACTCAACAAATCCACAGAATCGTAGATAAAATTTCATCCTCTTTCGAGTCAAAACAATTTTGCCCTGTGGTATTCCTCGATATATCACAGGCCTTTGATCGCGTTTGGCATGACGGACTTCTTTTCAAACTTAAGCACTTTCTCCCTTCACCTTACTTTCTATTAATTAACTCCTATATTGATAACCGGTCTTTTTCAGTATGCCACAAAAATGAATTTTCTACTATCCAAAAAATTAAAGCAGGTGTCCCTCAGGGTAGTGATCTCTCTCCGATACTTTATAATATTTATACCTCTCATATGCCCACTTCCAATCAAACTCTCTTCGCCACATTTGCTGACGACACAGCAATATTTGCTTCAAATAATGACTCAAACACCGCTTCACACAACTTACAATTACACTTAAATTTAATTGAGTCTTGGGCAAATAACTGAAAAATTAAAATTAATGACAATAAATCCGCTCAGGTTAATTTTTCCCTTAAGAAAAAAAAATGTCCCTCACTCAAATTTAATAACAAACCAATTCCTCTTCATCAATCAATTAAATACCTAGGTATCACTCTAGACAAAAGGCTAACCTGGGCAAATCATACAAAAAATAAACGTAAACAACTTAACTCCCGCCTCCATTTACTCCGACCTCTTCTAAAATCAAAAATAAATCTCATAAATAAAATATTAATTTACAAATCTATCATAAGACCAATATGGACCTATGGTATTCAAATATGGGGCCCAGCGAAACCAGCCAACATCCGTCCCATCCAAGCCTTTCAATCTATCTCATTAAGACTCTTAAACGGTGCTCCGTGATATATCACAAATTCAGCTCTCCATAACGACTTAAAACTTCCAACAGTAAATGAACTTGCTAAAAGCTACTATAAAAAATTCCATTCCATATTAATTAACCATTCTAACCCCTTAATCAAAAACATGTCTTCTCTCACACTACCTCTTAATATTCCTCGATGGTTAAAAAGAAATTGGGCTAGAGACCTTTTAATCTAAATCCAAAAAAAAAAAAAAAAAAAAAAATAATAAAATAAATTTCAATGCCCGAACTTAAAATTTCTAAGGTTCTGTCACTGGACAGTCTCCTCTCCATGTGCTTCATGTCTTCTAAATCAATATCATCATTGTTACTTATTGTTTTATGTGTAAACAGATTGTAATATATTTTCAAATAAAAAAAAAAAAAAAAATCTAAGTACGGTATAAATTTTTTTAAAGATTTTTGAAGAGTAGCTTAACCTAGTAGATAACCTAGTGTTAAAATTTTGAACCTTAAGTATGAACAGAAAACATTTTATGAATTTTTATCTACAAAATAACTTGCAAATTTTCGCAATTTTTACATATTTCGTATAAATTGGAACTTTGAGCACTTAAAAAAAAAAATTGTGACTTACGATTTTAGATTTTTTTTTATCAGTTAAGGAACAACTTATAAGAAACCTTGTATTAAATTTTCAAGATTTTCTGGCCGGCCAAAAAAATTTTATCGTTATTTTAAAAAAAAAAAATTAAAAAATTGAAAATTTCAATTGTCTATAAATAGCTCAATAAAAGTCAAAATACTTTGAAGATTTAACGGTGTATAGAGAACGTTAATCTAAACATTTAGTAAAAATTTCAAGTATTTACATCGATTAGTTTTTGAGTTATAGCAAAATAAAAAAATTTGATTTTGTCGATACTGGTTTTGCATAAAAACTCCCGTTTTTCCTTTATTTTTTTAGGGTTTTTCCCGTCGCATTTAAAAAATATTGAAAACTTTGACCCCCCCAAAGTACCAACTAGATTCACTTTCCATTCAGAAAAGTTGCTGCATAAGCAAACCGAAGCATTTTTACATTCAAAAAAGGTGTCGTCAGACACAAAAATAAAAAAAATAAAAAAAAAACACACATCATTGTAAAACCAATAGATTCCATCACTCCGTTCAGAATCTAAGACAACCTTATGACACTAATTTTCTATTAAATAACAGTATATTTATTTTCATACAAATATATTTACATATTTTCTAACTTATATGTAATTATAATCGTAATAAAATCTTTAGATTTGCCCTTTTGGAAGTGACACGTTGAAATGAAAACGGAAATCAACAGGAGAAAAATATGGGAAATACTTGAAACGAAGAGAAAAAATATTTGTACACAGAATAAAATGACAAATAAAATAGCAGGGGAAACTCACTGCAGACGAAGTGTATACAGTACAATATGAACAGCAGTAAACACACGTTTATTTTGTCATTATTCGTTTATATAATATAATACATAAGTATGAAAAACATAAGTGTAAAGCCGAATGATGAAAAGTCTATGTACAAAGTAATCGGCGGTGGGTGCAACAACAATAATCAAACGTTAGCGATCTCACAAGAGCGGTTGAATATGAATTTGTTCTGGAGCACGCGAACGGCTCGCATGGCTTCCTGCGGGTTACTGAGGTTGACGAGTACTTCGCCTGTGGGTTTTCCAGTCATTAAACCACCTCACTACGTTCCGGCTGTTCAATTCGAAGCCGGAGAAGAAGTTCACAATCTCCTGCACGTCAGCGCCGTAAGGCACATTGTCCAGAGTCACCATACAACCGGACTGTTCGAATCCGTCTGGTTCGGAGTTCGGTCCGGATCCGCGCAAGCGGGGAGTGTAACCGCTGTATTGAGGGCCTTGGTGCTGCTGCTTGGGCGGCCCAGAAATTGTGTTGAGCTGCCTGGGTCTATCACCAGACACGTCCCGACGGTGGTCGTGCTGTTGCATCGCCTTGGTAATGGCTTTAACCATGTCCGATCGGTTGATGGGCGACACGTGCACCAGGCTTGGGCCCATGTAACATTGATCTTTGATCAGAGCCGTGTGCGCCTGTTGCACGGTGCTAAACTCGCAGTACGACTCGCCGGTGGGTCGGCCAAACTTGCCCAACATGATGTGTATCTTGTCGGGCAGCACGGACGTGTCGGCAAAGAATTGCGCGATGTCCGTGTAGGTCACGGACATGGGCAGCCCGAGCACGTGCACGCAGTTTGAACGGCTGCCGGTCGGAGCGACGTTCGGCTGGACGGACGGTTGCGGGGGAACCGGGTTGTTGGGCTGGTGTTTATAATGGCGACCACCGCTATATTAATATAATTTCTTACCTTAACTATGTCGAAGTTGGTTGATTGAAATAAGGTTATAAAAATCTATTGAAATTAAAAAGGTGTTGAACAAAATTAACTTATAACACTTTAATATTTTAATTTGTAAGAAATTATAACAGTAACAACTTCCGTCAATCAAGCAGCAATGGTCCGTGAATGGAGAGTACAGCGATTGTTTTAATAAGTTGGTGTAAAAGGTATATGACAGGCCAAAATGATGTTAGCAGACTGGTTGTATCATGTAAAGATGACTCTATTTATAGTATTGACCGTTGGTGCTTGTTGACAGATTTGTTATGTTATTGTCGTTTATTATCAAGGTACATAGGTAAAAAGTGCGTGTTTTTACTAATGCAAATTTTTTTTAATCTAGCTTATGGTATATATACGTATAGGTATAAATAGATTTAATAGTAATTTTATATAATATTGAGGTTCATGGGTACAGATATGTTGTTATAAGGTAGTAATATTAGTGTATTAGATATAGTAATGACATTTGATTAAAAGTTAGTATACATGTTATTACTATTATTAAGTATAATTTTTGATTATTATAATGGGGTACAAAGATGTGTTATGGTCAGTTATATATTTTTGATATTATGCATCCTTTTGAATATTGTGTTAAATACAGCGTTTAGATATTTATAATAGTGTTATGATTAACATAATTGAAATGATGATATTCGTCATATTATGAATATCATTACAGATCATTTTATTTATTTATATTTCATAAAATAACAATGTTTGTGGTTCACAATTTTTTGCCCGTTGGCTCTCTTTATTCTAGAACTATAATGAACGATCCAAGATACCGTTTCAGGTTTTCCACATTCCGTCTGTTGAACATTCTTATTTTATTGTCTTCCGTCAAAATGATCGGTCTCCCTTGCATTTTAACCGGTTTATATTAAATATTAAACAAATTTTGTTAAGGCTATGACATAATGCTCCTGATACCAATATTAAGTCTGTTTTGTTGATATTGATGAATTCAAAATCAACGATAACGAATTTTATCTGAGGACTACAATTTATATTATATGCAATACTTTTAACATTTGATTCAAATTTTATTTATATTTTTATTATATTTTATTTTTGTTTATTTAATTTTTTAATTTTATTTATTTATTCATTTATTTATCTTTTATTCTTTTCTAATAGTTCACATATAATAATTCTCGGTTATTCTCATTTAATAACTCTTATAATATCAATAATCTCATATATTTTTCAATGACTCAATATAATTTTATAATTCTCTTTATATTCTCAATAATTTACAATAATTCTCAATTATCCTCATAGCACTCTTCACTTTTCATTACAATGGGTTAGCTAAGTCCAAGGGAGATGGCTTATTTTATGTTGCGGATTTTTACAATAATTTTATAATTTTATTTTTATTTAAAAAATAAATTATTTTATTATTTTTTTTTTTTTATTTATTTTTTTTTTTTTACTTCATTTACTTATTACTTTTATTTTCACAATTTTCTCTTATTTCTACACCCTTTTATATGTCAACTTAATTAAAATAATTAAAATAATGCTTACAGTGAAGCTATTGATGACATCATTGTTAGGTTACTGTTTTTCGTCGCCATTTTCCTCTTCTTTTGATTGACTGCAACACGGTTCTTTTCTTTCCGGAGTTGACGAAGTTGAAAGTGTGTACAATTTTTCTTCTTCGACGGTGATCAGCTATGTAGTGACTGTCTCCGTGAATTGAATTTGAAAATTCTCTTCAAAAAGAACTACTGACTGCGCCAAATTTGTGTTGCGTGCCGTCGAATCAATAGGGATGATAGAGGATTTAATAAATAAGATTGACTTCAAATTAAAGTTACTACTTTTATTAAAATAATGTACGATAAAACATTCACAATATAGAGTGGCGTGAAGGTGCTAGCTGTGTCTGGACTTAAACACATCTGACTTTTGGTCTGTTGAGGACCCCCTCATATACTAGGATCCTGTGTGAAACTACTTATTCCGGATATGATTTTTAATTATAAACTTGTTTATTTAATATTTCCATGTTTGGGCATTAGATAGTTTAAACCTTTAGTGGTTGGCCTTGTTAGTTTGGCAATATTCACGTATCTTCGCTATTCTTAAATTAATTAATTTAATACGCAATTTTGCTGAATGCCCAACCCTATTTTTTAATTGGCGGGTTTACTATTTTTGCATTCTACAACCTTTCACATGTAATTTTATATTTATGATACTTTGGGAATGTGTTCATGTAACATCTAAGATTTAATTATTATTCGTAACCCCATGTTAATCTTAATAATTTTGTGACTATAATCATACATGTCTGTAACAGTAATTTGATTTTTACTATTATATATTGATACTAAATTTATAGATTGTGTTAAAAAATCACTTATATAATAACTAAAATTGTTTTAATAGTGTAAGTATTTTCGTAATGAAAATGCATAGCAACCAAGTCCTTCGTGGATGTTAACTAGTGGTGGTTTGTGAATTTATTAATATTTAATAACCTTGATAGCATGATTTTTAATTAATTAATCTGAGCCATTTGATTAAGAGATGAACGATGTAAACATTTTGTTTTTAGAATAGTCAATTTATTTTTAATTTTTATTCTAAGTTCTCATACAAAATGCAATTTTTTTCCTATCCATCTCTTAAAATGGAATTTTATATGCATCGATCCAATTTTTAATCCTTCGATGCTATTGATACTGTACTCTTTATACATAACATTTTACAATTAAAAATTTGTTTGTAATATCTTCAAATATTTTTACCACAATCATATAAAATTATTGATTGGCTCAACATTTTTAATGTGGAGCATAGGAAGATGGTACATAGGGTCATAATTCTTATTACTAATTGTGTTATATTCATTTTGATAATAATTATAGTTAAAGTTATTATTTATTTTATAATGCATAAAGGTAATATAATTGCTTTTTTTCTTGTTTTTATATCATTACCATACTAACTACATTTTTTAAAAATATTGAAATTGTATTTCTATTATTTCCATTATTATTATTTTCTTTTTTCATCATTGTTATAATTATTTCTCCATAAACCTATAACTATGTATGCAAACCATATCTAAATATTTGTCCGGTAAGTTAAGCATTATTTTAGTTACTTTTGATTCATCGGTAGTTTCAGGGCTAATTTTATAAGTTATTATATTTATGTTGGAATACATTTTTATATGAATTTAGAAAGTAATAGAAATTTATATAAATATTTTTTATTAATTGTTAAAAGATAACTTTTTTCAATAAATGACTGATTATAACATTTTCCGCGATAAACTGACTTTTGATGTTTACACAATTATAAAATCAGTGCTCTTGTAGATCACTAACTTACATTGATGTTCATTCACGTTTTTTTCAGAGACTAAATACTGATGGAAAATGAACTATTTGATTGTTTTTAAAATTATTAATTATGTCCATCATAGTAAAATTATCGACCACTTAATATATATATAGAATAAAATTTTTTATTCGGAGCACCAGTTTCTATACATGAATACTAATAATACACATCAAATATAAATTTGAGGTCTCATAAATGGATCAATTACTCCAGTCAAGTATCAACCATGAAGTATTTGATCACACCGGCCGGAGCAAATGTCACCAATAATATGACTACTGGAATTCGCGGTAAAATGTATGGTAATTATTAATACACCAATACGACATAATATGTCGTTAGATTACATATTATATATAATATTATATTATATAATTATATATAACATACTTCTCACGTTTATATGAAATTGTAACGTACCTCGAGTGGTTTGAGGACGCTACGATAATGTTATGATTGTATAGTACTTCTAAGTGTTTTAATATAAGTTCAATAATTTAAACTTGAAAGAATAGAGTATAATATTTTATTTTACACTTAGAAAAATCAGCAAAGTATTAACAATGTAAATATGACTGTCGTAAGCGGAGTGTTTGTACTTGATGGCTGGATACGTCTGATGTTGGTGGTTAAACGGAGCCCTTATATATTCCGTTTGATTTTGTTCTCGCCACCTGGTTGCCCTTGGCCTTCATCGTCAAATTTGGATGATGACGTTGTTCGCTATTTGTAATCCACACGTGGCTTCTTCTCTGTTGTTATTATTTGGCCATTTCACAATTTGTTCATGGTCGGACATTGATTTAGTGATTATGATCTGCGCGTGGCTCAGCTTTATATTACAATATATGTGTGCAATAGTTATTTATATAATTTAGAAGTATTGTACATTTTATCCTCGTACGACTCGGAAATATGCGTATTATTATTTGTTAGTAATTACATAACAATTATATTACATATAATGGTGCATGTTACACCTCACCACCGAAGAAAAAATTTCAGGGTGAAACAATGAAATTTTTAAATTTACCGTATACAAACTTTGAAAATAATTGCTTACTCACTAGCATGTTAATACAATATTTGTTAGTTATAAAGAAAAATAATAATAATATTTGAATAATAAGATATACATTTTTTTTTTTTTTTTTTTTTTTTTAATATTATTATTTATACAATATTATGTTTCTTAAAACTAAATCCCACTACCAAGTATATAATATTATTGTTAAATAAGTGATTGCATTATTATATTTGTTTATTTGTTATTTGATTGACGGTATGAGGTCCGCGCGCCTTCTTCGAACGCCCGTTTCCCGAATTATAATTGTTACGTTCGTTATTTCGTTTTTTAAAACATTCTGACATTTCGTGTCCCATTTTGTTGCAGTAGCTGCATGTTATATTTCGCGTATTATAATTATTTGTATTGTAATTAGTTGGTGGTCTCGTATAATTATTTGACTGGTAGTTATTTGGTCGATTAAAATTATTACGATTGTTAGAAGGTGGTCGATTGTTATAGTTATTATAATTATTATCCGGTATTCTTTGATTTGAACGTTGGACTGGTTGCGATCTGCATTGACTAGCAAAGTGTCGTCCATTACATTTATAACATATTATTGGTTTTTTATTAAAATTGTTATTATAATTATTTCTATATCGATTATTTTGTTGGGGTTGAATATTATTACTCCCGTTATTATAATTATTACGATAATTAGTGTTCAATAAGTTTCGCGTTACTTTTTCGGCGTTAAATTCTAACTCTTTCGTATTAGCTATGTTTTTAGCCTCTTCTAATGTTTTAGGATCCCTTGATTTTACTACAATTTTTATTGGTTTTATTAATCCTTTTATGTATAATCCTAATGTTTGCTCTTTTAAGTGAGTTTGAATAATTTTAGCTTCATCTTTAGGTTTATTAAATGTATAAATATTGCATAATTTATAGTATAGTTGTTCAATTCTCTCTGTGTAAGAGTTAACCGTTTCCCCAAGATTCATTTTTATGGAGTTAATTTGTAATTGCAAAGAAGATGCTGAATATTGTGATTCAAATGCTTCACTTAAATATTTTTTTATGTTTACCCATTTGGTAGTATCTTTATATTTTATTACATCTAAAGCTTTTCCCGATAATTTAGTGGTTATATATTGTATTAAAAGTGGTACATTTTCTCTATCCACTGAATTTACTGCAATATCCCATGCGTTTATAAATTGATAAACGTCTGTTTCCCCCGAACATGTGGGTATTAATTTAAATGCCTCCTCTAAACGTAGAGTGATTTCAGTTGGTGGTTGTGACATTTTAATTTTGGGTTTTGACTCGAAAGTTAACTGTGTGTGTTCAGTATTACTTTTACTTCGAGTATTTATTTGGTAACTGGGGCTGAGAAATTTTAATTCATTTAATTATTTTTCAATATTTTCAATTCGATTTTCTCTTTTGAGACTAGTTTCTTTTTTATTTTTATCAATAGGGTTCCCTTTTTTCGCTAGAGTAGCTAATTCTAACGGAGACGTACCAGTTTGCCCATCAGTATTCATAAAATATTTTTATTTATTTTATTTTTTTAAAAATAAATATTTAAATTTTAACACACAATAATATTATATACCTAATTAATATAATATCTAAAATATATCAACAATAATAATATTCCCCTTATAATTACCTTTATATAATATTCAATAATATGTTTTCGTATAACAATAATAATTCTCAATATAATAATTCTCAATAATAATTCTCAATATAATAATTCTCAATAATAATTCTCAATATAATAATTCTCAATAATAATTCTCAATATAATTCTCAATATAATAATTCTCAAAAGTCTCTAATAATTTTTTCTAACACCCACTTATTTGTTCTTAAAATTAGTCATATTTACGTAGAAATTATGCTTGGTGGTGACATATTTGCTGGTTGCTGGTTTTGATTTCTGGTGTCGTCTTCTTGGAGTTGGAGAAAAAGTGATCAGTTTTCTCTCACGGTGATTCGGTTGAATTGCCTCCTCGAAGTCTGTTCCACAGCGCCAAATTATGGCGTGTCTCTAGTGGTTCGAGGACGCTACGATAATGTTATGATTGAATAGTACTTCTAAGTGTTTTAATATAAGTTCAATAATTTAAACTTGAAAGAATAGAGTATAATATTTTATTTTACACTTAGAAAAATCAGCAAAGTATTAACAATGTAAATATGACTGTCGTAAGCGGAGTGTTTGTACTTGATGGCTGGATACGTCTGATGTTGGTGGTGAAACGGAGCCCTTATATATTCCGTTTGATTTTGTTCTCGCCACCTGGTTGCCCTTGGCCTTCATCGTCAAATTTGGATGATGACGTTGTTCGCTATTTGTAATCCACACGTGGTTTCTTCTCTGTTGTTATTATTTGGCCATTTCACAATTTGTTCATGGTCGGACATTGATTTAGTGATTATGATCTGCGCGTGGCTCAGCTTTATATTACAATATATGTGTGCAATAGTTATTTATATAATTTAGAAGTATTGTACATTTTATCCTCGTACGACTCGGAAATATGCATATTATTATTTGTTAGTAATTACATAACAATTATATTACATATAATGGTGCATGTTACAAAATAATCAGGGCTCGAGACTTCTGGCACTTATGGTGGTGGTGGTCTCGACGGCAACTGAGAGTGTTCCAGAAACTCCCAATATCCTTCTACTTATATTGTCTATATTGTCCAATTTTCGTTGTAAAATAAATTGTTTAATTTAATTACGTTAATTCATTAACGATAAACTGGAAAGTTTTAAGTTGCTGCCGACGGAAATTATGATGTTTTCCCGAAATTGTAAAAATATTTATATTTATAAATATATATTATTATATAATATATACTTGTATTATAAAAAAATATGAACAATAAACTTCGATGTATCAATTAAGATTTTCGTTTATAAATGTAAATAATTCTATGCAAAATACAACATTATCCATGATTGTAAATTGTATAATTGCAATTTTTACATGAACATAGAAAAAGTAGTACTTACGAAAAATTTTTTAAGGTCAGTACTAAAAAAAAATTATTTACACATAAACATGTATCTATCTATTAAAATAATCTAGCCATTGCATTATGTGGAAAAATAAATGTAAATATTTTATATGATAATTTGTTTACGTATTATATAGTATATATATTATGTATTCATGCATATTAATATATTATAATATACTAAATTAGTAGAATTAAAAAACAGACAAAAACTGGCTTACTTTTTGTTCCTTTGAATATTGTAAAGTGTTCTTCTCAAACATTTAATCAATTAGTAAAGACAGGATATAATATTTGGAAAAATGCTTTAGATCGATTTAAAAAACATTTATTTTTAAATTATCATAGCAATGTTACTTTAAAATATTACACTTTTATTGTTAATATTAAAGGTAGAACAATTTACGATAAATGTACGATAAACAAATTGATAAAGATTCACAAAAACAATCCTTAGATAATCAGGAGAAACTAAAACTAATTAAAAAAATAGTGACTTTATGTAGACGTCAAAATGTGTCTTTAAGATCCCATTGAGATTATGGAGTTTTAAGTAGAAAAAGAACCGGATGGGCCTCGCTCTGCTGTACAGTTAGGGGTGGAGTGCACCTCGCTTATAGGATAGGTCATTATTATAATGGATTTGTTAAATTTGAATGCAATGATAGATATCATTGTATACGAATAACGATTCTGAACGGAGTTCATATGTTAGTCTAGAATATAATACAATGTTATTTATAAATATTATATAAGTATATTTTATTTTTAAACGAAAAATTTAGAAAAACCGAAAATTTAAATTGTCTATAAATAAGTCAAAATACTTTGAAATTTTAACCATGTATAGAAAACGTCAATATAAAGATTTAATGATAATTTCAAGTTGTTGCGGTTTTTCGTTTTTGAGTTAGGGCATTTTAAAAAAACCAATATAATTTGTCAGTCTAGAACATTCTACATTATATTATATTTTACATGTAATTTTATGTCAATATTCGCTGTTCAAACGCTTATAAAAAAAAATTGTGCCTATGGATTTTAATAATTTTTGAATGACATAAAAAACTACTTCTGTGGAATCTTCTATTAAATTTTCAAGTATTTTGTAGAAGCCAAATTTTTTTTATCACCGATTATAAAAATAAAATGTAAAATTCGAATATTTTAAATGCCTATAAGTGGCTTAAAAATCAATATTATATTTTGAAAAAAAATATGACATAAAGGAAATACCAATCTTAACAGCTGATAGAAATTTCAAAAATCTGCGACTTATACTTTTTGAATTATAACAAATATTAAAAATCGTTCGAGAATATATCGTTATTTTATGCAATTTCGTAAATATTTAAATTTCAAACAGTCATAAAATTTTTTCCTTTTAAGTCCGGAAGAAATTTTTTTAAAGATTTTTGAAGAGTAGCTTATAGATAACCTAGTGTTAAAATTTTAAACCTTAAGTATGAACAGAAAAAATTCTATGAATTTTTATCTACAAAATAACTTGCAAATTATCGTGATTTTTACACATTTTATACAAATTTGAGCTTTAAGGGCTTATAAAAAAAATTTGAGTAAACCGATCACCGATATTTTTTAGTTACGATAAGTTTAACTTATTATAAACCTAGTATAAAATTTTCAAGAGTTTCGCTCAATCAATTAAATTTTATAGATGTTTAAAAACAAAAATTTAACAAAAATCGAAAATTTAAATTGTCTATAAATAAGTCAAAATATGTCAAAATACTTTGAAATCTTAACCATGTATAGAGAACGTCAATATAAAGATTTGGTGAAAATTTCTAGTTGTTGCGGTTTTTCATTTTTGAGTTAGAGCATTTAAAAAAAAACTGATATCTTTGTCAGTCTAGAATATTATACATTATATTATATTTTACATGTAATTTTATGTCAAAATTCGCTGTTCAAACGCTTATAAAAAAAAATTGTGCCTATGGATTTTAATAATTTTTGAATAACATTAAGAACTACTTCTGTAGAATCTTCTATTAAATTTTCAAGTGTTTTGTACGAGCCAAATTTTTTTTATCACCGATTATAAAAAAAAAATATAAAAAAATCGAATATTTTAAATGCCTATAAGTGGCTTAAAAATCAATATAATATTTTGAAAAAAATATGACATAAAGGAAATACAAATCTTAACAGCTGGTAGAAATTTCAAAAATCTGCGACTTATACTTTTTGAATTATAAAAAATATTTAAAATCGTTTGAGAATAAATCGCTATTTTATGCAATTTCGTAAATATTTAAATTTCAAACAGTCATAAAATTTTTTCCTCTAATTCCGGTAGAAATTTTTTTAAAGATTTTTGAAGAGTAGCTTATACATAACCTCGTGTTAAAATTTTGAACCTTAAGTATGAACAGAAAAAATTTTATGAATTTTTATCTACAAAATAACTTGCAAATTATCGTGATTTTTACATATTTCGTTTAAATTGGAACTTTCAGCACTTATAAAAAAAAATTGTGACTTACGATTTTAGATTTTTTTTTATCAGTTAAGGAACAACTTATAAGAAACCTTGTATTAAATTTTCAAGATTTTCTAGGCAGCCAAAAAAATTTTATCGTTATTTGAAAAAAAAATACTTAAAAATATTGAAAATTTCAATTGTCTATAAATAGCTTCATAAAAGTCAAAATACTTTGAAAATTTAATGGTGTATAGAGAACGCTAATCTTAACATTTGGTGAAAATTTCAAGTATTTACATCGATTAGTTTTTGAGTTATAGCAAAATAAAAAATTTGATTATGTCAAAAACTGGTTTTGCGTAAAATCTCCCGTTTTTCCCAAATTTTTTTATGGTTTTTCCCGTCGCATTTAAAAAATATTGGAAATTTTTAACTTTTGACCCCCCAAAGTACCAAATAGATTCACTTTCCTTTCAGAAAAGTTGCTACATAAGGCAATCGAAGCATTTTTACTGCCCCAAAACGTGTCGACAGACACAAAAAAAAAAAAAAAAAAAAAAAAAAAACACACATCATTGTAAAATCAATACATTCTTCACTCCGTTCAGAATCTAAAAATGAGCCTGAGAAAACTAAGAAAATTTTCTTGCTTTAATGAAGATGAAATGAATCAGGTGTTGAAAGGTTAAAGAACCATTTTGAAACTTGTGGTAAAAATGGTACTTACATAAACAGAAATACACAAAATCAGAATATTGAAGCGTGTGATGAAATTATTATTTAAAAATCAGTTTACTAAAATTAATAAAATTTTTTTTTTTTTTTATCTTGGTTGATGAAACTACAAGACTAAAAACTGTAGAACAATTTTCTTTGTGTATGCGATTTGTTCAATTAATGAGTAATAGAGCAATGAGTACAAAATTGTTGAACAATTCTTAAAATATATTATTGTACAATCTACAATAGGTCAAAACTTAGCAGATGTTATTTTAGAAACATTAAATACAGCTGGGATTGATTTAAATTTTTTACGTAGACAAGAATAAGACAGCGCTTATTATATAATTATAGTATTATTGGCCAATTTGAAGCCGTACATGCAATTATTGCGAATAAATAAGTTATATAATATATATAAATAGTTTATACTAAACTTTATCAAATACAGTTGAAATACTTCCAATTAAAAATGCTTTTGATATTCTTGAAAAAATATAAACATTTTTTAATACTCTAAAACTTCAAAATATCCTTCTACATAATATTGAACCATTGGCATATATTCAAATAAAACAAAAATAAAGCAACTTTATGTTGCCTGTAGTTTTAGCTTTAGAAGAGATACAGTCATGGAATTGTAAAAATTCATCGTCTAAAGTGTTTTTATTGTTAAGTGAGATTCAACTATTAAGTTTTATACATCACTATTGTGTGTAAAAAAATTGTTAAGTTATACTTTACCAGTTTGTAAAAGGAGGAAAAGCGATCGAGGTGAATGAAATATTTCCCATGGTCTCTTCGAGGTATTAATAATAACATATAATAAAATAAATATAATAAAGGTTTTTTCATTGTCCAGATCTAAACATTGTTCACATGCAACAGTGTACACGGCAATCATCTACACGGCGCACAAATGTTGTGAATAATGTTTTTGTGATTTTACAAGAGAACGACTTTAGGGTTGGTAAGGCCCCTTACTCTTAGAATTAAATTGTTGGGCCTCATTTATTATATTTCAGGAGGAGGAGAGAGTGCTCTGGTACACCCGGCGTCTCTCTCGTGCACGACTATGATAGTACGTGGTGTACTTTTACCAATGATATATTAATTTTTCTTTTGGTTTTTAAATGGAAATAACATTGTATATTTTAGAGCTTATTTTTCTCATGATTTTGATGGTCAAATGATAAATTCAAGTTCATTATTTTATATTTTTGTCAACTTTGATCCAATAGAGTTTCGTTGATTAGGTGATAATTTAAAAATAACTAGAACAAATCGGCTTTGTCAAGTGTTATTTTTTTTTTTAGCTATTCAAACAATTATAATATACATTTTGATACCGAACGTTGTTTGTACAGATTATTTGTGCATTAGCGTGATTTGTATTGTCAGTAAAGATGGCAGACTTCTGTTTTTCTCATCATTGTTATTTGTTTTTCCTGTTCTACCCGTGGATACATAACGCTATCGAAGGTCAATTAATATGTTGCCTTAGCGTAATGATAACGTCATATGGTCAAATTATATTTTTGAAAAATTGTAAAACGAGTATATGTATAATAATATATCGCAAATTGCATAGTCATCAAGAATTCCTTTTTATGTCTGAATGATTGATATAATTGCACAATGACAGTCACGCGAACTGTTGCGCATTTTCTATACGTGCATTTTACGCGTTTTCAATACCATGCTTGTATAATTAATGAATCCCACGGCTGTCTATTTATGTATAAAATGTTACATAAATTTATTCTGACTAAAATGTGTTTGGTACTACGAGCTATGTGTTATGGTAATTCCTATACCTACTATTGGAAATGGACACGATAACCATTTAAATAGTAATCACTTTGTTTTTCCGTGTATTTTTATACGTATGGCTATTTTATTTTTTTCATTAAGTGATTATTATTATTGTTATTTTTTTTTTTTAAATTAATTATGAAATATACAATATGCAATAATATTTATAATAAGAATATGTGAGTATATCGGTTTTATGTTACATTTATAACATCACTTTATGATGTTGAAACATCGTTATAGTGATGTTATATTGTAACTGTTCCTATCGTGTCAATTTGAAACATTTTTAGAACGTTTAAAAGTCTCTCAATTATTTATGTTATGAGATAATTAAAAATAACGATATTAATTTACAATACCTAACTATATCATAGGCATTGGCAATGTCAGTGTCTGTAATAATGAAAAAGGAGAGAAGATTTTACGAATTTCTTACCCAAATATTATTAGATTAGTTTAGTTATAAATACCTAATTGAATAATTATTATATCAATATCAATTTGAATATTCGACATTTCAAATATTTTTTATTAGCTTATATTATAATTTAGATGTAAATATTACATATTCATTTGTATATATTATATTGTATTTTAAACCAAAATATTGTTTAAGGTATTTAAATAAATTAATAAATATATAGACATAGGTATAGTTATATGTTAAATTAATTATCAATTTATATGCATTTCTCTTTTATAATGCTTATATTTGTATGTTATTATTTATTATTACTTATCTATTGATTGGCATATTTTTATTAGTGTAGTGTAAGTATACAAGAATAATAATTAAGTACTTAAGTATTTATAACTACAATTATAATATGCAAGTTTTCAATAAAAAAAAAAACATATTGGATAGTATAATTTAGTAAAAGACAACATTTTTGGTTATGAAACAAATATAATACTTATCTAAAAAAAATCTGAATAAATTATAGGTCTTTCAATATATATTAATAGTGTAATAAGTAGTAGCTACTTATTTGATATATTAATTTGACAATGAATACATGGTGAAATATTCAAGGATTAATCAAACAACTCTATATTAATTATTAATATTATCCTCTATTTCATAATATTATGTGTAAGACTTTAAAATTTATTGGAAGATGTGTTATAAAATCAATCATATTATACAGGTAAATATTATGGTGTAATATTGTAAAAGACAGAAAGATGTACCATTTTTGTATTGACACAAATAATGTTAAACGAAATTGATATTTTTTAGAATTAACAAAAATCATTTTATTCTAGTTATTAAAATTTGGTCTGATGAGTTCTTAAAATTTATAAAGAATCTAAAAAGAAATTGTTATAAATATTATTGTCATTATTATAGATTTAGAAACAGTTGTAACGATATTAATGTATAAATATTAATTGTATGTATAAGTATTTATAATTGATGCTATTTTAAAAATACTGTATTTTTGATTGCATTAATTATAAACATTAATTTTACATTAAATTTTAATCTTAGGTTGGTAGGTATACCTATAGGCTAGGATAGGTGTGGTCTATATAGGACCTATATTATAGATCATATGTAGAGTACAAAGGTTTAAATCTTATCGGCAGGCCTCAGGTACAATATATTTTGAAAATTTTTAATTAACGTGGATGCATGCTGAACTGAGTAATACTAGGTATGTTATAAGAAAACTTATAGGTAATGTTCTTTTTATGTTACAAAATAATGGTCATTAACAAGACCAGCAATGTTACTGTAATGTTGGAGAACCATTTATTGGGATATTAAACATCCAAACGAAATGTTCTAGGAACATATATGAAATGTAATATAACAGTAGGTTATTTTTTCACAGGAACATACAAACGATTTGAATTCGTTGCGCGGTCGGTGAATAAATATGCATTAGTCAAATGTGTAAATATTATCACAAGATATAGATAGCATTCAGTTGGCTAGGAATATCTTAAAAAAAAAAAAAAAAAAAAAAAGTCAAATGTGCAATAATCCCAAGACTACACGTTACTGTTAATAACCTTGAAACGATCAACTATTGAATATCAAAGTGGCTAAATGATCAGAGTGGATTCCGATGCACAAAACAAAAACTGGTGTGAATAATTATCATCGGGCTTCGGTCGCCACAGCCAATGTATTTCGAAAAAATATTCTATAATTATACCGCGGTTGACGATGTGGGACGATGATAATAACAAAACGTATATCGTAGGTTTTCGTGAGTGGTACGCGAACCAAAGGTGTAGATAAAGATTGTTTATGGGTTTAAGGGGAGGGAGTGGTTCGATGTACAGTAAAACCTCGACAACGGGAAACCCCGTTATTCGGAAAATTTCTTTGGTCCTGTTTTAAATTTATATTGAATACGTCCCACCAAAGCAGAAACTTCACTAAGCCGAAAACGAGAACGTTTCCGTATTAGAATCGGTTGGTAAATTCCCGCTAAGGCGGAAATCTAACATGAAAAGTTACACTTAGGATAACATAGTTAATTTTATCATCGCTTCATCCATACTCACGCTCGGACTGAAATTCAAGGTATCTTTGTTGTTAATGATGTTGAAACTGAATGTTTTCTTCACATTGATGTGATTCGGTTATATCTATGGTTGCGGATGAAGGCGAAAAGATTGGAGAAACTGATGACGATGAAAATTACGAAGAATCAGAAAATCTGACAAAAGACCATCAAAATATTATGTTTTTGTCTCGAGGAATTACAGAAATTCTCCCAGACAGTGTCCGAAACCGAGCTAACCGATTCGACTTCAAGAGCCAATGCGCGTGTGAAACGTGACGCATTCCGAAAGTGAAAAACAAAAATCGCAAACGCTATCATGCGTACCGATTAAGACTGGCTTTCGATGACATTTTTAACCGGACAACCGAGTCTCGAAAATGAAAATGCAATTGATTGTATACGATATCTATTGAAACGCGTGAACGAGAACCGATTCGAATTAGGTGATGTTCAAATTATGTCGATCAACCTACGTCACCAGAGCGCGAGACCCACGGCGGCGGCCCGCGTATAAAACGCACCGCGAACGAACCGGACGGTCAAGCTCCGTTCGTCAGTAGTCACGCGTGCGTGACACGCGACGGTAATCCTCGAAATTTGCGCTATGTATCCGTTACGCTCCTCGGACGAATACGGCGGCGGCGGCTGGCGGTGGACGAATTGCGTTGCCGCGTGCCTGCTGCTAGCCGCGGTCGCGTACCGCTTCTGCACGTCCACGTTCGACAAGTGGCGCCGGCTCGGCGTGCCCTACATGCGTCCCGTGGTCCCGTTGTTCGGCAACTTCCTGCGCGTGGCCACGGGCCTCGTGCACCCGGTAGACTTTTACCGCGACGCGTACTACCAGCTGGCCGGCCACAAGTACGGCGGTATGTACCAGATGCGCACGCCGTACCTGATGATCCGCGACCCGGAGCTGATCAACCGGTTGCTCATCGGGGACTTCTCGAGCTTCGCCGACCGCGGCGTGTACTCGGATTTCGCGGCCAACCCGTTGTCCGACAATCTGTTCTTCATGGACAACCCGCGGTGGAAGTCGATACGCAACAAGCTGAGCCCGGCGTTCACGTCCGGCAAGCTAAAGTTGATGCACGATCAGATCCAGCGGTGCGGTGACGAGCTGATGAGGAACGTGCGCGACACAGTGCTGAACGGCGGCAGCGATATGGAGGTGCGCGACGTGTTGGGCAAGTACTCCACGGACGTGATCGGCTCGTGCGCGTTCGGCCTCCAGCTGAACGCGGTGAGCGACGACGGGTCCACGTTCCGCAAATACGGCAAGACGCTGTTCCGGCCGTCGCTCCGGACCCTGTTCCGTGAGCTGTGCCTCCTCATCAGTCCCGTGCTATTGAAAATCTTCAGGATCCCGGACTTTCCATCGGACGCGGTCGAGTTCTTCAACTCCGCGTTCCACGAGACCATCGTGCACCGAGAGAAGAACAACGTGGTCCGCAACGATTTCGTCAATGTTCTCATGCAGGCCAGAAAGGATCTGGTGTTGAACACGGACCTACCGCCAGACGGTAAGCGAAAAGCACCGTCGCGACGACTGGCCGTGCGACTGATAGTAGTACGTGCAGTGGCGTAGCTAGAAAAAATATTTTAGATAGGGATTTCAAATTTTTGATTCTCTATACATGAATGCTTACTTTTTAATTTTAACAAGCCGATTAAACACAAGTTAAAAAGTAAAATGTGTTAGTATTTAGTTTGTTAAAACTGTGGAAGTTGTGATGGCATGATATGTCATTATATCTTAAGATGATTATATATTTTACAAAATAAAAGAAAAATTTCGGGAGAAAACATCCCATTAACCCCCCTGGCTATGCCACTGAGTACATGTACCGACTTTCTTTTTTCGATCTAGAAAAATTTACGGAATCGCAAATCGTGGCCAACGCGTTCGTCATGTTCGCCGCCGGATTCGAAACCGTTTCTACCACTTTAAGTTTTTGCCTGTACGAGTTGGCGCTGAAAACGCATATACAGGACAGGGTACGCGAAGAGTTCACGTCGAAACTGTCCAAAAACAATGGTGTGATCAACAACGATTTCTTGGTAGATCTCAATTATATGGACATGGTTTTAGCAGGTAATGTCTAACATATGTAATTCATTTGATATCTATTTTATTTTAGATTCTGAACGGAGTTTTTTTTTAATTTTTTAATTTTTTAATTTTTTAATTTTAATTTTTTTTTGTATGTGATGACACCTTTTTTGACAGTAAAAATGCTTCGATTTGCTTAAACAGCAACTTTTCTGAAAGGAAAGTGAATGTAGATGGTACTTTGGCAAGTCAAAAATCAAACTTTTTCAATACTTTTTAAAAAAATCGAAAAAAACGATAAAAAAATTACGAAAAAACGGGAAATTTTATGCAAAATCACGTTTTTACAAATTACATTTTAGATTCTGAACGGAGTGATGGAATCTATTTTATTTTTTTAGATTCTGAACGGAGTGAAGAATGTATTGATTTTACAATGATGTATGTTTTTTTTTAGATTCTGAACGGAGTGAAGAATGTATTGATTTTACAATGATGTGTGTTTTTTTTTTTTTTTTTTTTTTTTTTTGTGTCTGTCGACACGTTTTGGGGCAGTAAAAATGCTTCGATTGCCTTATGTAGCAACTTTTCTGAAAGGAAAGTGAATCTATTTGGTACTTTGGGGGGTCAAAAGTTAAAAATTTCCAATATTTTTTAAATGCGACAAATACTTGAAATTTTCACCAAATATTTAGATTAGCGTTCTCTATACACCATTAAATTTTCAAAGTATTTCGACTTTTATTAAGCTATTTATAGACAATTGAAATTTTCAATATTTTTAAGTATTTTTTTTTTAAATAACGATAAAATTTTTTTGGCTGCCTAGAAAATCTTGAAAATTTAATACAAGGTTTCTTATAAGTTGTTCCTTAACTGATAAAAAAAAATCTAAAATCGTAAGTCATAATTTTTTTTTATAAGTGCTCAAAGTTACAATTTATACGAAATATGTAAAAATCACGATAATTTGCAAGTTTTTTTGTAGTTAAAAATTCATAAAATTTTTTCTGTTCATACTTAAGGTTCAAAATTTTAACACGAGGTTATGTATAAGCTACTCTTCAAAAATCTTTAAAAAAATTTCTACCGGAATTAGAGGAAAAAATTTTATGACTGTTTGAAATTTAAATATTTACGAAATTGCATAAAATAGCGATTTATTCACAAACGATTTTAAATATTTTTTATAATTCAAAAAGTATAAGTCGCAGATTTTTTAAATTTCTACCAGCTGTTAAGATTGGTATTTCCTTTATGTCATATTTTTTTCAAAATATTATATTGATTTTTAAGCCACTTATAGGCATTTAAAATATTCGATTTTTTTACATTTTTTTTTTATAATCGGTGATAAAAAAAATATGGCTCGTACAAAATACTTGAAAATTTAATAGAAGATTCCACAGAAGTAGTTCTTAAAGTCATTCAAAAATTATTAAAATCCATAGGCACAATTTTTTTTTATAAGCGTTTGAACAGCGAATTTTGACATAAAATTACATGTAAAATATAATATAATGTATAATATTCTAGACTGACAAAGATATCGGTTTTTTTTAAAATGCTCTAACTCAAAAATGAAAAACCGCAACAACTTGAAATTTTCACCAAATCTTTATATTGACGTTCTCTATACATGGTTAAGATTTCAAAGTATTTTGACATATTTTGACTTATTTATAGACAATTTATATTTTCGATTTTTGTTAAATTTTTGTTTTTAAACATCTATAAAATTTAATTGATTGAGCGAAAACTCTTGAAAATTTTATACTAGGTTTATAATAAGTTAAACTTATCGTAACTAAAAAATATCGGTGATCGGTTAACTCAATTTTTTTTTATAAGCCCTTAATTCTCAAATTTGTATAAAATGTGTAAAAATCACGATAATTTGCATGTTATTTTGTAGATAAAAATTCATAATATTTTTTTTGTTCATACTTAAGTTTCAAAATTTTAACACTAGGTTATCTATGAGCTACTCTTCAAAAATCTTTAAAAAAATTTCTACCGGACTAAGAGGAAAAAATTGTACGACTGTTTGAAATTTAAATATTTACGAAATTGCATAAAATAGCGATTTATTCTCAGACGATTTTAAATATTTGTTATAATTCAAAAAGTTTAAGTCGCAGATTTTTGAAATTTCTACCAGCTGTTAAGATTGGTATTTCTTTTATGCAATATTTTTTTCAAAATATTATATTGATTTTTAAGCCACTTATAGTCATTTAAAATATTCGATTTTTTTACATTTTATTTTTATAATCGGTGATAAAAAAAATTTGGCTTCTACAAAATACTTGAAAATTTAATCGAAGATTCCACAGAAGTAGTTCTTAATGTCATTCAAAAATTATTAAAATCCATAGGCACAATTTTTTTTTATAAGCGTTTGAACATCGAATATTGACATAAAATTACATGTAAAATATAATATAATGTAGAATGTTCTAGACTGACAAATGATATCGGTTTTTTTAAAATGCCCTAACTCAAAAACGAAAAACCGCAACAACTTGAAATTATCATTAAATCTTTATATTGACGTTTTCTATACATGGTTAAAATTTCAAAGTATTTTGACATATTTTGACTTATTTATAGACAATTTAAATTTTCGGTTTTTCTAAATTTTTCGTTTAAAAATAAAATATACTTATATAATATTTATAAATAACATTGTATTATATTCTAGACTAACATATGAACTCCGTTCAGAATCGTTATTCGTATACAATGATATCTATCATTGCGTTCAAATTTAACAAATCCATTATAATAATGACCTATCCTATAAGCGAGGTGCACTCCACCCCTAACTGTACAGCAGAGCGAGGCCCATCCGGTTCTTTTTTATGTCTGTCGACACGATTTGGGGCAGTAAAAATACTTCGATTGCCTTATGTAGCAACTTTTCTGAAAGAAAAGTGAATCTATTTGGTACTTTGGAGGGTCAAATTTCCAATATTTTTAAATGCGACGGGAAAAACCATAAAAAAATTTGGGAAAAACGGGAGTTTTTACGCAAAACCAGTTTTCGACATAATCAAATTTTTTTATTTTGCTATAACTCAAAAACTAATCGATGTAAATACTTGAAATTTTCACCAAATGTTTAGATTAGCGTTCTCTATACACCATTAAATTTAGTATTTTGACTTTTATTAAGCTATTTATAGACAATTGAAATTTTCAATTTTTTTAAGTATTTTTTTTTTAAATAACGATAAAATTTTTTTGGCTGCCCAGAAAATCTTGAAAATTTAATACAAGGTTTCTTATAAGTTGTTCCTTAACTGATAAAAAAAATCTAAAATCGTAAGTCACAATTTTTTTTTATAAGTGCTCAAAGTTCCAATTTATACGAAATATGTAAAAATCACGATAATTTGCAAGTTATTTTGTAGATAAAAATTCATAAAAATTTTTCTGTTCATACTTAAGGTTCAAAATTTTAACACGAGGTTATCTATAAGCTACTCTTCAAAAATCTTTAAAAAAATTTCTACCGGAATTAGAGGAAAAAATTTTATGACTGTTTGAAATTTAAATATTTACGAAATAGCGAATTATTCTCAAACGATTTTAAATATTTTTTATAATTCAAAAAGTATAAGTCGCAGATTTTTGAAATTTCTACCAGCTATTAAGATTGGTATTTCCTTTATGTCATATTTTTTTCAAAATATTATATTGACTTTTAAGCCACTTATAGGTATTTAAAATATTCGATTTTTTTACATTTTATTTTTATAATCGGTGATAAATTTAATAGAAGATTCCACAGAAGTAGTTCTTATTGTCATTCAAATACTATTAAAATCCATTGGCACAATTTTTTTTTATAAGCGTTTGAATATCGAATATTGACATAAAATTACATGTAAAATATAATATAATGAATAATATTCTAGACTGACAAACTATGTCGCTGTATGCAACTGCCAACCCATCCTAATTGAAAAATATATTTATCGTTTCAAAATAAAATGTCCTTTTTATAATATTTATAAATAACAATGTATTATATCCTAGACAAACATTAACTCCGTTCAGAATTGTTATTCGTATACAATGATATCTATCATTGCATTCAAATTTAACAAATCCATTGTAATAATTTAATAGAAGATTCCACAGAAGTAGTTCTTAATGTCATTCAAAAATTATTAAAATCCATAGGCACAATTTTTTTTTATAAGTGTTTGAACAGCGAATATTGACATGGAATTACATGTAAAATATAATATAATGTATAACTCTAACTCAAAAACCAAAAATCTCAACAACTTGAAATATTCACCAAATCTTTATATTTACGTTCTCTATACATGGTTAAGTTTTCAAAGTATTTTGAAATATTTTGACTAATTTATAGACAATTTAAATGTTCGATTTTTCTAAATTTTTCGTTTCAAAATAAAATATACTTATTACAATATTTATAAATAACATTGTATTATATTCTAAACAAACATATCATCTCTGTTCAGAATCGTTTTTCGTATACAATGATACCTATCATTGAATTCAAATTTAACAAATCCATTATAATGACCTATCCTATGAAGAGTCGCACTTCACCCCCAAGTGTACAGCAGAGCGAGGCCCATCCGGTTCTTTTTTTAAAATGCTCTTACTCAAAAACAAAAAATCGCAACAACTTGAAATATTCATCAAATCTTTATATTGGCGTTCTCTATACATGGTTAAGTTTTCAAAGTATTTTGACTTATTTATAGACAATTTAAATTTTCGATTTTTGTAACATTTTTGTTTTTAAACATCTATAAAATTTAATTGGTTGACCGAAAACTCTTGAAAATTTAATACAAGGCTTATAATAAGTTAAACTTATCGTAACTAAAAAATATCGGTGATTGGTTTTCTGAAATTTTTTTTATAAGCCCTTAATGCTCAAATTTGTATAAAATGTGTAAAAATCAGGAGAATTTGCAAGTTATTTTGTAGATAAAAATTCATAAAATTTTTTCCGTTCATACTTTAGGTTCAAAATTTTAACACTGGTTATCTATAATCAACTCTTCAAAAATCTTTAAAAAAATTTCTACCAGACTCAGAGAAAAAAATGTTATGACTATTTGAAATTTAAGTATTTACGAAATTGCATAAAATAACGATTTATTCTCGAACGATTTTAAATATTTGTTATAATTCAAAAAGTATAAGTCGCAGATTTTTGAAATTTCTACCAGCTATTAAGATTGGTATTTCCTTTATATCATATTTTTTTCAAAGTATTATATTGATTTTAAAGCCACTTATAGGCATTTAAAATATTCGATTTTTTTACATTTTTTTTTTATAATCGGTGATAAAAAAAATTTGGCTCCTACAAAATACTTGAAAATTTAATAGAAAATTTCACAGAAGTAGTTCTTATTGTGATTTAAAATTTTTAAAATCCATAGCCACAATTTTTTTTTATAAGCGTTTGAACAGCGAATATTGACATAAAATTACATGTAAAATATAATATAATGTAGAATATTCTAGACTAACAAACTATGTCGCTGTATGCAATTGCCAGAAACTCGAAATGAGCCAGAAGTTTCTTAAAATTCAACAAAATAAAATATCATTTTCAATTTATATTATTTTTTATTTGTTTAAATTTTAAATATAAATATTGAAATACACTTCAATTCAAAATTTTAAAATATAAGCTCGTATTTTTGTTAACGGGGGGAGAGTTTACTATAGCGTGATAAAAGCAATAATTAATTGTGTATATAGTTGATTTATTATTTAAATATTGACACGTATAAGTAATTTATTGCAATTATGTAATAATATTTTCATTTTATCAAAAAAAAATAAAATTGTTATAAATTATATTTATAAGTGGTTGATACTTAAAACCAATATTAATGAAATATAATTGAAAGTAGATATCTAATAAAAGTAAAATAACTAGGAACTTGTATGTCTAATCGATATAAGAATGTTAAGGTAATGGTAAATATTATGTACAAATTATTAATATTCTCAATACTACTTTATTTACGATATTATATGTTTTATGTACTTTTAATTCTTTCGTATATAGTTTTACCTATATAAAATAATATTAAACAAATGTTTATTGTATTGTATTGTTTTGTTTAATTTATTTTATATATAGCGTTGTAAAAATGTTTTAAAATCGTAATCATATATATTACGCTACGGTAGAAGTTATTTCATATTATTTATATCAAATTATTATAAAAATTTACGTAATATGTATACATTTTGATTTTTAGAAACGCTCCGAAAATATCCTCCAACTTTTGCTTTGTTCAGAAAAGCTACTCAAACCTACCACGTACCAAATGATTCATTAACTATTGAAAAAGGTCAAAAATTAATAATACCCATTCATTCGTTGCACTATGATCCTAAATATTTTCCGGATCCTGAAGTATTTAATCCAGAAAGATTTTCGATTGAAGAAAAATCAAATCGTGTAAAAGGCACATATCTTCCGTTTGGTGATGGTCCTCGTATTTGCATAGGTTAGAATTACATGTTTTAAAATATTTAAACGAGATAAACAGATATTTCTAGCTACAAGGAGGTATATATTTATACTTTTATACAATTTTTCAGGAAAACGTTTTGCTGAGTTGGAAATGAAATTGGCTTTGGTTGAAATATTATCCAAATTCGAAATCAAAACGTGCGAAAAGACTAAGATTCCTATAAAATTTAGTAATAACGCATTGGTTATTGTACCAGAAAATGGTATTTGGTTAAAATTTATAAAAATAGAGAACTGAGTCTAGTTGAATATAAAACAACTTAACTCATATTAATTAAATACGTTTTTAGGTTTCGTCAATAAAATTTCAATTTTAATAACCGATTAAGAATATAACTTATTATCTATTTGCAATATTTATTTATTAGTGATGTATTTTAATTGAAATAGTTTTTTATGTTTAATTCAATTTTAGTGAAAAATATTTCTTTTATGTAAAAAATAAATTTAAAGAACTTGTACGCAATACTTGTATTAATATTTTAATATTCCTACTTTTTTTTCAATATATTAGCATAGAACTTACTATAACAGTTCAGTAGCTGAAGTTTTTTATAAAAATTATTTTTCAGGAAATGTATTAATAGTGGTTTGAAAATATACGTATGAGATCAAATTTTAATTGGTTGCTCTATAGTTTTAAATATCTAATAAATATAGAGGATATATTATAAATTTGGTATAAAATATATGGTCCTTGATACCTTATTCATTTATGTTCATTTATTCACAGGAATGGCAGTATAATATACTAATGTGGTTTTCCATGGTTGTATGTCAGAAAAAATTATATCTGTTTAATTTATAAAAGTATGGTATAAAAGTTGGTACTGTTTGTACTATGAAATGAAAGTGAGCGTTATCCGAAAACGGGTCGCAAAATCCTTGAATATTGGCATTCGTTCAAAACAAAATTTTTAATATATTTAATTATTATTATATAATATACTAGCTGACCCGATAATGCTTCGCTATTGCAAGATTTCTCAGGTATTAATTTCCTATTTATCTTCTGGATGTTAAATAATTATTTTTATTTTTATTTTAGACTACTTTTAGCCACGTATCTGTGGTAATGTAGCCTTTTAAATTTAGCTATATAAATTTCGGATTCTTCATAATGTTGAAAAAAAATTATATCGCAATGTGTCAATAGCAAAATTGATGCTTTTTGTTATTTTTTTTATTTAATAGATTAAACGTACGAAAAGCTAAAATTAGAGTTTGTGTATGTATGTAAATTTTGTAGGTATAACTATGGATGGAACAAAAGATATGAATATGCCAGTATTTTGATAATTCAAAGACTTAAAAAATTTCTTTGTAAACGACGTTATCAACTTTTTCTGGATCGGGGGCAAAAATATACAAATTAAATTTGGATATCACACGTGACAGGGTGACGTATAGTTGACCGTAAGAAAAACATTGAACGCTAAGGTCAATTCCAGTAACGTTCAGTGTTTATTATCTCTTAACCACTCAATACTATATAAAATATACCTTAGTTATGGTATATAACTTAAGTTATATAGTTTTTATTTCATTTGCTAAAATTATTCTGCTATAATCTTCGTTGCTCGTTAAATATACCAACTCTATATGACTAAAACTTTGTTTAATTCGTTATTTAATATTCGGTTGACGATGTTCTAGATTTATCTTAAGTTTTTTGTTACCCGGAATAAAAATTCTGATTCGCAGCAGTATATTATCAGGTAGGCAATCTATCTGCGGTAGATCGTGGACCTAGTGCTGTTTGTACGTAAGTGTATGATTTAACTCTATTAAAGTATCAAAGTTATACCAAGTTTGACATAACTTTGAAATTGAATAAATTTAACATAACGGTGGATTAATATAATCAATTAATACATAATCCTAACCTAACCTTAACGTATTAAAATCCGATGAATAAAAAAAACTGAATTTAACCCTTTTTAAATTAGCCTATCTTCTTCCCACAGATATGCACATAAACATTCATTTATATATAATATAGCTGATTCTGTGCACTTCGTGGCCCGAAAAAGTCACAAAAAAATTATGATTGTTCAACTTTTTTTTGGTGTAACTCACTGCAGTAAGTGCAACTCAGCTATGGGAGTCAAGATCATGGGAGTCAAGTAATCATGGGAGCCAATTAACAAATTATAAAACACGAATTGACGAATGTACTCTCCAGCAGGTGTTTTATCAGGACTGATAACAATTGCGTGATAATCGCTTTGCAATTTGTGCATGTGTGATTTGAATGTTTTCAACAATTCATTGTGCTCATTCAATAGAGCGTCCAGCTCGCCGACGACGCGTCTGGCAAAAAAAGAATCAAGGTTATTGCAGTCACAACGTGCATTCACGCAATTAGCAAGTGCGCTTCCATAATCCTCGCCGCCCATAAAGTAGATTTGTAAAAATGTATGTGGCTTGACATTAGCAGCAATGAGCCCATTTTATGATAAACTTGCCCTCTGATTTTAAATGTAGAATTGTATTGTTGACTATTTGCATTAGTATTGCAAATATTTCTGTTGCTCCGAACGATGTCATTTGAAAACATGAACTGAATGTTCTAATTGACTTCAGAAACACGTTAGAGTATGGAACTGTGGCGATAAGAAAACCGTTCAATGGTTCAGTTGGTGTTTCAATTTCAGGTAGTTGCACCTTTTCTGACGCGCAACAAATCCCGACTGGCTCATTTTTTAATTTGAGAGCATGGCAGTGCAGGCATTCCTTGTCCATAGCACCAATTTATACTTTTGAATGAGCATAATATTCAATATCGGGCTCATAGTGGAATGCTAGACGCAGGAATGAATAAGATATAAATGCTCGATGTACCTGTTAGCGTTGTTGATCATTTTCTCTGCGTGAGTCAACTACGAATCGACGCGCTTATCTTTGCTCAAATTGTCGTTGTTCATTCCGTTCTGCACGTGCCTCTTGTGATTGAGATTCACGCAATTGCGCCAAACTCACACGAACATTCGCACTATGGGATTGGCATTGTTCGTCTGTTTTTTGCGCTCTACTATTGCTCATGTTTGCAGCTGCATTTGTTCTACGACAAAAATTGGCATTCTGGCGTCTTCTTGGCATTTTTAATGACAAACAAATAGAAAATATTCAAAGTACTTGATTATTTTTTTTGTTTATTTTTGGTTACCTCGCAACGTCTGGTAATTCATTATATTAATTGTATATATTACCAATGGCAACCACTAATAAATAAATATTATTCTCAAATATAATAACCCCCATAGCAACCATTTATAAACAAACATTTCTATCGTAAATCTCAAAATTCCTGTTTGAGCACCTCCCGGAGGTGGTCAATCCCCTTTTTAAATTAAACCATTTTTACCCGTGAGTTTTATCAGTTTAATTTTATACCCAAAGATGATAGTTATGTTTTCAATTTAGAGACTGAACATCACTGATTTCGGTATTGTCATTAGATGAGAATACGCTCTTAGGTGGAGATTTTTACATTTTTGTCATTTGTACTAGGAGAAATGGAATAAAGGGAAAAATGTCTACTGGAATCACCATAAACACGAATGATTTAACTTTTCGATACTTACGAACCCCACCTGAACTGTAAGAAGAATATATGCGTCTTAGCAACTTTGGACCTTTTACTGTTTGAAAAAATAGGTACAAACTGTGACGATACTTGGAATGTTGTAATCGACTAGTTATAATTAATAAAAAAGAAAACGATTATTTAACTTTAAAATTATTACCACGCAATTTTACTCTGTACATAATTATACACAATGAGATATATAATTACAGGTTTATATATAAAAAAACAAATTCTACCAATTAATATTATTCGATACGGAATAAATGTAATGGAAACGATTATTTAGTTGTATTTTAAAAATGATTATAATGTTTTTGTACATGCGATCGTTAGTGCAAATCGAAAGACGATGTTGCAAAATTACAGACTAATTTACTGCGAGCAGAGTTGAAACTATATATGATTGAAGGCCATATTTTTCACGTGATTCATTGTTAAAAAGGCATCACAGTAACATTTTGTACTGTTTAAAAAAATTTCAGTTTAAATAAATAAAATCATGAAATATTGAAATAGTTCAAAGTATACTGATAAGGGATTATTGAACGTGCATACGGAATCCATAAATACCAGGGCCGAAACTATTATAGGCGACCGGGGCAATGCCCTGAGGCCCCCTGGTAGAGAACAGAGAAAAATTTGTCTATGAGCATTTTTGACCGAGTGAGACGAGTTCAATTTTTAACTGGATCGTTCGGAATTTTTTTTTTGTGTCTGTCAGCAAACGGAAATATACGCCTTGATAATATATTAGTATAAAATTGTGAACACTTTCAGATTAAAATCTGTAATTTAATAATTTTAATAATACGTAATATTATTTATAATTTAATAATACGTTCGTAATAATACATAACAAAAAAGGAATAACGAAATGATAAACCAAATAATAACAAATAATACGTAGTATTTTCCACGTTGTTCCACATTGACAGTCGATTCTTTTTCGTGCACACGGTAGTGATACTCGCATTTTTATACATATTTTTTCTATAATTGCGTCAATAACAGCAAAAATGGAATGCGCTTACCCTAGTAGCGCCGAAAAACAGCAAGAGAATTAAAAAAAGAATTAACGAAGAGTTAACTAAAAGCAAACTAAAAATGACTTTGGGGTTGTCGACAGGTTCTAAGTGTTACAAATAAACGAGGTTTGTGAACTCACATTATATAAATTGAATTATTCATACCTATTTTTGAATTCTCGTGACTCCAGTAATTATTTTTATATAAGTTATTTACTCATTTAATTTTGCTCATTTCGCGATCCACAAATAGAATATAATTGGTTACGGGTATTTTTTTTTTTTTTTAATTTAAATCATCATACACAATTTTACAATATACAAGCAACAAATACAATTTTATGATTATACCATACAAAAATCTGATAAACAGTTACACGCATTTTGTCCTGAGTACTCTTAATAACTAAATAAATTGCGTCTGTATTAAATAATATATATTATATATTATGTAACGCGTACCTGTTTTAGCAGTTAGTATCATACGGGACCAAAAAACTATTCCGTTTTAAACAATTTTCCAATTCATATTCAGTACACGCACACAATACTTTTATTTCGGAATATCTCCGAAAATAGTTATTTTGTTTTTGCTACGTTTTTTTTATGAAAAAAGTAAATTCAAATTCGTGTTTTTATCACTTAACCAGCGTAACTAATCTGTGATTTAGTAGCTTATATAGAGGCGGTTTGAACATTTATATCTTACTGGGGATATAAACCACCCAATTACCTTGAAAAAATTGTTATGGTTTCTTTCAATTTACATTATAACTACTTTAACGTTAAGCCATTAATTATGTACCAATTATTATGTTCATAAAATTATTAGTATACCTATTACGTTTTAATTTACTTAACCAAAATGTATCTAAAAAATGTTTTTATAGCCCTGGTAAAAGGGGCTTACAAGCTACCTCTGAATATTTGTATACTGTCAACTGTAGTCAACAGTTAAATATTAAATGATTAATAAGTATGAAAAATAGATGATTATTGTGCAGTACGTAATTTTAAAATAATAACTTAATTTTGATAGACTGACCATTAAGTTATAATATAAGTATATACTAAATTATGTTAGTAAATACTCAAAGGTCATATTTATAAAGATATATCATTTTAATAATACTGTTTATTTTCCACCAATATAAGTAAAAATAATGAATATGTATACAAATATAAAATATAAATAAATAGTAATAACGGATAAATGTATATGACTAATAATGTAAAAAAACGAACATAAATACGTCTCCTTGGACGAAAAGCAATGTTGATGGAAAAAAAAATATCTTTGTCACTAGTTACTCTTTTCATTTGGCCTGGAGAAATGTTATCATATTTTCATCAAATTATTTTTGATCGTTTCAATATTTTCTTTTTTATGTTTTGACTACCGCCACAATCGCCTCCAATACAATATACGATTGCAGGAGTATTCACACTACTCTCATAGTTTATCATGACGATTTAATTGACTGTATTAGACAACAAATATGGTTTCATCGGTGGTACCAGTTTTCGTTTAACAATCAGGTTTTAGTGGTTCATCAAACCTTTGTTCATTTTGAAGTCTACTATTAGTCTTCTGCAGGGGCGTATACAAGGAGGGGGGGGGGGGTGATAGGGGCGATCGTCCCCCCCCTGGACATTGTTGAATGTATTTACAATAATTAATGTAATGGGTTATGAAAGTGGGTAAAAAAGTTTAAGCAAGCGAAACGATCGAAAAATTTTGATCCACCAATTTATTTATAATCTGTACACGGTCGTTTATGTACAAATTTTTTTATAAGAACCTATGATTTGAGTTTAAATTTCGCCCCCCCCCCCCCTGGAAGAAGAGCTGAATACGCCCCTGGTCTTCTGCGAAAATATGTGAGGCTCATACTGGGGCACAGCTTAGTTGGAGGGTGCCTATAAACCGCCTCTGAGCCTATAACTATGAAACCCACTGTTGGACTTTCAATTTTGATACTTGAAAATATCTGTAACAACTTATTTTATTAAAATACTTTTTCACAATATTGTATAGATTTAAATTTACTGCAGTAATTTTGATAAGTATTATCACCTCAATAGGTGCTGTACTGCCTTATACTGCATCAATTATTTTCTAAATTAGTCGACTTTTCGAGTTTAAATTTCAAGTCAACGATAAATTCAACAATACAAGTTACGAGAACTCTAAAATTTCTATAACGATCATATTTTACTTTGCCAAACATGTTAGGATCCCGTTAAGTTGACTATCACTATTTATGAAGACGTGACTAGCCTCTTTACAAAGATGAAATATTACCAATTGTGCAATAGTTATTCAATATTGATACGAAGGTATTTTTGTACACTGCGATGGATTTACATAGCAATGATTACGTAAGCGAACCGATCAACTATCAGTTAATTAAAAGCATGGAATTGTAATTCTATCTAAATGTTTTGCGAAAAAGAACTGTTGATGAACAGCTACGAGATTTTTCGGAATTTTCGGTAAACCTAAACTGAAAATCATCTACCAGGGAACCGAAGTGGAAGTGAAATATACGATTGGGTTGGAAAATACAACAATTAAGGGATTAAACGAGTCTATACGTAGATAAATGTTTTATACAAGGCAAATATATTTCTTTATTATTCCGTTAACTAATCTCGTCCGACCGATACACGGTGGTACTTCATTTTCAGCTATTAGTGTTGCACAGTTGTTACGATAACGGAAAAATTCAGCCTCGTTCCAACGGAGAGTTACGAATAAAAATAGTTTTAGAATAAAAAAACTCTCCCTCTCCCCTATCTCGTCGTTAACCCGAGGCACTGACTCGAGTACGTATGTCGTCACACCTGGTTCCGACGGTCTGCCGGGTCCAGATACCGGGGTCGTTGTCCTTGGTCGACGTGGTCCTATTGTTGTCGTCATAGAGGTCGTCCGAGGCCAGCAACCAGTAACGGTGAACGTCGCCTTTCACGAGCCGTGCCGTTCTGCCCTCGATGTGTTGCGCAGGTCCGGCGGCGTAACGACGGTCGCCTCTGATGGCTACCAGCCTGCCGCTTATAACCGCGAGACGATTGTCGGTAGGTCCACCGGAGGTTGGTCGGCGGTCGATTGGCTGGTTGCCGCTTTTCGGGTTTCGGTGAGTCTTGTTGGTCTCGCGGTTATGGTGTGCCCAGCACATTTCCGTCGGCATGTCAATCGATCTCGATACCGGTCGCCACGATCCCGATGACGTTTCCGGTGCTGTCCGACGACTTAGCCGCTGACCGCGCACCGGAAGGGAGCCAGACGAGCGTGACGGCCGCGGTTGCAATGACTACTGCGACGGTCAGTACCTTGATGATGGTTCCGCAAACATAGCAACGTCTTCGCCATCCATCAGGAACAGGCCTACGACGGAAAAATACGGGAAAAAACAACAATATTTTTGATCGGGGTAAAATATTTTGATGGGGCATGCAGAGTTAAAACGCTAAAAGATCGAGAATACGTCCGAACCCCGAGTTAAGAGCGAGGTTAATAATTTCAATTAGAAACACCCCAGAAAAATATTCGTGTTAAGAACTCGCAATTCTTCTTCCATATTGCCCTTGCCCGGGAATTCAGTTCGTATGGATTAGGAAAAACACGGTTAAATTCTAAACTTAACAATCTTTTTTTTTTTTTTTTTTTTTTTGTGTTAAATCACGGCGCGGAAGAGGGGGGTACTACACCCATGGTTGGGTCGTCCTTCCCCCTCATCCTCCGTATCGTTTATTGTTTATTGAAGATAAACATTACATTTTTCAAGGTATTATATAAAAGCTGTGCACATACAAAAAAAAAAAAATGTGCAAAAAATGAACAATATATGTTCATATATTTTACTCATTACCGGTAATAGACTAATTGGTCTATAAGATTTTGGTAGTGATAAATCTTTATCGGATCCTTTTGGAATTATCACTAGTTCTGCGTTTTTCCATGGTTGCGGGAATGTTCCATTTTTCATTGATTCGTTTATAATCAATGTTAGATCATCAGATATTTGATGCCATGCTTTTTTCAAAATTTTTCCAGTTAGGTTATCGTATCCTGGTGCTTTATTAGGGTTCATTCTCCAGAGTGCAATTTTCACTTCTTCTTTAGTGACATTACGCTCAAGTGTATAGTTCGTTCTTTCTATCACTATTCGGGAATCTTCTCCGTCGATTGTAGGTATTAATGTGTCTGTTATCTCTTTTAATGTTTCTCCGACGGTAGTGGTAAAGTTTCCGTCGGTTTTTCTCACCGAAGTTGGTACATGTTGTGTAATGGTACCCTTTTTAATCCATTTGAAGGTTTTCCCCCAAATGTCTTTATTTCCTTCGGTTGTAAATTCTTTCCATGATTTGAACTTCTCTTTTCGTAATTGACTAGTGTACTGGTTTCTGGCAAAATTATATGCTTGTCTATATTCTTCTGGATTATTACTGTTACATTTTTTAATGTACAGTCTTTGTTTTTTCCTCATATATCTTCTTTTTTCGTCCAATTCGGGTGTCCACCATTGAGGTTTAATCTTTAAATTTCTTTTAGTTTTTGGTATGGAGTTGTCGGCCGATACGATCAGATTTTTTGTTAATTGTTTGATCATATTGTTTATATCTCCTGTGATTTCATTTTTATTAGTCTCTTTCTGAAGGGTTTTTGTGAATATATCCCATTTTGCTTTTTTAACATTATATCTTTTTTGTCTCTGGTTTGTATTATTGTTTGCATTAGTGTTTGATTCTATGTGCAATGTAAAACTTATAATGTTATGGTCGCTTGTGGTTTGTTGTTCTATTACTTTCCATTCTTTTATACGATCTGTCAACAAGTTGGTTAATGTTATGTCGATCCAAGTGTTTCCTCTAGGTCCTAAGTAAGTAGGATTGTGTGGAATTTGGTTCTCTATTTTTAAATTTTCTCTTGTTATAAAATCTTCGACAAAAATTCCTCTGTGATCGGTGTTTTTGCTTCCCCACATTGTAGAGAACGCATTTACATCTGCACATATTATGATTGATTTGTCGAGACCTATTTTTTCTATGATGTTTGTTAATTCCGTGGTAAATCGAATAGTGGGTTCTCTGAATTGGAAGTACGCTGATATAAGTACGACGTTTGTTCCATTTATTCCGATATTGGCAATCGCGAAATGTTTATTCATATATTGTTGTAGTGCTACTATTTCTAATTTTGGGTTTAACACCACGATAGCTGTCCATGTAGTAATGCTTTCTCTACCCTTTATGTATTGTCCCTTGTGACATATAACTCTGAATGGATTAATTTCCAATCCAACGAGTTTATGATTTCTAGTGTAGGGTTCTTGTATTAGTACTATGTCTATTTTGTTAATGGTACTATAATGCAGGAGTTCGTCATTTACTATTTGACTCCTCGCTGCGTTTATTTGTATTATTTTTAAATTATTCATGATGAATTTGTGCCATAACTTGTCTTTCTGCACCTTTGTATAATTGCTCTCATGCGTGAGGGGCAATCAAGGTGATTCGATGGCTCATTTTTACCACAGTTCACACATTTTGGATTTAAACTACAGTTTTTCCAATCGTGGTTCTTTTCCTGTGTCGAACATATCATGCATGTCTGTATGTTAGTCGGGCAGTATTTTGCAATATGTCCATACCTTTGACATATGAAACACCTGGTAACTTGGTCATAGGGTAGGATTCTACAATACGACATACCGATGTAGAATCGTCCGTTGACAAGTTTTTTATATATGCTCGGGTGGACTTCCAGTAACCAGGATACTTTTCTGGAAGATATTTGTCCCTGGGGCGATCTTTTATTGATTGCATTATATTTTTCTTTGTCAGTATCTCTAAGTTCGGAGTTGAGGTTAATGAGATCCTCCACAACTTCTACTCCGGTTAACTCACTATCAACATTGTATACCAATAACTTTGGTAACTTAACAATCTAAATTAGAATGAAAGCTACTACAAATCAAACTTTAAATGGTATCAATAAAACTGTTGAAATGTATTACTACTTTTTTATTGTTTATTTTATTTATTTATTTTACCTATATATCTCTTCACCGGTGATTTTACAATTGTGTTTACTTATCTAATAAACTATTCAAAAAAGAGTGATATTTCGCAATTATAATTTCATAATTGTGCACGTATTTTTACAATATTTTCAAAAAATGTCCTATTTCAAATATATTTGTTACCATACAAATATTTAAATTTTCATAATAATCACAAAAAAAAAACAAATTCCGTCGTACTGAAATAATAATTTAAATATTATATGTATTTAAAATTACTACTCTAGATTCCACTATAAATTATCAACACATCCAAACCCAAAAATTTCATCACTCTCATGCAAAACTCTCTCTGGAAACCCTATACGTCGGTTGAAACGAAAATGGTGTAGAAACTTACTCAAATAAATTCACAATAAAATAAATCACGTTGGGTTCTATCAATGAATGGCCTTCCTCCTCCTCAGATTTTTCATGTCTCACCTGTATATAATCATCATATTTACTTATTGTGTTTCACTAGCATAGATTGTTTACTTTCTAATAGAAAAAAAAAAAAATTAAAAATTAAAAACTATCTATCAGACAAACTGACAAATGTTTTGATGAAAATAAATGTCGTTGCAAAAAGTGCATAAGGTTGTAAATATGTGTGGTTGAAATTAAATTAATGAAACTGGATTCAAAACATTGTGATGATAACTTATATAATAATTTATGTCTTGGAAAATTTGTAAAGGTGTTTACTCACATAGTATATTTGATATAGTTTATCATCCAAGATGGTTCACCGGAATTTTCTGTGTGTTATACTAATATGTCATAAAAGTTCGTCCACAACTCCGAAAAAATAACACAAAATATTCGTAGAATCTATATTAGATGTATAGAAATGGGAGATGTTTAGTTTACTCCGTAGTGTTTAATTATGACTGTTCAACATTAATAGATACAAACACGTGTATCTATTTTTATACTTTCATACAAATATGATTGAAATTTTTACCGTAGCTAATGAGTAGTAATTGTTCACCATTTAAATAATTTCGACGGAGAAGAATACATTATTTTAAACGGTTTGCACATAAATACTTATTTATATTACTATAAATATATATATGAGTTTTTATAATGTCCGATACATCTACAGTTATAATATATCAGTTTAAATTTAACGAACTTTTACTTTAATTTTTTTATATTTATGTATATGTTGTAAATTTTATTATTCTACGTTTTTTAAGTTTGCACTTAATTTTATCTCCATAGGAGAAATGTTACGAAATAAGTTATTCTATTATTGATATATTAGTGATAGTTTACTGGGGGAAGCAAGGGAGGTGGTTTCTCTTTTGAAAATAGGAAGATATCATGTAAGTAGTAAAAATATATATCAGTGGTAGCACATATTTGATAATAAATGTTTTAATAATTTTAAATATATTTATCATGTTATTTAAAAAAAGTTCTTCTTTAAAAGTTTAATAATATAATTTATTCTATGTATATCAATCCGTGTTGACTATCGAAAATAACGATAAACCATAAAAAATACACGAAATAATTATTACGTAAACAAATGCTGTTATTTCAATCTGCAAAATGTTCCGATGACTTTCGTCAAAGAGAAGGCACCACCTAACGTCGCCTCAGAATTTGTACTTGTGCATATAAAGACATACACACGTGTATGTATGAGAATTTAACTGTCAAGTAGAATTAAGCAAACGCAATAATCATCGTAAAGCTTGTTTTTCAGCGCCTTTAAGTACCTAAGTATTTTTTACTATTTTTTTGTTTTAAATGGCTCATTTTCACTCACCTTGACTAAATAACTTCCAATTATCGTAAAAATAAAATTAATACAATACTACAATACTAAAAATAAAAAAAGTTCTCATCAACCAGAACAATATCGAAAAAAATATTTTAAACATTTATTTTATATGGTATTAAAACTACACCAATTTTAATGCATCAAAAACAGAATTGAAGGAGATAAATAATCCATTACATTTTTTACATAATAATATAACAATTAAATCCATCTATGCCCTTAAATTGCCTATAAAGAGCGCCGCCTTCTAACATTCTATTGTAAATAAAATTAATTTGTTTTATGTGGTTTCATGTGCTTATTATATCTAAAATCTGTAAATTATCATCTTATGTTTTTGATATAATATTGTAGTTTTAATTTTCATCAAATTAAATTTTGGTTATAAATTAATTGTTCACAGAAACTATATGTTAGGGGGCATCTCATTTTGTTCTCATTGGTAACAATTTATATAAACCATTTGATGGGGAATTGCAGACTCAAAAGTTATTATATTATATTATAATAATTTACTACAATAACTTTCATTCTATAAGAGTCTTACTTCACTTTAAAATTGTTTATAAATAATAAAACGTAATGTAATTTTTTAATTGTGTATTGATTTATAGTTAAATAAGTTAAATAAATCAGTCGTCGAGTACTGTTTATCGCGATCGGATATTCGTTGCGTGTGTCCGTTATCGCTGTTCACTAATGGCATTCTGATCACCCAACTTTAATATGTCTACTTCTAAATCCTCTAAACGTGATTTATCTTCATCGTCTAGTAAAGATGGAGATAATAAAAACAAAATATTTGTCTCGCCGAACCGATTTGCTTCTCTCTCCGAAGATGTCGATCATCATCCGGAGGTGTTCAGTCCTCCACCTGTTACAATCTCGCCTCAAGTAGAGGACATCTCTACACACACCTATATGGAGCCGCCACCAACGACCAAGCCTCACATACCCCCCTTCTATGTAAGTGACGGATACGAATTCTCTACATTCAAAAATTCCTTATTTAAAGTACTCGAACCATCGAGTATTTATTTTAAAACTACTTTCAAATACCTGATTATCCATACTAGTAGCGTATCTGCCTACAATGCGATCAGTAATTACCTAATGAATAACAAACAAATAAAATGTGTTTCTTATCTACCTAAGTCACTTGGACCGTTTAGTGTTTTTATTAGATACCTCCACCCGTCTACCACCGTTGAAGACATTCAAGCCAGCATTACTGATAAAGGCCACGAAGTAATCCAGGTCACAAATATTTTTCATCGTATAAATAAATGCGCATTGCCTCTTTTCCGGATTGATTTAAAGCTCGCAGATAATAACAGTGATATCTTTAATATGGATTCACTGTGCCATACAAAAATTAAAATCAAGAGGTCAAAAATTAAATTGTCCCATCCTCAATGCAAAGACTGTCAGGCCTACTTTCATACGAGTAATTACTGTCACCGGACCTCGTTGTATAAAGTGTGGGGATAACCATCCTTCCGCCAAATGCACAAAAGCCCCGTCGACTCCCGCCAAATGCGCTCTATGCGCTGGACCACACACAGCTTCCTCCAAAGGCTGCCCTGTGTACAAGCATATTATACAAACTAGCAAAAATTCCAAAGCCGCAAACAACGGAAAACTACTCACTCCAATCAACTCAATGCCTTCGTCAAAAAACCGATAAACCCATCCAAATTCCAAACACAATAATAGATCTTATGCCAACATCACTGCCAACACACCGCCTGAAGATACGCCTCCAATCACCATAAACAAGTTCCTTGAAGAATTCAAAACGATAATTAATCCATTAATCATTCTGTTAACCTCTGTTCTTAATCGCTTACAACCGGTTACGGGTTCAGTGCCCTAACTCATTTCGATACGATTATTCTATTATTATCTCTGTCATATAATATAAAATTTTATTTTTATTTTTCTTGTTAATGTCAAATTTAAGTATTATGTAATTGTCGATCTATAACAGCTTAGGCTGATTGTTCTAAAAAAAAAAAAGTTAAATAAATTATAATTGTTTACCATATCAAAACGTCAATTATTAAACACTTATCGAAAATATGATATTTGTTCAAAAATTGGTCTTTAGTATTTTATTCACTCTTAGTATTCAAATGTTAGGTATTTCAAAATATTAAATATGTTAGGTATTTCAAAATATTAAATATGTTAGGTATTTCTAGAATATTACTTTTGTCAATTCTACCATATCTTCGATCATTTACAAGAAGGGCAAACACTTATCAATTACATTATCAAAATACTCAAAAAGTTCTAAAATTATTTTATACATGGTAGATAAGATATATCACATATTTCACAGTAAGATTTCATTCTAACATAATTTCACAAAAGTCAAACTTACAATAGTCCTTACAATTTTCTGTAATATAATATAACAACTGATTTAATTTTAATTTTTTAATTATTTTAACCGAATAAAACAAGAAATTTGTGGTTAGTGTTATTTATAGTTGTAAACAATAAATATTGGTTGTTGTACGATGTATCTATATCATTAATTTCAATATAAATATAGCCTATTTACTAAATATAAAGTTTATCATATTTTATGAAAAATGAAAATGGGTAGTGGAGTTTGGATACAGTTAACAATTATATTCATAGAGCGGAAGTCCATACAAAATATTACATATAAACTACATTTCATTCTAAAACTCAACAATTTTACTATATTATGCAAATATATCTCATTGTGCTATTTGCAATAGTATCTAAAATACTATCGAGTTTCATAATATCTAAATATAATTCGTTTTATTTATAATATTCGATGTCGATTTGATGACTATTTTATTTTATGAGGAGACTTTAATAGTCGTGAATTACTACCTGTCAGTAATTTAATAAATAGAACAGGACAATCCGTGGAATTTTTTCGGTGACTCTTTTCATACTTAATAATAAAATTCAAAGAAAATAGGAAAATATTGTGAATATAAACAGAGCATACAATTAAATAATTATAAAAATTTAATAAATTAATAATTACAATACTAAACAATACAAGACATCACGTGTAGAGCACGCCAATTATTACGCTCCGTATCTAACATCAACCGGTACATTCGGCGCTTTCCATTACCGCACAAACATGAACCAATACCGCACACAAAAATAGTACGATACCGCACAAACTTATAAAAAGGTATAGCCTAATTCCGCATAAATTTATTAAATAAAAAAATCTGAAAAATTATTACATATAATTAAATAGTTAAAAATAATTTTTAGTCATAATTTATAATAGTATAGTAATATAATAATAAAGATGTAATAATATAAATATGAATATTATTGTAATATGAAAATAGTAGGTAACTAATTTGTAGTAGTATAATAATAGTAATACAATTGTAATAATTTAATTTTTTAAGTTCTAAAATAACGAAAGTTATAGTTGTCAAAATGAATAGAACTATTACCATGGTCATTAGTAGGGCTAGGATAGTATAGGATTTTGCATTTTTCTTAAGGATTTACAGGACATAGCTTTTCAAGCACAAAATGTGATTTGATCATATACGAGTCCAAATATATAGTTTTTATTTTGCTTTTTTTTTTGCATTTTTTGTACTTTTATGGATTTAGGGTCATTTTTTAGCATTTTTAGGTCAATTTTTCAATTTTACGGGCATTTTTTATACTTTCTTGAAATCTAGGTAATATTTTTATACATTTGTTTTTGAAAACTTGAAGGAGCTACTGATTGTCCAATGCAACAATACAATTTAAACGAAATTTTCAGAATAAAAAAATATACGTATATATTTTTTATTTTACAGTATTTTTTGTTGATTTTTCAGAAAATTTCAAGCTGGCCATTGCATGATAAGTCCAAACTTCAAACTTTATTAATTTATTATTCATATCAAGAAAATCCTAAATTAAAAATTTTTTTGCTATTTTTTTATAACATTATAATTTAAATAATTTTGTACCGAAATATTAATTAATAAATAATAAATAATAATTAATAATTATAAATTATAATGCATTTTTATAAAAATTTTTATCTTTTGGGCATTTTTAAGGTTATTTTTAGGTTATTTTAAGGTAATTTTTTTAGGTAATTTTAAGGTTATTTTAATGTAATTTTTTTTAGGTTTTTTGAGTCATTAAAATCCTAGCCCTAGTTATTAGTAAAAAGTTTAAACATTGTATTGATTTTATTTTAAATGTCACGTAGAATTATTCAAAGATTGAAAGACGACTAAAAACGGACTACATATTTGTACACGTGAATACAATCTTTTACAGATAAAGCTTAATACTCTCTTTATAGATAATTGTCGATAAGCGTCCAAAATATACGTGTGCGGTAATGGGATATCTGGTATTTTAAAATCTGTGTGCGGTTTTGTCCCATGCATATTTTGCGCATTTGTGCGGTAACGGGCGACGCCCGGTACATTAACTGCGATGAAGAGCATCACGTATAATCGACAAACGGTTAGGTATTATTCAGGCAACATTAATTTTTTCGTTATTTATCTTGTACGATTATGAAACATTGTTTTTATTTAATTTCAAAACATTTTTTGGTACTAAATCCGAAAAAAATCATTTTTTTGTTTTTAAAAAGTTATACGGAAAAAACGCTTGTCGCGTAATAAAACAAAACCATTCCATAATAGTTGCGGTTACGACATGTATGAAAAATAATGATAATTCGATAGCGCTCACTAACGCGTCCAGAACGGCATGATACCGAATCGCTCGACTAGGGCCATCCGTCAAGCAATATTTTCCACGCATTTTCCATCATTTCACGGGAAACCGTTTCAGGTGGGTCACGCGGCCTTTTCGACTCGTGATGCGGTTCGTTCAGTGGCGTATTTGAGAGTTCATGTCGGTGGGGGCGAATTTAAAAAGAGTTTACCCAACTATTCACACAAACTTAACAAAACATAATGAATTTTATATTGCACCTGTATAACCTATAAAGTAATAAGTTAAACAAATATGATAAAAAAATCAACATATTAAGCAATATTATTAATAAAACAAAATCTATATTTCTATTTTTTTTATTAGCAAATCTATTTATAACATTATCTATTGATATAGTATGATGTATTTTTAGCAAAGCCAAACCAGTCAAGCGTTCTTGCCTCATTATGGATCTTAACCATGTTTTCAATCTAACAAAAAAAAGCAACAAAAATAAGCAAAGAGATGAATTATAAGTTTGTTTTTAATGTAATTTAAGAAAAAGAACAAGTCCTTAGTTTTAAGCAATGTAAATATATAAATACATATATACGACATGTGTACCACAAAGAAAAATGTATGTACATTTTTACCATGGTTATCTAGATAACCGTGATTTTTACCAATAATTTGTTATCATCAACACAATTTTTCGGAATTTTTGTTTTTTAATGAAATACTCAAATACCCTATACCCATTAGTTATATAAAATTTTCCTGGTCTAAAAATTCTCGGGGGGGGGCGATTGCCCCCATTGCCCCCCCCCTCAAATACGCCACTGCGTTCGTTAGGCGTGTCCGCGTCGAAGTCGAATCAGTGAAGAGCGGCCGCGAGCAACGAGAACCGCTATGGTTGGTCGGTCGTCCCAGTAACGGATGGTCGGGTCTGTTGTTTCGCCAAGTCGACCGGCACCCTCGCCACCGGACTAAGAAATTAAAGACTTAAGCTGCTCAGGGATGTCACGGGCCGCCGGGCACCGCGGCTACGAGCACCGTCGCCGTCACCAAGTGCAGCACGCGCGCCGGGATCGACAGTATCGATGGCTTGAGTATCGGGGAAAACGCGAACAGTATCAGTATCGTGGCGTTGACTACGGCGAACATTTTGAACGCGGACAACGCAAACTTGACGAACGCCACGATGCCAAGCGCGCACCAATGGACCGCGGTATTTGGATCGAGACCGTGTTCAGCGACGACGGCGGGCGCATGGTTCTAGTCGGTGCCCGTCGATCGTTATCCTATACTCGCCGCCGGTGGGCGGTTCTGCGATCAGCAGCCGCTTGGGGGGGAGGGGAGAATCCATCGTTAGCTGGATCTCGTCCGCCTGCGGGTTACCGGATTGCTGGTACCTAACAACAACGTGGTCACTCGCGTTCGAATCGTCCGACTCGTATACATCATGATAGATGGTCCATGTGTTTGTTCGGTCGTCCATTTTTCCGCTGCTGCCGCCACCACATTCCAGTAAACTTAACGGATTATCGTTTGCAATCGGTGACTCACTAGTCTGCCAACACATTACAATTTTTAATGTTTAGCAATTTTAACTACACTATCGTACTAACTAGGCAACAGATCGATAGCAATAAGTAAGTACTAAGATTAGACTTGTTGACGTGATAACGTCATATAAATCGATGAATGTCGGCTGCATGCACGAAAAAGCATGACTCATTGCCACGTCCCGCCTGAGCTGAGCGTTCTACTATGTTCGAACATAACGAAAAATATTCTCCGTTCGTGAGCGGCCGCGCACGCTGCCAAAAATTAATGATATTCTCATACGCATGTGGGTGGGCACGACTTTTCCCCTCATTGACATTGATTTTATTTCAGTTTGTTTCTCTAACTAATTGTTCGTGATTATATTTAAACAAATTATCTATATATATAAAAATGGAGACAGAAAATTCGAAATTGCATCAGTTGAGAACGGCTGGGCCGATTATCTTGATTTTTTTTTTAAATGGTCGAGAATGTCGTGGAGCGGGTTTATAGGGTTTATATATGGACCTAACTCCACCCCCGGGAGGTGGTCAAACAGGAATTTTGAGATTTACGATAGAAATTTTTGTTTTTGTTTATAAATGGTTGCTATGGGGGTTATAAGATTTGAGAATAATATTTATTTATTAGTGGTTAATATAATGAATTACCCTACGTTGCAAGGTAACCAAAAAAAAAACATAAATAAGTACTTTGAATATTTTCTATTTTGTGTCATTAAAAATGCCAAGAAGATGCCAGAATGCCAATTTTTGTCGTAGAACAAATGCAGCTACAAACATGAGAAATAGAAGAACGCAAATAACAGACGAACAATGCCAATCCGATAGTGCGAATGATTCGTAGTTGACTCACGCAGAGCATATGACCAACTACGCCAACAGGTACATCGAACATTTATATCTGATTCATTCGTGCGTCTAGCATTCCAGTATGAGCCCGATATTGAATATTATGTTCATTCAAAAGTAGTAATTTGTGCTATGGACAAGGAATGCCCGCACTGCCATGCTCTCAAATTTAAAAATGAGCCAGTCGGGATGTGTTGCGCGTCAGGAAAGATGCAATTACCTGAAATTGAAACACCACCTGAATCATTGAACGGTTTACTTATCGGTACAGATCCAGATTCTAACGTGTTTCTGAAGTCAATTAGAACATTAAATTCAGGTTTTCAAATGACATCGTTCGGAGCAATAGAAATAGTTCGAAATACTAATGCAATTCTACACTACGGATTTTAGTACGTTAAGGTTAGGTTAGGATTATGTATTAATTGATTATATTAATCCACCGCATTATGTCAAACTTGGTATAACTTTGATACTTCATTAGATTTAAATCATACACTAAGGTACGTACAAACAGCACTAGGTCCGCAATCTACCGCAGGTTGATTGCCTACCTGATAATATACTGCTGTGAATCAGAATGTTTATTCCGGAGAGAAAACTTAAGATAAATCTAGAACATCATCTACCGAATATTAAATAACGAATTGAACAAAGTTAGAGTCATATAGAGTTGGTGTATTTAACGAGCAACGAAATGCACGAGATCAGCTAGTTTAATTGAAATTTGCAAAAACTGTAAATAATATATGAAAGGGAATATATTATTATGCAGTGCAAAGGAATATAATATTATATCAAACAAGTTTTGACGGGCTTTTCAAAAGCTTCAGTTTTATAAATTTAATTTATGATTTAAATTTAATCGTTTTAAATTAACACTTCATCAACATTAATTTGATTAATAAATAATATAGTAATTTATAAAATAATTAATTTACTAGTCGGTTTATGGTCGATAATTTTACGTGATAACGTGTTTTTGAGCTGGGAGCATAAAATAATACGCGTGCCAGGTCGCTGATAGCCGTGTTCGTCGCTTTATTATTTATGGTACGCAGCCGGTACACTGTGTGTGTATAAAAAATAGTATTTTTCAATTAACTTTTTTATTATACAAATTAAAGATAATTCAGTGATAATAATTAAATTCAACTAATAAGTGTACAATTTTTTATCAATGTTTTTTATGACGTTATTATGTAAAATTATCCTCCGTAAACCGACTTTTCTGACAACCAGTTTTCTTTCCCAGTTTATTAATTAATTTGATTATTATTTTATAAAAGGTCCCAGACCATGTTCGATTTACTAGACAAATTGGGACATTAAGGAGGTTTAAAGATTAAAGATGGATCTCAATAAAAATGAAGAATATCAATTTTTTGTTGTGTATTTGTATACATAATATTAGATTTTCGTATAGTTAACTAATTATAAAATAGATGGCGTTGTACACACACTAGAGTCTACTCAATGACTACTACAGAATTCAACAGATAGCGTTAATATGTTCATAGTTTTTATTAAATTAAATACATAATACAATTGAATAATTAGAACATAATTTATTTTAGAAATACAATAATTGTCACTATAACAGTTCATCTACATAAAATAATACAATTTTATTAAATAATAGACACTCCTTGTCTAGGATTAAGGTATAATCAGTGTATACTGTAATTCTACACAGCTATGGAATTAAGGGCACAACATACTGTCCTGGTGTTATTTTTATTAAAATGTTTGAAGTACGAAATAGAAAATTAAAGTCGATATAACATTATATCGATGGGTTTTATAGTGTGGTCTTAAGATTATCAATTAAGCGTTTTAACTATTTTTAAATTATTTTTCTGTTGAACTGGTCACGTATCGACTCCGTGTATGTAGTCGCGACCATGATAACTAAAGAGTCTAGTGCAACAAACTGGTGTGTTCACTTTTGAATTATTTTCAGAAGAAAAAATCATTTAAATTCCTTAAAGTTTATCAAACATTTTATGTTTAAATAAAAACATATAGCATTTATTTTTATTTATTGATATTTTGTATTCAAATTATAATAATAACACAACCAATATTATGAATTTAAATAGGAAAAAATTATGGACTTACCTGATTTTTTGTTTATAAATTTGCTTTTTATTATTTTTAGTAAAAGAAAAAAATATATATTAAATCATTATTATTTGAAATAATTTTGAAATTTATATTAAAAACAAATATAATTTTTTTATTATATATTAATAAAATGCATTTAAATTACTTTTCAAAACCAATATATGATTAGGCATTAGAATAAATACCTAATATTATAAATTAATAACTAACAATTATTTAATTAAAATATTTTATATTGATTTAAATGTATAAAATATAATTTGATTAACGATTTTAAATAATCATTTGAATAATAATGATTTGTTACTAATAAAAAAATTAATTTTTAATATTATAAGTTGTACCTATATATATATAAATAAACAGTCTTATTAATTTGAATATTGATAATAGTGACTATTTTCAAGGCTTGATTTAGATATTTTGAGGCTATTAGCCAAAAATAAAAAAATGTGGCATTTTACAATTTATTCTTAAATTTTTTTATTTTATGTCTTGCTAATATTTATTTTTTATGATGAAAGTTGTATTCTACAAAAAAAAAAAAAAAGGTTCATAAAAGCCTAGGCTCTCTAATAATGGAGGCCATCAACAGTTGCTAATCCTACTTAATGACAAGTATGATATTGACTATTTTATTTGTTAAGTTTTAATAAGCTATCAGTTAGTTTTCTTTATGAATAATACTAGCTGAATCCGTGCACTTCGTAACCCGTTAAAAATCTTACCTTTTATAGGTCTCAAACTGTGTGTTAAATTCATTACCTATGATGATAGATAACGGTTAAAATATTCTATATATTTAAAATAGTTTATAATTATTTAATTTTATTCTTTTTATCTAGATTTGTCAGACAATTTAAGTATTCAATTGAATGATATTTATTGCAGTGTATTTGGATAAAGTGCTGTCGTTAGCGGGCAGGTAACACAGGCAATTGTCTAGGGCCTCGCACTTAAAGTAAATTTGGGAGTCCACGATTTGCCAAGTCGGAATAGTTAGATGTATTTAGATGAAAGGAAATTGTACTGCTTTTGCCTGGGGCCTCGCAAAAGCTTGTGACGGTGCTGTTTGGATACATAATATTTTTTGTTCTTCTTTCTGGTGCGTACACAAATAAATCAGAAGGTTTTCCGACCCATGAGTTTTCTTTGCACGATTTCTTAATGTCATAGATGAACGTGCCATGGAAACAAATAATAATAATAAATTCAGGGATAATAATTTCATTTGCACTAATTATTATTATTATTGAAACTAATAGCAATTATCTACAAACAAAAACTTTCATCGTAAATATCAAAATGTCATGTCTGAATACTTCTTGGGGTTGGGCTGACCACTTTTTAACTTAATCTATCTTCTGCCCATAGGTCTAATATATCTCTGTACCAAATTTTGTTACAATCGGTCAAGCCGTTTAGGAATACATAAAGGTCAAACAAACAGAAATCCATTTATTTATATATATACAGATAAAATATTAACAAAATAATATAAATTCTTTATAGTATTAATTACGAACTACTATATATTCGTGGTATTAATATAGTTTTAAATATTGAGACAAAAACAGTATTCTTTTATCATAGAATAGACAAAATGTCATCTACTCTGTGCTTTTATCACAAAAAATAATTTGTTATTTATAAAATATTATCATTCAGTATTAGTAATAATATTCAGTAATTATATAAATATTAATTTTTTTAATATTAAAGACTTGGTTTTGTAATTTTAACATACAAAAATATAAATTTGCAAGAAAATCAGTATAAAACGTTAACAAAATTATTCTGTGTATAATGTATCTATAATTTTAAAATATAACCTTAAATAATTTCTACCGTAGTTTGGGGTGAATAGGAACTATGGGGGGAATAGGAACAAAAAAAGAAATACTTTATATATCATACAATACTACTAGACATTTGTTTTGATGGTAAGCGATTTCATCGGAATATTGCTAACCTGATAACGTTTGGAATATATTGACACTAGTACAATATGTGATACCCCAATTTTGTTATCACTTATAATTTATTATTAAAAACTGATTTTTTCGAAATTTGTCTGGTGCTGAAAAACTTCATGAACTCTGCGTGTAAAAACTGAAGATAAATATGTTTGAACACTATATTTCATTTTAATACGTATATTAATGAGTTTTTATGATTTTTTCATAAAAATCGAGGCATACGTTTTGGAGATATTGGAAATTGAATTTGATTAGTCATAGTTCTCAGATATAATGGGGTGAATCGGAACACTTGAAATAAATACATATAATTATTTTTATATGATAAATAATATACTTTTAAATGTTTTATCCACGTTAAATTCAGGATATTAGGCAATAATTACTTTTTTTTATGTATTTATAGTTTTTACCTACCTGCCTACATCTTTCACTGAGTAGATATGCCACGAAATTATATTAGAACCGTTCGCCAAAAGCCCTATAACCTATATAGCATAGAACAAATCGACGTTGACTAGGTTGTGTCAAAATATAAAACGAGCTCGAACGCAAGTACCTACTACAGAATAGACGTGCGCACAGATGCAGCAGAAAGTTCATTTGCTGCATCTGTCACATTTTTTTTTCGGTCTATTGATTGACATATGAGCAGTGATGGTCACAGTAGATGACCAACGGGGCCAATTTATTAATTCATATTATTGTACAATTATACCAAATATGTAAATAGGCAAAATTATGAATCTCGATGAAGTTCAATTTTGAATTAACATGGAAGAAAAATCGTACAATAATACGTACATCAATGTTAAACATTAAAAACTTCATTTGTCAGCTCTAATTTACAATTGTAAATTGTCACTGGTCAAGAGTAAATTCGCAATTGTAAATACGTAAATACTTATATTATTTTAGCCAATGTAGAAACAATTACACAACCTTTTACAATACGATGAATAATTTTGGGTAGTTCAACATTTATTTAGCCAATTGTTAAAAAATGGACTGCTTTATTTTGTACACTGTATATGCGATTAAAGTAGATTTGTTTGTACTAATTTTTATTTTCCATAGTGTGAACCAATTTTCGAGTAAGTTGAGGTGGTGTTGGAGTTTAAAGCTTGTTATTGTGGGATCAGAATCGGAGGCTAAGATACAAGTGTCGTCGGCAAAAGTATTGAGAATGGTGAAAGAGGATTTACTTAGTAGTAAGTACAAGAAAACAAATTTGAGACGTATTCTTGTTAGCGTATATAAATAATATATGTTATATGTTTTATATATATTATTTAAGTACATAATTATACATTTTAGTTACAACTTATTTCTAATAGGAATAAACATATTTCGTGTGGAAACGCCAATGTACAATACGCAATATCGTTTAACGTTACTCGAGAAATTTTCAACTTAAATATGATTACATAAATTATTGAACATGATTAACAAAAAGAGGAGGTACATTGTTAAACCGATTATTGTTTTATATCCGTCAAATTCATTGCTTTAGATGAAGCGTGAGTAATGCTACAGTTGTAACGTTCTGTACACCATTTTGCCCAATTGTCTGGAGTCTCCGTTTGAGTGTAGATTTCATTGTTCACATCATCGAACGCTTTGAAATATGATACCATCTTTTTGCTTGGGACGAACTTCGATACCTGATGTAACACTCTGAAACGAAAAACGAGTGGTTTATAAATGGACAAGGGTAATGATATTCTATCATTAGAAAAATGACTAGTAACTCAAATATTAATATAATAATAATGTGTATAACTTGAGATCAAACATGAAGTTATACCGGAATGGAGCACCGTCGAATGGAAGAACGACGAAACGTAAACTGCTGTGGTAATTCTAACGCATGGGATCGGATTATTATATAAGATAGAATAATCCGATAGTGATCCACTTGTGGTAAGATTAAAATAGTATTTGCAAATTATATAACCGAATAACATAATATATTAAGTGTTCCATGACGATATACTGATTTTAGATTTTTCCTGAGATAATGAAGATAATGAAATTATGTTTTAATTTTTAAATTTAACTCTCAGGCAAAAGGGATACAAGTACTCATATTTGAATTACTCTTTTAGTAATAAAAATAAAATTTTTATTATTTTATCTGTCAAAAAACAGGAAAATAGCAATTTTAAAAAGAACCGGATGGGCCTCGCTCTGCTGTACAGTTGGGGGTGGAGTGTGACTCGTTCATAGGATAGGTCATTACAATGGATTTGTTAAATTTGAATTCAATGATAGGTATCATTGTATACGAAAAACGATTCTGAACGGTGTTGATATGTTAGTCTAGAATATTGTAATAAGTATATTTTATTTTGAAACGAAAAATTTAGAAAAATAGAAAATTTAAATTGTCTATAAATAAGTAAAAAATATGTCAAAATACTTTGAAAACTTAATCATTCATAGAAAACGTCAATATAAACATTTGGTGAAAATGTCAAGTGTTTGCGTTATTTAGTTTTTGAGTTAGAGCAAATTCCAAAAACCAATATGATTTGTCAGTCTAGAATATTATATATTATATTATGTTTTACATGTAATTTTATGTCAATATTCGCTGTTCGAACGCTTATAAAAAAAAATTGTGCCTATGAATTACAATAATTTTTGAGTGACGATAAGAAAAATTTCAGTGGAATCTTCTATTAAATTTTCAAGTATTTTGTACCAGCCAAATTTTTTAGATTCTGAACGGAGTGAAGAATGTATTGATTTTACAATGATGTGTTTTTTTTTTTTTAATTTTTTTTATTTTTGTGTCTGACGACACCTTTTTTGGCAGTAAAAATGCTTCGATTGCCTTATGTAGCAACTTTTCTGAAAAGAAAGTACTTTGGGGGGTCAAAAGTAAAAAATTTTCAATATTTTTTAAATGCGACGGGAAATACCCTAAAAAATTTTGGGAAAAACCAGAGATTTTACGCAAAACCAGTTTTCGACATAATCAAATTTTTTATTTTGCTATAACTCAAAAACTAATCTATGTAAATACTTGAAATTTTCACCAAATGTTAAGATTAGCGTTCTCTATACACCATTAAATTTTCAAAGTATTTTAACTTTTATTGAGCTATTTATAGACAATTGAAATTTTCAATTTTTTTAAGTATTTTTTTTTTAAATAAAAATAAAAAATTTTTTTGGCTGCCCAGAAAATCTTGAAAATTTAATATAAATTTTACATGTAAAATATAATATAATGTAGAATGTTCTAGACTGACAAATGATATCGGTTTTTTTAAAATGCCCTAACTCAAAAACGAAAAACCGCAACAACTTGAAATTTTCATCAAGTCTTTATATTGACGTTTTCTATACATGGTTAAGTTTTCAAAGTATTTTGATATATTTTGACTTATTTATAGACAATTTTTCTAAATTTTTCGTTTCAAAATAAAATATACTTATTACAATATTTATAAATAACAATGTATTATATTCTAGACTAACATATCATCTCCGTTCAGAATCGTTTTTCGTATACAATGATACCTATCATTGAATTCAAATTTAACAAATCCATTATAATGACCTATCCTATGAAGAGTCGGACTCCACCCCCAAGTGTACAGCAGAGCGAGGCCCATCCGGTTCTTTTTATCATTGATTATAAAAAAAAAAATATATATATAAAAAAATCGAATATTTAAAATGCTTATAAATAGCTTAAAAATCATTAAAATATTTTGAAAAAAATATGACATAAAGGAAATGCCTATTTTAATAGTTGATAAAAATTTCAAGTTTTTGCGACTTATACTTTTTGAATAATAACAAATATTAAAAATCGTTTGAAGATAAATGTTTATAGATTGCTATTTTATGCAATTTCGTAAAAGTTTAAATTTCAAACAGTCATACAATTTTTTCCTTTAAGTCTGGTAGAAATTTTTTTATAGACTTTTGAAGAGTAGCTTATGGATAACCTAGTGTTAAAATTTTGAACCTTAAGTATAAACATAAAAAATTTTATGAATTTTCAACTACAAAATAACTTTATGGACTTATAAAAAAATATATTTTTTAGTTTCGATAAGTATAACTAATAATAAATCTTGTATTAAATTTTCAAGAGTTTTTGGATAGCCAAATAAATTTTATAGATAAATTCTAAAATGTATTCTTAAAGTATAGTAAACTCTATAAAATAGCCATCTTCCAATTTTCGAAAATAATAAAATACGAGGTGTTTTTCAATGTTCTAAATCAATATAAACGATTAATTAAAATATAAACATTTGTAGTCTTTATCGAAACGGTTCATACGAAAAAAGGAATATGATTCTCTCCTCTGTGGCAGGATATACCGCAATTGGTGTATCTTCCTCGGATGTACTGCGCGTAATTCGCATAATACTCTAACTTTAATAAAACTAAAAATAAATCAGTTCTCACCGATTGATCCAGATAGGCAGGATACCGGTCTTCTCGGCTACGGCCATTCGACACGCTATCCGCTCAACGCATTTTTCTGAGTCCATTAGCTTCCGAAGCACGGTCTTCGCTGGATCAAATAGTCTCAGCGATTCCAGCCGACGCTTGTTTAACACGTTCAGCTCACTGCCGCTGGGCTTCGACAGATCCGAGCCACTGCCGCCGCCGCCACCGGTTTTCGCGGACGTAATGGTCGGCAGTACGTTGGACCCACCGGTGGCCGAGTACGCGGTAGCCGCGGTGGCCGCAACGGGCGCGAACACCGGCTCCGTCAGGTATTCGATTATGCGGCCAGGTATGGACAACAATCCGCCGACGAGCATCGGAGCGGAGAAGAATCCGGCGATGACCGGCAATAGCGCGAGGATGAACAGTGGTATCATGATCAACTTGAATAACTTCGTTAGCTTGGCGATCAGCAGGAACTTGAAGAACATCACGATCAGGAACATCTTGAGCTTGAACAGCAATAGGAACAGTATTTTGAGGAAACCGAACACCTTAAGCTTGACCAAGCCGATCTTGAATAGAGCCAGGATGCCGACCTTGTGCCAATCGATTTTGTCCGTGAACATCTGTATCTGCTGTATCGGGCTGTGCACGTTGTGCTGTTCCACCTGGCCGTTGTGCTTATAGTGACCGTTGTGGCCGACGAGCGGCGGCGGTCCGTAGTAAACGTGCATCGGCGGCTGCTTGTTGTAGCCTGCGCCCGCGCCGTGGCCCACGGGATACGGATACGGGACCGACGACCCGTATGGCGGACGGCCCATCGGGTACACCACCGGGTTTCCGCTCGGATGAGGCGATCCCGTTCCGTAAATCGGTATCGGTTGGCTCCCAGGGCTCCAACCGTTCCCGTCATTTGGGTGCTCGCCCACGGTGTAGGTCAAGTCGTACGAGTTGTGGTAGCTGGTCGATCCGTCCTCTTGGGCCACCGATGTGTCCGTGTCAGTCGATGAGTATTGATTGTAATCAATTTGTTTCGTATAAGGTCTGTCGACGGAAAAGCAGATTAAAAATACTATAATTATTATGTCAATTTGCGCATCGAAAAACGAATTTGTGTGTTCGGTTTATCGTAAAAGTTGCAAAAAACCTCGCAAAAAACATAAACATTGTATTACAGTTGTGAGTCGGTTGCGTAGAGAGACAACAAAATTGAAACAACATTTAAAGCTCTAGGTTTTCCCGACAAAATCAGAACGTTAGAACTGATTTAAGTTGATAGTGCAAAATAAGTAGTTGTGTTTTATTCTACATGAATAAGTTATAGCTAATATAATATCTTGAATTTTAAAATATATTCAGTTTCTTATAAACAGTAAATTTAGCTTTTTATTTTTCAGAAAATTGTCTTCGATACATTCTAAAAACTAATATTTAGCGGTCTGGAACAAAATAATGTCCTCTACGGCTTTGTGAACTTTTCAATTATTATAAGTAATGAGTAGTTCATCGCCGCCCGGTAAATGTGCATATGTTACATGGGCCCACTCTCTTATTCTTTAATATAAGTAATACAATATGTTTGAGTGGCTAAATATTATTAACTGATATTGTTGACCGAATAAAATTATGAATGATTTACTTAAATAAGCACCCGGAATTATTAGCCAATACAAAATAGAGATGAATTAAAATAATTAGGTAGCGATGGATAGTCAAACTGTGAACGATTCTTCGTGTACAAAATATTTAGATTGCTAGCCAACATTAAAACATGAGCGTAATACCGTTGGCTGATTAATAATAGGCATAAATAAGTACCTATATAATGGAATAATTAATTTGATTTAATTAAATAATCAAAATTGTCTACATACAATTACGAACTCAATCTTTCGAATCCGATTTAACATTATAAGTATAATAAATGCCGGAATAATTTTTTAAACAATACATTGTAGTTAAATATCATAAATATTTCTATTTAAGAATTTTTGCATTTTTTTTTTTTTTAATATTTTGATGAAGATATTTAATCTTAAGTAGCTTGAAACAGAGATGTATTAGGTTAAAAATATCACATAATGATGTTTAAAGTAATCTTCGTAAGAAGACATAACTTATTTAAGACAACTCATATATCTAACTTAAGACATTATGTATTTAAACGTTGAAAATTTTAAAACCCTAAGGTCATTAAAGTAACTTCAGCTAAATGGCTAAGATTATACACTACGTATCCGTTAAAACTTTTAGACGGCTAGTCAATCAATAATTGCAAATTGTATGTCATAAAAAAAATTAAAAAGTATTATCACGAATACTAATTTTAATCTTAAATCCTTAAAGATGGAAAAGTGGTAAATATGTCAAATTGTCCACGGTGAGGTATTAACCCAACTATAAAATTAAAATACAATTCGCTTATATTTTTAGAATATTGTTTGATTAATAGTACAACATTTTATATACTTTTCGAAAAATGTATTTAAATACTTTAGAAAAGTTTTTTTACTCTTATGTTTGGGTGTATTCTATAACCTATTAAAATCGTATCGCCCCAACATTTACTACTGAGTGCGATGAAATAAATAGTCAAATCAATGTATTTACTATGTACCACGTAAATATGAAATTTGACTGTTGTGATAGTTTAAGACACTATATGTTAACATTTGATCTACGTACGAATAAACCAAAATAATATAACATTCGAATTTTGGATTTAAGAATTGATAATATATAATTAACAAAGAAATACAAAATTACATAAGATTAAATAGAATGTAGAAATTGTATGAAGATTTATGATTCAGTTAGTTTTATTAATTTAATTTTAATGATTAGAAATGTAATTGAAAATAAATCTTCATCCTATTTAGTATATAGCAAAACGGTTCCTCAATTGTGGGTAACGGCACCTTGTTTTCTTTAAATTGACGCCCGAACGTAATATGGTTATCTATTTTAATTTTTTCTGATTATATTTATTTTTATCTAAAAAAAAAAATTCATTAGATTTATGAAGGGAGACATGAGAAAACCTCATTTTCAAAAGGATGTTGAGGGTCGAAAAAGTTTGGGGACCGCAGTAAAGAGTAGTGCATTAATTTATGTGGTATTGAGTTGAACGGAGAATACGGATTGCAGAATAAAAGTGTCTTTTGTCGGATTGCTTTAAATCGAACTGTAGTATTGTCCTTTTCATTTCCATCGAGATACACTGACCAATTTCGTTTAATTTTTATGCGGTGCTAATCTAACCAGTTTTACTTTGTTTTTGCGTTCGAGGCTTTCAAGACGCAAGGCTGCATTCAATCGATTACCTATTCGGTACGTACCCATTATCCACGTGGTATACCCCGGTGTCGACTATTATGTTCGCTCTCTTGTTGCTGTCATCGTCGTCATCGTCAATGGTCTGTTGGTCGGCCGGATAGGGTGTCTGTCGGATCAGCTTCCCTCGGACGACGATAGGCAGTGATCTGCTCCTGGACTCCGAAGGATGCCCATCATCCACCGTGCCGACGGCGTCCAAGGATCTACTGGCGGTCAACACTATCGCATCGTCACCACCGGTCCGGTTTCCCGTTTCCGGTACCAAGCGGTCCGTCCGATTTTCGGCGGCAAAGGAAACGGATGCGGTGCCTTGACCGGAAGTGGTGGCGTTCGGGGCTACGGTTGATCCGGTCGCGTGGTCAGAAGTCATCGGGTCCGCCGTATTGCCACGGTCGTGCGCTTCCGGTCTGCCGATCGGCGGCGGCAACGAAGCCTTGGCCATGGCCTGACCCGACCGGATGCACAGGATCGTCACGACGGACGTGACCACGACGATCGCCAATATCTTCACGACGCTCATGGTGACGCCGGCGCACCAGGCTCGTCGTCTCCGGTCGCTGCAACGGTTTTCAGGCCTGTGTGGACAGAAACAAACGCGTGCGTCCGCATGAGAAACATCATCACATACTGTTGGGGCCGCGACGCGCACACGTTTACTCGAGCGCGTCGCCGGAACAATACGTGCACGTCGAACCGTCTTGCTGTCATCGTTGTTATTATTATAACGGACGACGTGCACGTGTTTGTCTGTGCTCGGGGAAAAAGTGAAAACCCATGTGCGCTTTTGAACGGTGACCGTTTCGGTGGCGTTTGAACGCTAACGTCGACGGCGTGCATGCCCCGACGGAGCGGAGAATCTCGTCGATAATTACGAGCAATATCAACGTAAAAGCGTTATCGTAGCCGAACGTCGTAACGATATCGACACAGTCTGCGGCGCACGGAAATCGTCCGCCCATTGTTTCCGTAAACCATTCGATTTATTACCGAACGATAATATTGTTATTATTATTATTATTATTACGACTAACGGATTTTCAACGTGTTCCACCGAACATCGTTGCATTTTCGTGGCGACAACTCACACGCTTTCGTTTTCCAATTCGTGTTGCACGCAATAATGGTCTATACGCGTTTCCGATGCTCGGATTTTGAGTTCAATCGACATTAGGTGTGTATCGAAAGTAAAAATATGTGACGGTTAATGTGTTTCGTGAAACATAATTTTTTACTTAAAAAATATCCGATCGGATGAGTGTTTTGTATTTTTCGTTTCATGGACATTTCAAAGCAGCTGATCAGAGTTTTGTCCATTAACATACAAAATATAATTCAGGGGCCCACAAGAAATGTATGTATACTTATACAGCCATTAAGCGTTATTGAATGCCATTGAAATATTAAAAATACATTTAAATTAAAAAGTAATTAATTGGAAGTAAATAATTGGATATTGGAAATTATTGGTTTAAATGATAACGTTCGTTTGATAATCCGCCAGTTGCTGTAAACTACCACGGCTGCATTATTGAAAATGGCCAATGATAAGTGCACGTTTTGTTTTATTTATTTTGTATTATGAGTATGGATACTGAATAAATTCGAACAATGTAAATACGGTTAAATTACGTTAACGTTGGTGATTTAATAATACTACATTTTCTTGCGGCAATCGTTATTCTTTTGTTTGAAAATATAGCTTAAATATTCAATACACATGTTATGTTTTATCGAGGCTACTGTATCACGTATTATATTTATACCTTCATAAAATTAGTTTCACAATATGGTCTTATTGCGATGAAAACTGATGCCATAAAACGATCAATATGGATTAATGTATTGAACACGAAAAACTCAGTTTTAAATAGTTTATTAAAAACTGATTTTTCTATTGATTCTAGCTGACCTATAATATTTATTATTATATAGTAGAATTATTAAGTATTTGCAGCAAAGTATTAATAATACTGCAGCAGCTGAAAAACAAATGTATAATAGGGTGAAGTAAGACATTTTTATAGCATAGGCAATTTTGTGTTATTATTTGTTGAACGTATAATGCAATTCTTTACTACACGGTTGACTTGAAAATTGCATTGATCCTTAAAAACACAGTCATTTTCAGTCATTAATAATTACATTATACGTCCAATAAATAATATTACTAAACTGCCTATGCCATGCAAATACCTTACTTCACTCTACTTACAATTAATCAAGTTATTTTATAAATTTTGTTTTTTTTTATTTTCATGAATTACTTTTATATTTTATAAAACCCAGTATTATAATAAAATATTCAGTATAAATAAAGTTTTCATAATATTTATTCATTTGTAAAAATTAATTTATTAATTAAACGTAGAAGTAGTATAACATATTGTAAAATCAAGAAATGCACTTCAATAAAATTGACTATAATTATTCAGCTTTCTATAACAATTATAAATTAACATATAATATTGAACTGAATATTTTTTATTTCACTGTGGTATTTATTATAAGTTAAATAAAAAGTTATATTCGAATGTAAAAACATATATTTTTATTTTTATTCGTCAAAAATAAAATTTCTAACTTTAATCACTCGTTTTCTCGGTCAATTTATTTTTTTATCAAAAATGTTAAAGCTATATAGAAGTTTAGAGCTTATTTTCAATCTATTCGTAAAACAATTATAATTATTCTTATTTTTTTTGCCTTAATTAATTGATGAGTTTTTTAAAAAGGTTAAAATATACTTATAATTTTATATATTCCAAAGGAAAAATTTATTTTAAACAAATCGTATTAAGAAAGAAGAATATCAAACTTACAACAAATAGTTTAAACAACAACAACAAAAGCATTATGTATTGAAAAAAATAATACAATTTCTATAAAATGTGTAACAATTATATACTATGCTATGATTATAAACTTCTGGTGGATAATAACCAGATAAATATGGCAAAATCATTATGTGCAATTAAAGTACAGACTAAAACGTGTGTACTTAACTCGCTTGAAATTTTGTAGAATGGATTTCAATAATAAGCAATTATAGCCAATATGTATATATATATATATATATAGTAATAATAATTACGTACATAATCAATATTTGCGGTGAGTCTACGTTTAAAAAAAAATCTTTTTTTTGAATAATTGTTTTAATATTTTCGTTTTTATTAATTATTAAATTGTTTGAAATAATATGTAAGAAATAATATTAATACCAAAATAAAAACATAGATTTTATGTTAATACTTAACTAATCATTTTCAATTGAATTTATTCAAAGATCATAATTATATAAAATACTTAAATATTAGTTAAGCCTTAACTTTACGATTCTTTTTTTGAATTCAATATTATTTTGAATAATTTTTTATGAAATGTTTACATTTCAGTTGGTTATAACATATTGTTATTTAAAATGAATATAAATAAAATGTGTTCTACGGTATACATTTCTATTTAATTCTGCTTATGTAAATATTAAAAATACTTTTTGATGTTTTACAGAAAAAAATGTTGCTTTAAAATATGAAACCAAAATAATTTGTTCCTGTATTTTCGACTAGAAACTAGACTTATATGACTCCGATCATAGTTTTTCAATGGTGTCAACAATATCATAAATAAAAAAACAAATAAATCTGGCTAAATATAATATCAATAATTGATAATAATAAATACAAGTTTTTGCTCCGACTCGTAATTTACAAAATTTTGATGTATATAGACACGTGGCGAACAATTCGCAGAGAAAATAAGTTCCGCACATATTTAATCTTATCGTCCACTAGTTATTTATATTGGCACATTTATAAAATCTGAAATATTTTTCTAATGAAAAATACTTTTTCATCGGCATTATGTTCTACGTTTGTTATGTTTGTATGTGTGTGTGTGTGTGTTTGTGAGAAATAAATATTATTAGATGGTGCATAACATTCTACTTTGTGCAAGTGGGATGCGAGTGAAAAAAAAATATTACATTTTCACGAATACGACCATCTAACAATAAACACTTTCGCATTACATCAGCCAAATAAAAACAACAATTTTCGGTCTTCGGGTTTGAGGTTTTTTATGTTTATAACTATATATATATATAAATGCAGTATATACTCAATCAACTTAAAAATAACTCGGTCATACTCATGTATTGGGTCGGGATCACTGTATTTGTATAGACAGAAAAGACGTTTTTTTTTTTTTTTGCTAAGACATTTAGGAGCAATCGTCATAGTGAATTTAAACATACAATAAAATGTTTGTTTTTGAGATTTTAATAAGTAAATACTTATAATTGAAATTGATTTTTTTTTTTTATAAAATAACTGTATGATAAACAAACGAAAAAAATATAATATATTATAATAACAATTTCAATCTGTATTCAGTTGTATAAACAATTATTATTATTTCAATACTTTCTTTTATTAAGATATTTAATTTTGAAAATTTATAGCATTTACATTACAAAAGATTCTAACTTTATTCGTTATGTTTGTCTGTAATAATTGATTAGGATCGTGTTACCCGATAGGTTATTATTAATACCTTATTAACTTCAACATGAGATGAAACCACGTACAAATAATATCGCTATATATTTTATCTAAACGATTTGATATTTCCTTTTTTTTTTTTTTTGTGTCTGTCGACACGTTTTGGGGGCAGTAAAAATGCTTCGATTGCCTTATGTAGCAACTTTTCTGAAAGGAAAGTGAATCTATTTGGTACTTTGGGGGGTCAAAAGTTAAAAATTTCCAATATTTTTTAAATGCGACGGGAAAAACCATAAAAAAATTTGGGAAAAACGGGAGTTTTTACGCAAAACCAGTTTTCGACATAATCAAATTTTTTTATTTTGCTATAACTCAAAAACTAATCGATGTAAATACTTGAAATTTTCACCAAATGTTTAGATTAGCGTTCTCTATACACCATTAAATTTAGTATTTTGACTTTTATTAAGCTATTTATAGACAATTGAAATTTTCAATTTTTTTAAGTATTTTTTTTTTAAATAACGATAAAATTTTTTTGGCTGCCTAGAAAATCTTGAAAATTTAATACAAGGTTTCTTATAAGTTGTTCCTTAACTGATAAAAAAAAATCTAAAATCGTAAGTCACAATTTTTTTTTATAAGTGCTCAAAGTTCCAATTTATACGAAATATGTAAAAATCACGATAATTTGCAAGTTATTTTGTAGATAAAAATTCATAAAATTTTTTCTGTTCATACTTAAGGTTCAAAATTTTAACACGAGGTTATGTATAAGCTAATCTTCAAAAATCTTTAAAAAAATTTCTACCGGAATTAGAGGAAAAAATTTTATGACTGTTTGAAATTTAAATATTTACGAAATTGCATAAAATAGCGATTTATTCTCAAACGATTTTAAATATTTTTTATAATTCAAAAAGTATAAGTCGCAGATTTTTGAAATTTCTACCAGTTGTTAAGATTGGTATTTCCTTTATGTCATATTTTTTTCAAAATATTATATTGATTTTTAAGCCACTTTTAGGCATTTAAAATATTCGATTTTTTTACATTTTTTTTTTATAATCGGTGATAAAAAAAATTTGGCTCGTACAAAATACTTGAAAATTTAATAGAAGATTCCACAGAAGTAGTTCTTAATGTCATTCAAAAATTATTAAAATCCATAGGCACAATTTTTTTTTATAAGCGTTTGAACAGCGAATATTGACAAAAAATTACATGTAAAATATAATATATTGTATAATATTCTAGACTGACAAAGATATCGGTTTTTTTTTAAAATAATCTAACTCAAAAACAAAAAACCACAACAACTTGAAATTTTCACCAAATCTTTATATTGACGTTTTCTATACATGGTTAAGTTTTCAAAGTATTTTGACATATTTTGACTTATTTATAGACAATTTAAATTTTCGATTTTTCTAAATTTTTCGTTTAAAAATAAAATATACTTATATAATAGTTATAAATAACATTGTATTATATTCTAGACTAACATATCATCTCCGTTCAGAATCGTTATTCGTATACAATGATATCTATCATTGCATTCAAATTTAACAAATCCATTATAATAATGACCTATCCTATAAGCGAGGTGCACTCCACCCCTAACTGTACAGCAGAGCGAGGCCCATCCGGTTCTTTTTTTGTTTTTATTTAGAGATGCACACATTCTGATACAAAAATATGAAGTTAATATTTTAATTATTATTGATAATACAACTTGAATTTTATAAAGTTATATTTTTTTTTTAATAGAATAATCAATAAGATTTAGAATTTAAATTAGATCTGCTTAATTTTTAAGCCTTAGATATGTGTCAGAAAAGCTATCAACTTTAAATTTGGATTACTATTGCTATTGATAATTATTATGTACTTAACTGCTTAAAATTTTTATTAAATTCATTGCTAACTAAATTATTCAATTACTTCATTTTTTTTAATTTTCTTATTGAACTATGATTTTCTATTAACATTGCACATTAAATAACTCTTGTTATAGAAAAACATGTTAAAACGAAGTTTCTAATTGTTATGAGTATAATATCACACTTACTAATAATTTGAATTAAATTGTATTATGAGAAGTTTCGCTTCACTTCATCCATAAGAAATATTAATATTTTCTATTTAATACAGACAGTTATGGTAGTTATGTTTTCTGATTTATGTTCAAAAGAAATTAGTATTTTAACAGAGAAAACTAGATTCTTAGTCATTTCCGATAGTTATTATTTTCATAGTGAGGTAAATCGTATGCGTCTGGTTATTTAATTTATATTTATTTTTTAATTAACTATTGTGTATGATATATTTTAGACATTATTTTTGATGGCAATTTAAAGGAAGGACACAGTGCCGCTCTTAGGATTTGCGAGGCCCGGGGCCAAAAATCATTGCGAGGCACTCCTAGTTCTCACCCTCTACTTAAATACTTAATTATAAATAAAATGTTTTATTATAATTATAATTTTTTAATTTTACGATAGCGAAAAAGTAAATAATACATTTTATTATTCACTTATATAAATTATTATAATTTTAGGCGTTAACTGTATTATTGATGTTTATATAAAAAAAAAAAAAAAGTAGAATATTGAAATACAAATATATAAATTTAAACCAAATTAATTTTCCTCGCTTTTGCTTCTGAAAATGTTGCAATTAAATCACCATAATCTAAATTCTCACAAATTTCATTTTCAATTGAAATAATGGCAAGGTCAGAAAGTCTCTCTTGAACCATAGTCGTCCGCAAATAATTTTTAATAATCTTTAGCTTCGAAAAACTCTTTCGGCACTAGCTGTAGTTATTGGCATTGTAAGCATAATTCTTAAAGCTATAGAAATATTAGGGAATGAATTGCAAGTCGTATTTAAAACATTAAGACATTCCAATGAACTTTTTTTTTCATTTAAAATGTGACAAAATATTTTTATTTCATTAAATAAATCAATACCATCTATGTCTTGACTATTATTATTATATTGTCGGTCGATGAGCAATAAAAGTTATTACATATTAGTTCTTCTTGTTTTCATCTTCATGTATTTTGTTTAGTTTTATATTTACTGTTATAAGTCGTTAATAATTGTCGAAAATAATGGTAATACCAAGTTTACAAATAATAAAAAAAGAAATTTTAGTAATTATTATATTTAAAAACACGTGAAATAAATATCCGTGATTCAATATACATGAATTAAATTCACGTTTTTTAAATTTCAATACATGTGAATAAAATATACGCGATCACGTGAATCTTAACCCTTTCACTCCCAGAATAATTTTTTTTGTTTGAATATTATTTAGAAGTGTCTAAGTATACCTAGAATTTCATTTAGAAATTTTATTATTATTTTTTACTTAGAATTTGAATATGTCCTTCCACGAGTACATCAGGAGTAAACAAAATCAACATTTTACACGACGGGACATATTTTAAATATTCCAAATAAATAAAAATGTACAATGAAATAAATAATAAGAACATAGGTACAATACAATGGCTAAACGCAAAACTGTCAATATTCTGTAATATAAATTTGTAAAATAAAATACAAATAATAAATAGTGATGTTGATCTGATGTGTTTACGTTGTCAGCGTAATCATTACAATGATACCGCTCATTCCCCATGTCCTCAAGGAAGGACATAAGTTCCCGCGCGTTTTACACGAGCCGTTCGCGTCAGCATCTTTTTATCGTGTTATCATCATATTGTTATCAGTGCGGGATTAAAATATCATATCTAAAGACTAAAATTATAATGATTTTCAATAAGTTCATTAGTTTGTACTTTATTTAAATCATTCATTAAATTGTCTTATAAGTTAATAGTTACCTATGCTTATAAAATGGAATCACGGTTGAAATGTTCCATTTGTGACAAACCTTTTGCTCAAAAATATCATTTAAATGAACATCAGCGAAAAATTCATAAGTACGATCCAATCCCTACCAAAAATTTTACCTGTTCATTTTGCAATAAAAAATATACAAGTAATAAATCATTGCTTGTACACACCCAGAAGTTCCATAATACAAATGGAAACATAATAAAAAGGGTGAATCAATCCAGAATATTCTGTCCATATGAGGATTGTCAAGAATATTATTGACACTTGTAAGACTGATATACCTATAAAAAACATCTTTAAGGTCACTTATTCAGATACCATCACAATAATTAGGTATTGAAAAAAAGATTTGTTAAAATCCCGGATAATGTTCTTTAAATCTTGTCGGTCCAAAAGCAGAGTAATATATATAATATGATATGATAAATATATATATGATAGTAACAATATAATGATAACACGATAAAAAGATGCTGGCGCGAACGGCTCGTTGTTTTACGGGTGTTTGATAACAGTTACGAATATTTTGATTCTCTGAACACATGTTTATAAATTATATCATGGACGAAAAAAATTATCAGAATTTTCCCGAGTCATCCGGCCAACTACAGAGGATGTCAAATTCATAAGCAACTGCAAAAACACCGCTACAAATCAACACATACACCTCCCCCCCAAAATGTAAACCCCCCTGGAACACAAGCTAGCACTCAGACGACATTCCGATCCTCACCCCCAACAACCTCAAAGCCACAAAGATCCTACTCTCAAGCAACCGCCGGCATAAAACAGGATACCGCACCTCCCAACACAACTCAACAACCCGATATCAACTCAACTCTTAACAACTTTATATCAGAATTTAGGTCTATAATAACACCACTAATATCTCTTCTTACTACTGTCATCTCACGTCTTATTGAAAACAACAATGGCAAATAACCCCTTCACATCAAACTCTCTTACTATCCTCCTTTGGAACTGCAATGGTATTTTAAATCACGTAAATGAACTAATAGTTGTGCTACACGAGAAAAGAATAGACATAGCTCTAATATCCGAATCCCATCTTACCGAACGCTCCAAATTAAACATTCCTGGCTATCACCTGATATCATCTCATCACCCAGACGGTACTGCACACGCTGGCTCTGCAATACTAGTGCGAACTTTTATAGACTTCAACTCTCTCCCTAACACAACCGAAAACTATCTACAAGCTTGCGCAATCTCTTTAAACTTAAACCACATTCCTATAACAATAGCCGCGGCCTATTGCCCTCCTAGACACAACATAACAACGCAACAATTAAAACAGTTTCTCACTTCGCTTGGTCACAACTTCATTGTTGGCGGAGACTTTAATGCGAAGCATCCTCATTGGGGTTGTCGAACAAGCAACCCCCGTGGTAATAATCTATTACAGCTCATCTCTCCCGAACAATATCAAGTCTACTCTCCTCCACATCCAACTTACTGGCCTACATCCCCAAATAAAAGTCCAGATATACTTGACTTTTTTATTTCAAAAGTTCCAAGTCACCTCTTTCACCACGTTGAAAACTTTAATGACTTACACTCTGACCATTCAGCTGTACTACTCACTATCAATTCCTCACCTCCCATCAGATCCAACAACCTTTATTTAGTAAATAAAACTACTGACTGGAAAAAATTCAACGACTTGCTCCTAAAAACCACTAAACTAGATATAAAATTAAAATCTCCAAACGATATCGAAGATGCCATAACAAATCTAACCACATCCATTCAGTGCGCCGCATGGAATTCTACCACCCCATACACAAATCCCCAAAAACCTTTTCAGCTAAACGTACCCACTTATATACGTAACCTAATAACAGAAAAACGACGTGCCAGATCATTATGGCAAGCCACTAGATACCCATCAGACAAAACACGTCTTAATACACTAACAGCGCATTTAAAGAGGTTACTAGCTAAATTTAGAAACGACTCATACTACAATCACATAGCATCTCTCTCTATCCAAGACGGTTCTATCTGGAAAACTACAAAAAAAGTGCTTAGGGACAAACCCTATTTCCCTCCTCTTAAAAATCCTGATGGCTCATGGGCCACTAATGATACAAAAAAAGCCGAACTCTTCAAAAACCATTTAACTGAAGTTTTTAAACCTCACGCCAATATGAATAATCCAGCTATATCTAATGACGTCACAAACTACCTGCTATCGCCGCTGCAAATGTCCCTGCCACCAAAAGCTTTTTCGCCAGCTGAAGTTGAACACTGCATATCAAAATTCCCCAAAAAAAAATCTCCTGGCTTCGACCTCATAACATACGAGGTCGCAAAACATCTACCGAGGAAAACTCTTACTCTTCTTACATATATTTTTAACGCCATACTCCGTCTTTCATACTTCCCGCTTCAGTGGAAATTCTCTATTATAATAGTAATCCCAAAACCTGGCAAACCCCCAGATTCTCCAACATCTTACAGACCTATAAGTCTTCTCCCTTTCTTTTCAAAAGTTCTAGAAAAACTAATCCTCAAAAGAATAACCCCAATAATATCTAACTCAGGAATAATCCCAAATACACAATTTGGATTCCGTAATCTCCACTCCACTACTCATCAAATTAATCGCATAACGGATACTATTTCATCCTCGCTGGAAAAAAAGCAATATTGTACCGCAGTCTTTCTCGATGTCGCGCAAGCCTTTGACCGGGTGTGGCATGCCGGCCTCCTCTTCAAATTAAAAAAAATTTTACCACCTTCGTTCTTCTTAATTTTCCAATCGTATCTCACTGAACGACAATTTGCTGTTCGTTACCGCACAAGTTTATCGTCCTTATCCACAATAAACGCCGGAGTCCCACAGGGAGCAATAGCTGCCCCTCTGCTCTTTAACATTTTCATCGCTGACCAACCGACCTCACCAAACACCGTAGTAGCTGAATACGCTGACGACAAAGCCATTCTTTCCGTCCACGAAAATCCTTTCACGGCTTCCGAAAATCTCCAATTACACCTTCATGAACTAGAATCTTGGTATAAAAACTGGAAAGTTAAAATTAATGAAACCAAATCATGGCATATCACTTTTACGCTCAAACACGGAATCTGCCCACCGATAGCATTAAACAATATTACAATACCAACCTCTAATACAACAAAATACCTCGGTGTACATTTCGATAAAAAATTGAACTGGTCACACCATATCCACTGTACAAAACTCAAAATAAATACCCGCCTACGCTTACTCAGACAAATCTTGCACTCAAAGTCTAAACTAGCACTTCACACAAAACTTAACCTCTATAAACTTCTTCTAAAGCCAATCTGGACTTACGGTATTCAGATTTGGGGATCCGCCAAAAAATCCAACTTGAAGAAAATCCAAATATCCCAAAATAAAATTTTCCGCCTAATCACTAACGCTCCATTCTATGTGACAAATCAAACTTTACACTCCGACCTAAAAATGAAAACAATAGCACAAACTGCTACAAATTTCTATACTCGTTACCACAACTCTCTAAAAAACCATCCAAACAACCTAGCAAAAGATTTGGCTTTACCTATTCCTGGAAACCCCCCCAAAAGGCTGAAAAGAAAATGGTGCCGCGACCTCCTTTTTAATTAATCCCCTACACTTGTATATACATACAACCTACTAACCTAAATTTAGCATAATGCCCTGAGGAGTGTCGTCAGTGGGCGGCTTCTCCAACTCAAATCTTCATGTCAACTTATTCGTATATCATTTACGCTTATTGTACTAAATTGTATAGATTGTGTAATTCAAATAAAAAAAAAATAAAAAAAAAAAGAATTTTCCCGGCCGTATTACGACGTTTTATTACTATAAAATATAAGATTACTTAAGAGATTTTATTCTTCATGACAACTTGTTCCAACAAAGTAGGTTTTAGGTATTGAATACTACTTATTATCATGTTTAGTTTGTTTTTTCGTCATTCACATATGTATATTATCATATATAAATTGCAAGTGATACAAATAAACGTAAATTTGATTATCAACAGCTCTTAGAATAATATTTCCTTGTACTGGGACAATGGGAGCGAAAGGGTTAATTCACGTTCATATTGCAGCCAAAAATAGACATGTAAAAAAAATAATTTACCACAAATCGCAAACAATTTCTTGTGTTTAACAAGACTGACTTATATTATCGTTTGAATGTTTAAATACGAGAAATGCACAATGCCACATTTTTCAAGGTGACCAAAATGTCCATTACTACATTATACGGTCTGGATCTACCATTATTCAGTACGATTCGATGATCCTCTGTTGCACAGGAACAATAATATGCAAATTAAAGTAGCTATCTCGCAACAGTTGTAGAGGTGTGTAGTGAATCCTTCATAAAACACTGTTTTTAATCTAAATGCTTTTGATTCGCAATCGTATTGCATTAATCGGTGATAGTGTGTGAGGTTCAACACGCTATTTTCGTGGTACGATACCATGTGTGACGAAGTGTAACCACGTGCGTGCAATAACTGTTTACAGCAGGATGACATGAGAGCGTGTAGGTACATGGCAATAATACGTATAAAGTGAATTGCGCCGATCAACTCAATTGTGACAGTTTTAGGTATATCATCATTGTGTTTTCAATTTTTCTTCGTTCAGTGTCATTTTAATTTTAATTGGTGTGTGTCGGAACGTCGAATTCGCCCATACTCCTGTATCGATTCCGTGGATACTGTGGATGGAGTTGGACACAAAATATGACCGCTACAATGGATAATTTACACGGAGTCTATTAATTGGACATTTACTGCCTGTCTGTATACAGCAAAAAAACAATAATGAACAAAAAATGGTTGATAGATTTTCTACAATAGTCAAATCAGGTTGTTCCGTTTGTACGATGATTGATGTGAGCTGTCTTCAACAATTATCGTGTAATGATACAAAAAATAAAAAAGATAAATAAAATAAAACAAAAATACTAGGTTTGGTTTTTATAGTAAAAAATAAAATATAAAATAAACAATATATATTATAAAATATTTACTGTTAAAGACTGCATAATATGGCAATATTTAAACAACGCAATTTATTAATGATTTAAATAAATATATTGTTACTATGAAATCTATTTGATTAAGTCATATAATATATTTCTTATATATAGTTAATAAAGACAATCTAATTAAATTTTTTTCAGTAAATCTCATAATCAAAGTTCTGGTTAATTAATTAAAAAAACATAATTGTTAAAAAATCAAAAAAATATTCTCTATTTTTTGAAATTTTTATAAGTTTTAAATGTTATAGAATTTATTTATTTGCACATTTAAATAGTTCTACTTTTTAACATTCCATGACTTAAATTACTATCATTATTATTTTTGATATAAAGTAAAAATTTTTATTAATTGGTAATTTATGAAAAGTTAAATTAAGTTATAAGTACTTGTTCACTAACAAAAAATGTATTTAATTATACTATTTTTCTGTAAATCAAAAAAAAATATATCAAAAGTCATGAAATATTTAAAATACTTAATTGATTTTTAAATAAATTTCACAAAAACAATAAATTAATTAAATTAAATATTTTTTTAGCTTTAGTCTGCAATATATAATTGATAGTTTATATTAATAAGTTATTATAGACTTCTACCTAAGCTATCAAATAAAAAACAAAATTTGATTACCCTAATTGAAATGAAATAATATTATGTTATTAAGTTAATAAAGTAAGATACAATATGTGTAAAATCATGTTTCCCATTTTTTTATATGAACTATTCGTATATTAATTAAAAAATATAAATATCATGTCACTGAATAAACTTAAACTTATCTAAAACTGAATATCAATTTACTTGATCTTATGCTAGTAATGACCGGAATACACGAAGATAGTTTTTCAAGCTAGCTATTCCCAGCGCCTATTCTGGCTTACTATCCTGGCTTGGAAGAAGCTAGAATAGTTAATACGATGCTATACTATGAAAAATGTTATACTAGCATCGTATTGCATACAGTTTTTTACAGTTTAGTTTACTCGAGACCTTCACCTCGTGTATTCCGGGCACAGATATACAATTTATAAAGTTATTAAGTATAAAGTAATAAAGTTAAAAATTTTAATAAGATGGAATACTAGCATTTCATAGACCTTCTTCTTCGCGATTTAATTCAACAAACTTTAAATTAACATCACCACTTAATTTTGGCATTTTGACGTACAAAAAAACCTACAACAACAATAATATTTATCAAACCTCGTGACGTAATAAAAATAAAGCATCAACACTGCTCTAGCCGATAATTTACTATCTTTTTCGTTCACACGGTGATAGAACATCTAGTTAGGATAGTAAATTCAATGGGGTGGAAATACTAGCTACTAGCTCAAACAAGTAGAACGCAATCCTATTAAACAAGTCTGGCTTGACATGCTAGCTTACTAGAAAAATGACTAGCTTTCTAGCTTGAAAACGAAGCTAATTCTGTTTACACGAAGCTAAAATGACTAGGTTTCTAGCTTACTAGCATAACCTTGCTATCCTAGCTTGAAAAACTAGCATCGTGAATTCCGGGCTTAACAGATAGTTTTCATTGTATGATTAACAAAATGTTCACATTATATCTACAAGAAGTATTACATGGATGAATTGTGAAGTAGAAAATGCTACTAATATAAAATAGCGATCCGTAACCTTTGATATTTACTCGAATTTTCTACCTATTTTGTGTACTGGATTTCGTATTTTTCAGAAATTTTTTGATTGGGAATTCTAGGTTCTAAAAATCTAAATGTATAAGAAACGTGAAATCATCTATTTATATATACATGCACAATATGGTAAGAAATATCAGTGATTAGAACGATAACACTGCGTACATGTATATAAAAACAAACAAATAGTAACTTATTACGTGAACGTACATCACTTTAACTGTAGCTTTGATTTAAGTCACCAAAAAGGTCACATAAAATTGCTAGGTAAAAGCAATCTTCATTAGTACAAAATATTTAGGAATCAATAATTGTAATCAGTTTCTTCATCGAAGTAAAGAAAGATTAACAATTTTATAATGAAAAAAAAAAAAAAAAAATAATAAATAAATATAAAAGAAGTTATGAAATTGAACTAAATTGTTATTATTTAATATTTTAGCAAACATAATATTCATTGCTACTGGTTATAATTTAATATATTGTGTATTTATTTTTATTGTTTTCAAAAACTTTATAATGCTATTAAATAAGGATATGACAATAACACTAATACCAAATTTGCTGGTATACCGTGTACCTATATATATTATTTTTATACTACCTTTGGAAGTAATGTATTTAACAATTACACGGCCCGTTCTGTATAAAATAAAATAAAAATATTTAAATAAAAAACAAAACAATATTATAAATTCATTTTGGCATTTTGATATAAAAATTAAATTACTATATTAATTTTTTATATCCATTTCGCAGAAAATTAATAAATATTTTATGATTCTGTTTTTAAACGCTTCAACTTTTTTATACGAAAAATATTATTTAATTTGTATAATAAAGTCACTGATGATTTAAAATTTTCTAGTTATTAATTATTTATTGAAAATAACTAAAGCAAATTTTTAATCAGTTTTCATTTCTTAGATGATTAGGAAGAGGACCTTTATAAGTACCAACTTATTTGTAATTTCTAATATATAAATTGACTTATTGACATATAGAACTTTTACAGTTTTCCTACGACTAGAAGAATAAGATCGACAAGAAAAATAATAAGTACTTCCTACTGTCTGGAAGTTTCAATCTTTACCCAAAATCCTAAATAGACATTTAAAATCAACTTAACCTAGATTTTAAACTGCCTTAAAAATTAAAAATTCTGTATACACTATTATTGGAAAATGTTATTGAAAAACATTCTAGCTCTTCTTAATTGTTATTTGTATTTTTGACCAAAAGTCATTATTGTTCTATTGATTAAAACGTATATCTTAATATTTTAAAATATTTAATAAACAAACTAAAGAATAAAATATACATAATATGGATGCACTAATAATATCAATAATACTAATAATATGTACTGTATAAATATTTACTTTTAATAATTAATACTCAAAACAAAAATCTTAATATTAGAGAAAAAAATTATTTTTAATTGGCTAAATCACAAAACGTAAATCAGATACTAGAGGTTAAAACTTAATTAAATAAGACTGACAACATTAAGCATGAATAATTTGTAATATCTTAGTTGTTTAAGATAGTCGATAAAATGTGTTTTCACAATGTATTGGATTTAATATAGTGTCTTATTAAAGGTGTACATGGTTACCATACATGGTCGGGTTAATGGTGAACTATGAATATTCATATGATTATAATCTATATTCGTATTCGATCTATATTATCGTATTATATTAACATATTTTATAGAAAAGTAACTATCAAATATGATAAATGTTAAAAAAAAACCTAAAACAATTAATAACAATCAAATTTTAATAATTATAGACACGAATTCTCCTTAAGTCTTTCTTTTAACGGACTTAAACTTATCACTGGTATCTTAACATATTTTTTTCGGGTAATGCTCATGTCTATAAAAATGTTATAAAGTACTTTTTAAATAATTGATTGATATATTTAAAACATAATCATTACTTTTAAAAGCATTGTTTTTATTTATTTATTTATTTTTATTAGAATTAATATAACATTTTCAGCATAAATGTAGATCGTAAAATGTAAACTTTACGTATACCTATTTATTTCTAGTAAAGAGCTTTCAAATTCTGTTTAACATAAACGTTGTTTAATTTATAATAACAGTCGAGATATATATGTATCTTAAATACAATGACAATATTTTGATGAAGAGAAACACTATTTTCACAGGGGTGGTGTAATTTATTTTATTAACTTAAATATAATATGCACACAATTTATTGAAATAATTTTGATTTAAAAAATATCGAAATAAAATGTTTCATATTTAAAAATTAATAGTATTTCAATTTCAAAACGTTTGTTTAATATCAGATTGTCATTTTTCAATAGTATTTGAACACTTAAAAAAAATATTTGATTTCCATTTTAATTATTACTGTAAAAAAAAAAATTAAAATGTTTTGTGTACTCACCATACTACGATTCGATTTTAATAATTGAGATTGTCACACGAACGGAATTTAGAACTATTGTGTTGTACGGACAAAAATAAAAATAAAAATAAATCATAAAAAACGAATATTTTATTTGCAAATATTTTCGTTCAATGTTTTATAAGATTTTTCAAATTAATTAATAATTTATGATTAATGATAGGACGAAACGGACGTGGTGGTCGAATGTGTAATAAAAATGAACTACTGCGGTTGGGTTTGTTGTTGGCGACAATTCCAAAAGGAATCTACTACTGTTTTTACCGCGGCAATACAATTACTATACTCAACAACTGAAAGAGGTGGTGGAAGGTCTGAGGTTAATTGGCGGGAAAGAAAAAGGGAATAAAAAATTACTATATATATATACGCTTGTAATCAACTAAAGCAGATGAGATCAACGGCCGACGATTTCCTACTCTTTTGACGAATTAAACACGTCTACAACTGTGTACGAATCGATTGTGTGTGCGTTAAACCGTTTATTAATAATTGTGAAGAATCCAACAGTGATATCTATAAATCAATCGAGACAGTAACAAAAAATCGAATTTTTCGATTCGAACTGCGACTCGTGTATGTTCGATTTGTCACTGAATCAGTCAAAATATTTGATGACGCATACTTAAAAATGTTTTTCAAAAGAATTGTTTATAATCAATATTAAATATTAGGTTATGACATTAACAATATGATTTTGACTTTTACATATTTTAAATACTTTTAATTGCCAAATGTTTGTATCAAATTATTCAACAACTGAATATACAACGCAGCTTTAAAATAATAAAATATTTTATCTTTTTTTAATTTAGTATTATAAAGTCTGAAGAATAACGTTGTCAGCAAAATCAGTTGCAACTTAAGAATAACAAATATTTGTACGTTGACTGAATTGTAAAAATAATTGTAGAAATAAACTCAAATTATTGGATCTCATTTTTGACGATTTATCAATTATTTTGTATACTTGTATCATTGTAATATGTTATTTATATAAGTGTTCCAGAAAAACTAATTTACTAATGAAAAATACCACGAATTATTTATATGATTTAAAGAAAACCCCTCTTAGTTTAAGATTTATTAAACTATTATTCATTAAATTTTAGACAACTATTGAATAGTTCATAATAAAAATATAAGATATAAAAGTATTTTATATTTGTTATTATTTCATTCGCTAAGGATATTAATCACACATTCGGCAGACCATTCTTCAGTTAATGGGATAGGAAATTAAAAGGCAGCTAGGAGACAAATAATGTATTACCATATTTCATCTTACATCATACCTATTGTATTGGAAGATTAATCCTATGCGGAATTAACTTTTCGATTTTTCAAACTTGAATAAAAAAAACACAATAAATTATTGGACATTTTTTGCATATAACATTATCGAACTTATACAGTTGATGAATTATCGTTTTAACCGGTAAGTTAAATTTCCAAATGCTTAATTACTTAAACAACATTAATATAATACCGACGCGATTTTAACGATTTTACTAGAACATCGTATATAAATTCTGCGAAATCAATATTGTCCAAGGATGTGGTAAACGAAACAACTCTTAAGCCAAGAGGGTTATTTTTGTCGGAAAACATTATTAAGTATTGTATTTTCACAGAACGTTTCCGTGTATAGATAAATTCGGCGGTAATTGTTTCAGTTATCTTCGATGACGAGACATAACGGGAAACGTTGCAGTTCATACATACATTTTATAATAATAAAATTGCTCATAACATAATAATATTAAGGTTAGTTTTATTAAAAAATCCATAATTGTAAAACCAATAGCGTTGCACGATAGTAATACGTAATAAACAAAGTGACCCATTGTAATATACCGATAAAAATATTTCCGTGGATATTATTTTCTATTATATTATTATAATTGTTTTTTATTTTTACTATCTACTGTTAAATAAAAGGGAAACATTGAACATTTAAACTTAAATTTTGATTTTCATCACTTGACTGGGAAAAGTAACATGAATTTTACATTTTTATTAAATAATTATAAGAAGCTTAATTTCATAGTAATGAAAAATGTCAAAGTTATTTTTCCTAGTCGGTTAAGAGGTAAAAATGTAAATATATATAATATGGCATCTTCCTATTAAACTGCATTGAAACAGAGAAATTAACAATCACGAAGATATTTCTATCGGTATTTTACATTAAGCCACCCTGTATTATATAGTGCCACTGTCCGAATGCAACAATGGGATTTATTAGGACAACAATATCGCGTTTCCTATCAGGATATTGACAATAATGATACACGGTGACGGCGGCGATTCGCGACAAAATTAAGTGTGAGCTAGCGTTTTGCCGAACGGTTAACCACATCCATGCGGGACTTGATGAAGCTGAAATTTAGAACAATATCACCGCAGGAATTAATTGCAAGGAATGGTATATTATATAAATGAGAACATGAGATACATCATGAACTTGGCACGAGAAATCCGGTGCCGATTATACTATTTGCGATTATACTGACCAATTGCGCACGACGACCTTTTTGAGAGTAGATCGTTACATTCAGTATAATATTATTTTACGTGATGTTTTGTACATCGACCAAAGAAACTTAAGCCACAAATTTTCATAACTTACCTGTTCGACCCAAAAGGGTTTATTATACTATAATCTACACACACGCCCTCTTCCACCCAGAACGTCGATTAAAACGGAGCCACTCTTATGACCCTTTTTATTAAATTAGTTATTGACTCAATAAAACTAGATTATATAAATTGTATTAATACATATAATTGCTATTAATCTAAGTAAGGTGAAACGCAGGAAAACATTTCAGGGAGGTGAGGTTTTGAAATTATGTAAAATGTAAAATATTGATAAATTGCATATTTTATTACTCATTAATAATGAGTCATTATATACTAGTAATATATTTATTCATGAATTTATGTATTTTATTTCCAAATGTTATGGGAAATTGTGAAATAATTATTCAATTTGTAGGTCAGATCATTTTTATAAAAAATTTTCTGAGTTTGAACCACTAACATCCTCCGCATTATATGAGAAACTATGAATATATATTAATCATGAGTAGGTATAACAGTTATACGTACAAAATGTTAAGAGATAAGCTAAAACAAAATGTATTACTATTATTTAATTCTTGTATTTAGACATAGGTTTTAATATTAATTTAATTAATGAAAAAAATAATACATGTGATGTGACTGAACAGACTATTCATGCGTTACGGGGACCCTGCCATTGTGGACGAACCGAAAATTGGATAATGACGTTTATGGAGTTAACTGCCGATTTCCCGAACGGCATTGAGGTTTCTACTGTTCTAACGAGGTATAATTTTTCACCGTCCAAAGGATGGGATGTATCTATGAAAATGGCAAATATAATACAGTGTGTGCGATTCGTGCTGATAAATAATAATCGATTGAATATCCGATTAAAAATAATAATTGTGACACCGAAAAGCAACGGTGACAATATAAAAATATTATGACGAAGAAACTATTTTTGGTGAACAGTTCCTATAATTTATAATTTGACGACAAAATAATTAAAATCAATTTCGTATACGAATCCGCGTAAACTAGTGAAATGTAATAGGTTTTTGCATGTTTCGCAAGAACCAACATGCGATTATATCTCTATGTTCAAAATCGACAAACTTTATCGGATGTTTACAGAATACTTATGCGTAAATATTAAGCATACAACTACGATGGAAATAATGTTATTACGTATTACGATTAATTTATATTTTCAATAATTAATGAATATCTCATTTAAATTAAAAAAGTCCAGAACAAACGAAATAATATTATTAATTATTTTTTTGCAATTTATTTGAAGTAAACTATACAAGTTTAATATTTTCTTCGTGATAGAGTACTTATTCTATTATATATTATATATAATATAATATATTTTATATAAAATATATATAAATATTATATATATTTATATGTATTGGTTAATCTAATAATCGTATCTCTTCAGATCGTACTAATATTCAACGTGAACAAATGAACATACTACGCCAGGAACTTCAAAAACGTAAAGACGATGGTGAGAAAAATATTATTATTAAATATATCAAAGTTACACCAAAAATTGTCACCATCCAAAAAAAATTTTAAGTAACTCGGATTGCAATCTTCATATTTATTACCAAAATGTTCGTAGCCTCAATAACAAATTCTCACATTTAAAATCTCAAGTTCCAAATTCTATATACGATGTATTCATTTTCACTGAAACATGGCTCACAAGTAATGTTGAATCATATGAACTAGGCTTATCTGGTTATAATATATTCAGACACGACAGAAACTCGCAAACTAGCTCTTTATCTAGAGGAGGTGGGGTTCTTATCGCTATCCGGAATACATATGCAACCAATCCAATTATAATAAGCAACAACCAAATTGAAGTTTTATTTGTAACGGTAAAGCTGCCACATCATACTCTTATTGTAAGTTCTGTATATATCCCTAATCGTTCTAATTTACCTGTTTAAACCGAATACTTTGATTATGTTGAGAAAATACGTAATAAAAACCCCAATGCTGAAGTCTTATTAGTTGGTGATTACAATATACCTTCAGCTTGTAACAACGCCGACTCATTCTTTAATGATAAACTATCGTATTTAAATTTGTTTCAATATAATCATATTTGTAATGTAAATAGTAGTATTCTTGATTATGTCTTATCTAATTCTCTATTTATTAATGTTATTGAAAATAATTGTCCTATTGTACCTGTTGATTTGCATCACCCACCACTTATTGTAACATATACCTATAAATGTGTTTCTGATTTAGATTATTATGATTAAGTATTTAATTGGAATGCTGGAGATTATACATCTGTTGTATCTTATATAGGGTCTATTGAATGGTCTAATTTATTTAATCTTAATTCTAATATTAATGACAATCTAGATACTTTTTATTCTCATATTAATTATGCAATAACTAACTTTATTCCAAAAGTCCGTAGACATAAGTTATCATACCCAGCTTGGTTTAGTAAAGAACTAAAAGTTTTAATTAAAAAAAAAAAAATGCACACCATATTTTCAAAATTTTAAAAACACCCACTTCTTATTTTAACTTTTCAAATATTCGTAATAAATGCAAAACTACTAGATATCGTGATTATAATTTATTTATCAATAAAACTCAAAGGTTAATCAAAGTCAACCCTAAATTATTTTGGAATTTTTATAATTTACAAAAATCTACTAAGCAGTTACCTGCTTCCATGTCTTATGATAATATTGAAGCTAATACTGGTATTGATATTATTAACTTATTTAAGCAACACTTTTCTAATGTTTATAAATTAAATAATTTAACTAACTACAAAGTTAATAGTAATTATAATATTTCTGAAAACTCTTTACTTCCTATAAATTCAATAAATATTCCTCTTATGGAGGTGTTTAATGAATTATGGTCCTTAAAATCTAATTACTCCACAGGTCCTGATAATATTTCACCCAAATTTCTTAAAGAAACAGCATTTATTTTGTCACCAATTATAACCTTTTTATTTAATAAGTCAATTCAAACAGGTAGTTTTCCAAACTCATGGAAGTGTTCTTTCATCTTACCTATATATAAAAAAGGAGACAAATCTCAAGTTACAAATTATCGACCAATCTCTAAGATTTCTATAATTCCTAAAATTTTTTCTAAAATCGTAAACAAAACTATTTTCCCACTTTGTAATCATATTATTATTAATGAACAACATGGCTTTTGTCCTAAACGTTCAACAATTACTAATTTATGTATATTTAAACAATCAATTTTAGATTCATTTGTAGATAAAGCTCAAATAGACGTAATTTATACAGATTTTGAAAAAGCATTCGATAGGGTTAACCATTCTTTATTAATTCACAAACTAAAATTATATGGGTTTAGAGATCCTTTACTTTCATGGTTTAACTCATTTCTAACAAATCGTTTCCAAGTTGTTAAATACGAAAATTTTATATCTGATTCAATAAATGTATTATCAGGTGTACCTCAAGGAGATCACTAATCTCCATTACTTTTTTCATTTTTCATTAACGATATTAATTAAGTTCTAAATTACTCAAATTGTCTATTATTTGCGGATGACACTAAAATATTCAAAAAAAAATCAAGTATATTGATGATTCACTGAAACTTCAAGCCGACTTAGATAATTTATTTAAATGGTGCATCAATAATGGAATTTAATTAAATATTGATAAATGCTCCGTTATATCGTACTCTTTAAAAAAAACCACTACCTTTTCTAATTATGTTTTACATAATACTAATCTAACACGTACATTTATTATTAAAGACTTAGGAGTTTCATTTGATACAAAATTATCTTTTAATAGTCATGTGGATTATATTCGTAATAAATCTTTTATGAAGCTCTGATTATTAAAACGTATGTGTAGTGATTTCAACGATAGTTCAGCTTTAAAAATATTATATTATTCCTTAGTTCGCTCTCATATAGTCAATATGGCCTCTTTAATTCGGCACTCAGATAGTATTTGTCAAAACCAGAGTCTATCTAATACACAAAATAATTTTTTGAGATACATATCTTTTAAATGTCATTTTAACAGACTTCCTCATTCAGGATATATTAATATTAGTATTTTTTTTAATATTGCTCCCTTAAACAGTAGATTTAAAATGTTAAATTTAAAATTTCTTTTTAAACTTCTACATAATTTTATCGATTGCCCTGAAATTTTGGAACGTATTAACTTCAAAGTAGATGTAAATAATTCAAGAAATAAACATCCTTTTTATGTATCAATTATTAAAACTAAGTACATGTCATATTATCCTGCTATTATATTGATGTCATGTGAAAACTTTTTCAATAACTTAGACCTATTCAATATGACTCTTAATTCTTTAAATTGTTATTTTTAGATTATTACCTAACTATTACGTTTAATTAGTAAAAATTGTTGTTTGATAAATTGTCAAATTTTTATTTCTTATAACTTAAAAGTATTTATTTTTATTTTATTTATTTTTTTTCTCTATTATTTGTATACATTTTTAGTATAACTCACACATGTACCTACAACTGTCATTAACATATTATTGTAAATTGGAATTTTATTCCATTAATAAAATATTATTAAAATATTATTATTATTATTATTATTATTATTCTTACTATCCTGTATCTGTGTACTACAACTGTATAAAGAAAAATGTATAATATCTTTAAGAAATATTAATAAAAATTATTCACTCAGTGCCCGAGGATTTACCGGCAATACACGTGTTAAGTTGGTTTAATAGGCTGCATCCGAATCGGGTCCCGAATTTAAAATTACTACACTTGTTGAGTCCCGGAATTTTATAGGTATTACACTAGTTAGGTCCCGCATTTTTATAGGTACTACACTAGTTCCTGAATATTTGTTGGTAAGTATTACATTATACTAACATTTTCCTTCCCATTTTAACAGACTTAGGATAGTCTATGATTTATTTAGACCACAGGACCACAGGATCACATTTTTTTTAAATTTTATAATTTATATAATATTTTTATATAATAGTATTAGAAAGTTAGTATAGTATAATAAAAATATTGCAATTTTAATAATTTATATTTTAATTTAAAAAAAAATTAAAAACTATAAAAAACATTTTTAACCATACCTGTGGTCTAAATAGATCATTGACAGTCCTAAGTCTGCTAAAATGGGAAGGAAAATGTTAGTACAATGTAGTACTTAACAAAAAATATTCAGGAACTAGTGTAATACATAAAATAATTCAGGATCCAACTAGTTCATTACCCGTGATTAGCCCCTAGTATTCGGGACCCAACTCGGATGCTCCTGTTTAATAATGTTTCAAATCACTCCAACGTTTGCGAGCTAACTTTCAAAGAAGAAAATATTATATTAAATTAATACCTTACTATAATTTGCTAAGAATCTCATCTCATCATAATCATTTATTATACTCGGAACACTGACAATGCATACGTTGTTTGTTTTTTTACTCGTGCAGTAGTACGTCAATATGATACATGTTCAAGATTCATAATTGTTTTAAATTTAAAACTAAAACAATTAATATAAATTAAATTATTAAGTAAAACCTTAATTTAGAACCCACAAATATGTCTTATTGGTTTATTGAATGTTTAATATTTAGTTTTAAATCTATGAATAACAATTGAGTATATTTTAGACATTCAAAATCAGTAAAATGTTAAGAGATTACCGTAAAATATATGGAAAATTTATTTTAAACCTTTGAGCACACAAAGATCAAATGTACACAATGATTTCGTATCATTGATAAGGACGTTTAAATATTTAGTAATTTAACTGAAATAATAATTGATTAAATCTTATTTTCCTTGTTTACTAAGGAATCAATATCATATATTTTATAAGAAAAATATCTTCATTCTTCAAGATTGATCGTGGTCATTTAAGTTATATAATTTTTTTTTACAGAAAAATATCGTTAAAACAACTCATAATTTTGTTTGATGATAATAGACTATTACCATTTTAATACTGTATCAATAAATATTACAGAAACACTGTATAATGTTTTATCTTTATCAGTTAAAGTTTTTCAATTAACTCGTGCGCATCATAATGTTGTTTGTATAATGTTTAATAATTCATTGTAATTTCTGTAGAAAATATAATAGTTATGTATAATAATTTAGTATTCAAGTTTGCGGGATTAATATTTTTATAAAAATTATATATTTTTTGAGAATTATTTGCTCCGAATTTTGTTACTTTATTATCATGAGAACTGTTAATCAACAAGAGAATTATAAAAAAAATTATCCGATTTTATTACTACGTATAGTTTCATAAAATATTTATACAATATTTAGCTGTCTAAAATTAAGTGATCTGTGAAAAAGCGAACATTTTTATTTATACTTAAAATATTTAATTTGAATATTTTGTCATAAAAATAAAATTTATAGTTTATAAGTGTTAAAATGATAGCTATCTTGAAACGTAATATGAAATATTTATTTGAGCTTGTAATCCATAATGTTTTATTATGATAACAAAAACGTCCATAAAAACCATCATAATAAATCACTCAAACTTTGAAAATAGTTGATTGATGAAATTTGAACTATTCATTTGTCTTTCAAGTTCCCAGGATCTTATACTTAAAAGTTTAGATTTATAAATGGATGATTATTTAAAAGTATTATAAAAGAAATACAAATATGATTGAACTATGATGAAAATATGATCTTAAACAATGATTTAATTCTTAAATTAATGTTCTTATTTTAAAAAAAAAAATTTAATTAGCTATATATCAATACTGTAGTCATTAATTTAAAATTTAAAATAAATTTAAGAATTTATAGATAATTTTGGGTGAAATTCGATAACACTAAATTATTGAAATAATTCTATACGATGTATCACGCCTTTGATAAGTTGAGTTTTCTAAAAAAATAGAACCAATAAAGCAAAAATGCAATGAAAAATAATGGAAATTTTATTTTAAACAGCTTACAGTATTCACTTGCAATTAAAGTTTTATGTTAATGTCTACACAGATTTAATGATAATTCCATATTTATTTATACTGCTATAAATTATTCAAATATTTGTATCATGCGTATGATTGAATTTGTACTTATTAATGTAATAATGTGTATAACACGAGGATGTTTTCATTGTTTTCATATCCAGTTAAATATATTTTCTAAAACTATAAATTTATATATTTCAATTAAATTGCAATATTTTTTTAAATTTTAAATATAACATCATTATCCACTTGAAGTATTTAAAGTAAACTTATATATTTATACATGCTTATCTAAAATATCATATGAATATTTGGGTAAACGGACAGTTTGTACTATTTATTGTTTGAGTTGCATATCGCGGACATTATGTACGGTGATAATAATTGGTAGATATCGATCGCGGACACTTTGTACGGTGATAATAATTTGGTAAATATATTTTAAAAGATGAGATAAAATTAAATTGCTCAAAACTTTAGATTGCGAATCATGATCGCAATCAGTATAAGACATATTGTGTTTCGTGTCACAGTATTAAAAGTATTACATATTAACCTATTCGCTCTAAAATAACATATATTAACGGAAAAAATGGTACACCTAGATTCCCTCTTCAAATTTGGAATGTCAAACACCAAACAATTAACAATTCACATAGGACAAATAATTATAGCGAAGGGTGGAACAGTTCATTCAATAAATTAGTTGGATCGGCTAATCCAAGTTTCTGGAGTGTTTTTCAATCTTTGCAATTGGACGAATGTGCAAGTCATTTGAATAAATCATAAGAAAAAAAAACCGAATTACACAAAATAGAATTCACGAAGCCTTTGTACACCATGAAAATAAAATAATAACAAATATACAATTACTAGAAATAATTTGCCATACTTTTAATTTTTAAATGTATATATTATGATTCATTGACAGTGAATATTTTAAAAATTGACGAATTATCATAACTGTTATTATTATTATTATTTATATATGTTTACCTGTGTTTTGTAATAATAAATTATGTCTAACATAGTTTCATATCTCAACATTTTTTTTTACCTGTAATAGTACAAACTGTCCGCCATGTACATTTTACTACTTTCTGAAATAGGACAAACTGTCCGCGGTTTTCATTTTTTGTGGGTGACCGTACAAAGTGTCCTACAACCGAATATTTGTATTTATATTTATTGTTTCAAATTTAAAATTTCCTTTTGTTTCCAAATCTGATTAACTAAGAACTATAGTCACAACAAATAACTTCAGAACGTTTAGAAAAGACACTTATTTATTATACTCATATTTAAGGAACATTATGAGCATAGATTAATTAAAATTAGAATTTATCATATTGAATAAAACTAAGTTGTAATAAAATGCAAAAGAATAATAGAAAATGATTAAGTAAAAGTATTTAAAATAAATTGATATTTAAGTTCAACGTGAACCTTGCTAGTTGTGAGTCGAATAATCCTTAAGCCATATTTTATGATACTCCCTTAAAAAGTGCTTATTGTGATTTTTTGTTTTATACATAAAATATTCATCAATTATACTTATTAAGAAAACAATAAAGAACAAGTCATTATTTTTAAAATTAAAGAACATAAAAGTTCGAACTTTATACAGTGAAAGTAAAAATTGTGTTTAAAATATTGATATAGAATGTGTCATAATTAAAATAGAAAGATAAATAACAAAAATATGTTGTTTTTCATTCAATAGATATAATAACATTTGTTATAAATATTTATTTATAATTTGTACTATGTACTAATTTTTACTATTTAAAACTATTTTTAATAGTTTATCAATTATATTATAAGTAATGAAGTTTTGATTAATTTAAGTTAAAAATTATTTATTCATAAATATTTGAATTGTATCTTTCTAATTTAATTTTTAATATTGAAATAATTTTAAATATACACCATTTTTTCAATCTATCATCAAATCAGCGTTAGGTTCAAATTTTTTTTTCTGCTAAATGTATTATTACTTCATATTACTAACGGACGATTAAATCAATTTATTTGTTATTATTAAGTAGTATTGCATTTCTTAGCGTTTCAATTGAAAAATAATAAAAACACAACCAATTTACATGCATCATATGTTTGATATAATAATATGCATTTGTAAGAACAGACAACCGAACTACGAATTATAAATAAAACCGAGTTCGAGATTAAAGTACATAGTTTTAAAATTATGCAACACCGTAGAATAATTTTCTATGCAAGAAACAATTATCTTTTTTCGCTATAATTTATTATTATATCATTGCATTTGAACTTATAAAACTTATTTCAAGTGTATACAATGCGCTATTAATCTTAATTGTAAATAAAATCTGAAAAGAAAACCTACGGTAAAAAAATACCAAGTTCCAGACCACCTCCTAAAAATGTCAGCCTATAAAATTAATTATATCTGTTCTCGGGCCAAGTTTCTTTTTTCTTTAGTCCAATACTTCATTTTACTCCGACATGCATGAGCATCTATTTTATTTACATTTCTTAAACCTTGGCTAATTTCAGAATAAGGCATAGAACACTTATAATTTATAACTTTTAACTTGGTCTACACAATATACAGTCGAACCTCATAAATCGAATTTTTTTTCGATAACTCAAATTTTTTTTTTGCCCTCAACTGATCCGAATTGTCGAGAACCCAATGCATATTACTATTTCAATAGATTCGAATTTATTTATTTTCTTCTGGTCTTGTACCCATCTAACTTCTATGTTTGTGTACATGATACTGATGTTTATGCGTCAGTACAATGAGTCGGAGAGGTTAGAACTCAGAAAACAATTTTATAGGAGTATAACGAGACAAACTATGCTTTATGGTTCGGAATTTTGGGCGGTTGACAAGATAATAGAACAGAGTACATGTGTTGAAAAATGAGAATACTAAGATGGATGAGCGATATAGTATTGGTGTAGCATTGATAATGGACAAGAAGAGAGAAAATACACGAAACTTATTTTGGGCTTATGATGAGGTGAGAAGAAACAAAAGCACTAAAAGTTGTTATGAAAATGAACGTTTAAGGAAAAAGAGGAAGAGAAAGATTAAAAAAGGGATGGTTGAATACGATTCAGAATGATGACTGTTGGTGTCTGCGAAGGGATGTAGAAAATCGAGACAAGTGGAGGTTTAAGTCAAGGGTGGTCAATCCCAAACAGTTGAAAGAAAGATAAAGGAGAAGAAGAAGAAGAAGAAGAAGAAGAAGATCACCAGTTGCCGACCATAACTTATCAGTATATTAAGTTATTATAATAATATAATAAGTTATTATCAACGACCGTCGTTATCGGCTTTTCTATCGAATCAAAATATTTTCATGTAGCCCCCTTGCATTTAAAATATCCGTCTCTAAAATGACACTTATTTTAAAAAATTGCAATTTTTAGATTTTTTCCTTTACTTACACTATAATATATATATCTTTGTGCCATATTTCAAGTTTTTGCCTATAAGGGAAGTGCTTTATAATTTTGATGATCAATGAGTGAGTAATAAAATTGAAAATGTTGATATGCTTTTATTATAAAATGACTCAATATTAAGCCCCAAATGTATACAGTGTTTAAGCCTAAGCAATGTTTTAAATTTTAAAAGTCTTTTTCAAGAATAAACAGAGATTTGTAGATCAGAAAAATCGGGTGAATCGGTTCGTGTAATGATACACGTTGCGTTATTAAAACTTGGTGGCGCTTTTCCTCAACTAAATCATATTAAATAATTATTGGAATGTCCCCAGTGGGCGGCTTCTCAACCCGAATATCCTTGCCATTGTAATCCTCCAATCTTAGTTATACTTATTTTATATTAATACTGTATAGATTGTTTAAATAAAAACAAAATATTAAAAAAAAAGAACCGGATGGGCCTCGCGCTGCTGTACAGTTGGGGGTGGGTGCACCTCGTTTATAGGATAGGTCATTATTACAATGGATTTGTTAAATTTGAATGCAATGATAGATATCATTGTATACGAATAACGATTCTGAACGGAGTTAAGATGTTTGTCTAGGATATAATACATTGTTATTTATAAATATTGTAAAAAGTATATTTTATTTTGAAACGATAAATATATTTTTCAATTAAGATGGGTTGGCAGTTGCATACAGCGACATAGTTAAATTATTTAAAAATAATGCATGTAGTTATTATAATAATACTTTATATTAACATATAGCATCAATTTTTATATTTATATATGTGATATCGTATAATGTATGTTGATTATTACACATGTTGACGACGTTGACGTTGATACTTGATTGCAACTTTTAAAATTAACAGTGGATTTATGTAATTGATAAATTAAATAATTTCAACATCTCCAAAATTTTTTAGTTACGATAAGTTTAACTTATTATAAATTTATTATTTAAAATAAAAAAAAAAAAATTGTAAAGTCATTGTGAAACCAATAGATTCCATCACTCCGTTCAGAATCTAAAAAAAAAAAAAGATTTCTTTAACGAAAACCTGACTTGTGTAGTTAAAATACAATCGCAGAAATCAAATATATTGATATTTTTCTATAAAAATTATATTATCACTGAGCACAGCTGTATAAACGACAACTAAAATAGAGTAAGCATTTAATTTAGTGTCTTCAGTATGTACTGAATAACAATCTATCTTATAATTTATATCAGTGTTTTTCAACCTATGGGCTGCGACTCAATATTGCAACATATTTTTGATGGATCGCAGTTCGTAAACTAATGATAAGAAAATATCATAGTATCATACCATACTATATATATCAGAATTCTGTTTTTATAGTATTAAATTAAAGTATATGATAAGTTTACTCAAAATAAAATGATTATAATACAATTTTAATAATACAGTTATACTAATTTTAAATTAATTATTAATATTTTTAGTAAAATAGTAATATTATAATATTAATGTATACTATGTTTTTTTTCTTCGAAGGGCCGTCTGTTTAACAAATAGGAAAAATATGGACTGCCTTAGCATAAAAATTAAGTACCTAATACTGATTTAAATCATATTCAGTTGGTTTTTTTTTAAATGTATTGTTTATTTACCAATATTTCTAGTTTATGCAAAGAATATTATTACTATATCAGTAAAACCACTTACAAAGTACGATAAAACCTTGTTGATAATATTACTGTTTTCTATTATTTGTTTCAGTCGATGATATAGAGGGACAAATCAGATGTTATTTATTAGTAGGTCTATAGCTTATATCTATTATCCAGTACATACCTTAGTCATCAAAAATATTTTATTTAAAGCAATTATAATTTTTGAAGAAAAAAACTGGCTTGATGCTATATAAAGTTGTAATTTATTCCTTATTCTATCTTACACTTCATGTATTATCATACGATTCATCTGCTGTCATACATTATTTATATCATATATCCAATATTCGTAAGAAATTATAAGTTATTGCTATGTATATTTATATTCTATATTTTCTAGATTATCATATAATAGGATAAACTTCTACGACAAAATTTTGGTTACAATAACAGAGGTTATATATTTTTTAAAACTTATACATAAAATATTATTTACGATATATATTATTAATTTTTTTTACTAATCAAATAACAAAAAAAAATAAACATACAGACACAATAGCAATCGTATTTATTAAATAATATTTAATACAATTATTCAGAAGATTAGAATAATATTAATTGTTCACGATATTATAATATAAAACTGAAATGTACTCTAATCGTGCACAAATCGTTATATAAACTTTTATATGTTCACAAACATATAATTTCAAATTTTTTTTATAATAAACCGTAATTCTATACGCAAAACCTGTATAAATATTCAAGACTCAAGAATCATTTTACCAACCGTCGGATTAATGTTAGGATAAGAAAAAATATTTTGAAAATTCTAAATAATAAATTAACTATTAGTTATATTTACTCTAATCACGCAACTTTTTCCGGCAACCTAACGTTTTTTACTTAATAAATAAAGATACCATATTTATGTTTATCCAATGCGATGTGAATTTGATTCTTATCATAAAATAAATTAATATGAAATATACTTAAAAATAATAGGTATATAAAATAATAAATAAAATAATTTGTGTATCTGCTACGCATCTCATGTTTTGTTCTTATCCCGTTCGCACGAATAATGATCATTGCACCACTGAGTCCAGTCACTCGGTAATAAGCTACTATACAAATTATCCAAACGATAATTGGTTACTTCAGTAAATGTGGAAACGAAAGACCTTATTTTCTTGCTTGGAATATACTTCGATACAGGTGAAACTATCCTGTAATGTTAAAATAAAACATTACCGCAATTTATTTTACGTTTTGTTTTAATAAGATTAAAATATATAAGCTAAAAATGTATGGATCTTGATTAGTATAGTTATTTTATGATGGTTTCTACTCCACTCGAAATGAAAAAAACAATTAATTATTAATCAACATAATTTTAAAATGACATATTATGAACTGGTACGCAGAGTCCTAATCTCATAGCTCACCCCTATCACTTGACGGCAGTATTGGCTGAATTGATGGGCAAGCTTCACTGAATTCTCTAATCCCCTCCCTTCCCTCGGAGTTAATGTCACGTTTGATTATGATAATATTCCCGCCTACTCTAAAATTATTATAATCCATTGTATATATTAGCGCTATCCATAAACATTCAAAATAGCCGTACTATATCCCCTATGTCAATGCATGTTATACATAAAATTATGGATTTACAAGTACTTTAAAGAATCCACCCTTACCGGTATAGTTTTACAAGTTCATATCGTAAATATTACTTTTTTTTCATTCTGCATGCAAACGTAAGAATAATTTGCTCAGTAGTATTTTATTTAACTTGGGAAATAGTTATTCGTTTTTCATGATTTTTATTCCGTTATATCAATAAAAGTGCGATTACAGACTGATGTTGTTGTCGAGTCCGTCTGCTCAAAAATCTCTTCTTTTGTGGGCAGTTTTGTTCCACATTTAAATGTACAGTTTCAATTATTTTATATCTACCAATTACGGTTCATGTTATTATACTTGTGTGTGTCAACCAGTAAAATCTCGATTTTTAATACGACATGTGTCAAGACCGCCGATCGTCTGGTTAAAGTTATTTGTATCGGGCGCATAATAATTTGCCTATCTACATCGTTATGGAGTTCTGCTTTTTTAATCGTTTATTACTAGCAGTACTACGTTTACTATGTACTACATTCCTGTCATTTTGAAATGTTTGTAATAGAGATAGGAAAATAGACCAAGCTCATGTTTATTGATTTTATTTTAAATAAAATACTTCCTTTGGGTGTAAAGGTAAGCGATAGTATATTGTTGCACCTCAACAAAAACAATATAAGGCTTGAATCATCGGAAAATACAGCTAATGTTGCCACAATTTTACAATCAGTTGTAACTGAATTAAAGAATATTTCTGAACGTAAGCGGTTGATCAATATGAAATTGAATAGTAGTACGGTCCCTAGTTCTTCTGAAACTTCTTCTTTTGTTACATTTTGTGAAGTAGCAAAACAAGTCCCTACGATTTCGACGGTTTCAGTAACAAGTCGAGAAATCGCGTCTGACCGTTCCAAGTTTATTGTTGGATTAGGTACAATTACCTCCACTGGTTTATCTACTGCTCTAACACAAAAATCTCCGACCTATTCATCTCTCGGTTGAACCCTAATGCCACTGATAATCAGCTTAAATCTGAATTCTTCTCCGAATTTGACAGTGACTCATATGATTTATTAAGCATTGTTCCATATACACCTGTCGCTTAATAAACTTCAAGATGTACTTGAACTTGCATTTTGTCCCGACGGAGTTATTGTTAAGAGATTCTGGGGTCGCCTTCAACCAGGTATGATCTTAAATTTTAAAAACTCAAAAAATTAAATCACCGTGGTGTCTAAATGTCACATGGCTACTACCAAAACTGTCGAGGTCTTAGAACCAAATTATCATGTTTTAAATGTAATGTATCTTTATTTAACTATATTTTTATTTGTTTATCTGAAACTTAGTAATGTGACAGCTTTTTCGATAATGAATTAGGTTTGACTAATTATGCTGCATTTAGATGTAATTATAACAGCGATACTAGTAATTTGTATATAGGCGGTGGTGTTCTAATTGCCATTTGTAATGATGTTCTTTGTGAATTATTACCTATCACAATTAATAACGTTGAGTATTTATTTGTAAAATTTCATGTTAAAAATGTCACCTTTGCTATTTATTCATATTATATATATTTGATTATATTTCTCCTAATAGCTCGTATATGTCTAATATAACCCGTCTATGAGTCATTTATGTCAGCTGTTCAGACTATTATCTCTCTTAATCCTGGTTGTGTATTCATAATTTGTGATTACTTCAATTTACCTGAAATATTATGGTCAATTGACGATTATGGCTTCATCTATTATTCATATTTAGGTCCTAGAGCGCAGTGAGTCCCTGATATATTTGCTTTCAATCATTTTTTCCAGCTAAATGGGATCTTGAATCAAGTCAGAAGAATCTTAGATTTGGTGTTTTCCAACAACTGCAGTGTTTTGACAGACAGATTAGAAATTGTATCTGTTCCGTATGATTCTTACTACCCTGCACTTGTAATCCAATTTGCCTTCGACAGGGACCTTCCATTACTTGATAACTGTCATTTTAATTTCCGCAGTGCATTTAATCCGGACATAAGTTCTTTTTTTATGTCTTTCAACTGATTAGAAACTATACTGTCCCTTGATGTGGATCAGGCTTACAATGCATTGTAAAATGCTTTGCATTTCTATATACTAAATGATGTTCCTGAGGGTAGTTATATTCCATCTGTGATTTTCTAAAAACCTCAAATTTATATTTTTTTCTAAAAAGCTCTCTCAAACCAAATATAAAGTGTTCCGTTGTCCCAGAGATTACAACGAGTTTTCTAATCTCTGGGCATGTCATAAATAGTATACAAAAGTTGCTATAAATTATTTTTAGCTTAAACTGAGTATAAGCTAAAAATCAATCCTAAGTATTTTTGGGAATTTTTCCAGAAGAACAAATCCAATGGCGGGATTCCATATACTGTTAATTTTGATGCAAAGATTGGTTCCGACTTTGAATCAATTTCTAACCTCTTCTCTCTTGTTTTAGTACCGTGTATGCCACTACCTCTTCCAATGAAATTTCTGATATTTATTTTTCTCATTTTCATTTTCCAAGTAACTGTTATTTTTCCATTAATAATGTCAAATTTGGTTTATCAATGTCAAAAACTTCAAAATCTGCTGGTCCTGATGATCTGCCAAGAACCTTCGTTCTCTGATTTCCTCTATGACGGATATTTCGTCGTTTTATTGACACGGGAACTTTCCCATCTATGTTGAAGATTATTTCAGTCACACCTGTATATAAAATTGGTGATACAACTGAGGTAAAGAATTATAGGTCTATTTCAATCCAATATCATATTGCCAAACTCTTTGAACTGCTTATTCTGGGTATAATATAGTTATCGATAATAATAATATTTTAAAAGTACATTATATAACAAATAATGATACCCACTCACTGTCATTGTAAAGAAAAAAAAGAAACACTAATAAACACCACTGTGTTCACGAAAATTATTTTTAAGTCACTAAAAAATACATTCCTTTGGTATTAGTTCTGATGTAAAAACATGAATTTACAATTATCTTAAATTGTGACCACGTAGTACACAAAACAAAAATATCTATTTTATTATGTGTCCGCTTTATTTTTGCGCACAATGTCAGAGAGTTTTGTTTTAAGTTACTCCACTTCCTTTTTATTTATTCATATACCAATGATTCGCTGTAAACTTGCGGAAAACCTCTGTCGATTAAACGTTGTAATTTGGCAAGCTAATTTCACCACCTATACGTACCATTCCGGCACTCCTATGCAGTCGGTTCATTTGTGGTCACTATTATTTTATTGCCGATTGTTGTGATCATTCAAAACGTGCTAGCCATAATAAATATATGTAATGTGTTTACAACATCTACAACACCTATCATTTATCATAATTAATAATGTTAATTAAGCGATAGAGATAGTTAGGTATATAGCTTAAGGCAATAATGGAAGAAATATAATATACTATATTTCACATCCGTCACGAAACGATTGCAATAAATAATGGAGTGATATGATTATACATCTTGGAATAATTAAAATATTTCTTTTATGACTGCCACCGAATATTTTCATGACTCTCGCTCAATATTAATTGAATCATTACTCTCTCTCTCACACACACCTCTCTCTTTCTATTTTTAAACGCAGGACGTATACATATGACAAACAATATAATTACTAACATTCTAACATATACGAATCGATGGTTGCAAATACGTCACGAGTTACATATTTTTATGAAATTGAGATATTAGTAAAAACATAAACTACGAGTAGTCATGTGTTTTACACTAGTAAAATGTAAAAAATTCTTTAGTTTTATTTTAATCAGATAAATAAAGAATAACTACATAACTTAGCTACTCAATATTCAAAATCATCCTATATTCAAATCTTCGAAACAGCAGCATTATAATCAGTGACTTCTCAAGCGCCCTCACATCTATCTCAATCATTGTCCAAATAATGAAGTTTCCCAAAATATACAGAAATTGATATTAAAAATAAATACACCTATGTGTTTTATATAAGTCCCATGACACATTGAAATACACGGAAATGAGAAAGTGGATACGACAGCTCATGAAGCCACTACATGACCTCTCTCCATAAAAATTCATTACAAGATAATTGAAAATAGCAGTCGAAATTGGCCACTCACGTCTCATTAAAATGGAACCAGCACCAGTATGCGATATTTGTAATGAATTAATAACAATTAAACACATTAAGGCATCACCTGCCTCAGGCCGCCTTCACACTGTGAACCTAAGCCATCAAATATAAACTATTTATAAGTACTTAATAGCACGTCAAATTAATTTGAAGGTATAATGTTTAACAATCCCAAACTAAAAATCTATGCGATTGAAGTCTTTAGCACTTAATAAAAAAAAAAAAAATAAGTATTATAACATAGCTATGGTGCCGAACCGCACACGTGCAACGAGCTTACCAGTTCAACCAGATGAACGGAAGACTGGGCTGCGGGGCGCCGGCCATGCGGCACGAGACCCTCTCCACGCACTTCTCGGTGCGGGCCAGCCGCCTAAAGTACGTCATGCTGGGGTCGAGCGCGTCCAACGGGTCCAGGCTGCTGCGCCGTTTGCCATCATCATCGCCGCCACCGCCGCCGTTGCCGCCGCCGCCGCCGCCGTTACCACCGTTACCGCCCGGCCGGTTGCCAGGAGTGTTGTCCGGGAACCCGGTGGGCACCAGAACGGGCGAGTTGAGCAGCGAGTTGAGTCGCGACAGCCGCGAGAACATCATGGGGAACATGAGCAGCGAGAGGAGCGCGGGTAGCGCCAAGGTCAACTTGACGAACTTCACCAACAATAGCGACTTGATGGCAAGCACGAGCAGCAGCAGCTTGAGCTTGAACAGCACCAGCAGCATGGCCTTGATGAAGCCCAGCGCCTTGAGCTTGGCCACCGCGATCTTGAGGAGCGCCAGCATGCCGATCTTGGACATGTCCATGGACATCTTGTACTGGCTGCTCGGGTGCCGGATCTCCGCGATGATCGGCACGGGTCGCGACGACTGCGCTATCGGCTCGCTGAACCAGCCCATCATGCCGTCCCCGCCACCGCCGCCGACGGTGCCCTTAAAGCCGCCCGAGTCGAAACCGCCGCCGCCGCCACCGAGACCGCTGCCGCTGCCGCCGCCGTATTCGAACGCGCTCCCGTAGCCGGTCGATCCGTCCTCGTCGACAGTGATGTCCGCTTCGATCGGCGTCGGACCGTATTTGTTCAACTGTCTGTGATTAAAGCTGTACCTGCACACATCACCATGGAGTTTGTAACGACAAGTTTTTTGCGAAGTTCATCGCGTTAGAGATATCGATGGCAGGAAGCGTGTACGGATAAATATATACATGATCTGTATCGGGCCGCAAGACACAACACATCAATTTCAGCGTTCCCAATAAAAACGATTTTTTAGAATTTTATTTGTAATCGTGTCATATATCCGTTTATTGTTTATTCGCCGTTCACCAACTTCATAATTACTTAGTGATGTTCGTATAGAACGTGTACGATATTAACTTTAAAAAGGCGAAACTCGAAATACGCAATATTAGTGCAATGGGTGTTGGTAAAAACGTCCAAGTTTTAGTTAAAAATTATTTTTTATACATTGAAATTTTTGAATATGAATATTTTTACCAAGACTCGGTGCAAAACACTGTGATTGAACGATGAAAATTCCAACTTTTACACGGTTCCAGTGTGTAATGAAATCTGTTTCTATACAAACCTATTGTGTTAAGTTTCTTCACAAAATTACCTGAAGCATGATAGTTTTGATTCGGATATTTCCTAATGGTGATTTTATTTCTACAATAATATGTATAATATCCTCTAATCGATATTATAATAAGTTATTATTATTATTATTAATAATGATTGTTATCGTGGGTGATAACTTAGAGCCCTGATTTTATGCTATTGATATTTTGTATCGGTTGTCTGACAATTAGTTTAATTTATTGGATAAGCACCTCAGATATAAAAAGGACATAATTAATAATATATAAATTTTAAAAATTATATTGTTATTTTGCGAATTGAATTTCGGTCAATCGATCCTTTATCTGTATAATACTAGCTGATGATGGGTTTAGAGGCAGATTAGCAGATATGGCGAAGTGACTATCGTAATCGTATCCAATAAAAATAATGGCTGATATTTTTCGGGTAAGTGTTAAAAACTAATCAAACTTAGGATTAAGAGTATATGTATTTTTTAATGGGCTTATGTATGTATGCTAAGTACTTCCAAGTAATGCCAATGAGCCTATTACAAAAGTAGTAAAACCAATTATGTGTGTCGACTTAATCTCCTGGTGGTAGCATTACCATTAATTAGACATCGAGTGAAGCCGTTGAGTTATATGTTAATGTGTGTAAGTCAATAATTTAGAATTGGGTAAAATATTAATGAGAGTGGCTAGTTATATTTTGTGTTTTTCTATACTTTAATTTCTTTAGGATAGCCATGGAAATATGGTATTTACTGATTTCATATGTCATACTATTACCTACCAGATTCGTATGGAAGTTACTGTTTAATATTTTGCTATATTATTTAAAATTGATACATTTTTAAGATTATCTTGAAAATAAATCACCCCTTACGAATAATTACACTTTATTGAGATACATGCACTGCTTAGCTACAATGATTGTTTCGACTTCATACTTAGAAAATCATGCACATAATATGTTGCAAAGGACTTTGTTATACTAGTATATTATGTATCATATTCAATTAAAATGGTCGTGTAACACCGAAACATTAACGATTTTTTCCAAATCTAACTAAACATTAATATTTTGATTCTACCTCATTACCTTTCATTATAATTTTAGAGTATAATTTTAGACGGAAAAATTATTTATTTAGTAAATATAATATATAATTGTGTAAGTAATTATTGTAATAATGATATTCGGTATTAAAATTAGACGGATAGGTACATTATTTGAGAAAAATGAAAAAGCTCTATTTTAAAATAGAATTTAAAGAAGCCAATCGAAAGAATAAGATATTTTATTTTTTATTTTTATAATTTTTATACAATAGAAGTTATTAATTTAATATTATTTTATAACCTTATGAGTATTTTCTTTCTTTTTATTTTTAAATAGATTAAAAAGTCGTTTTATTTTAATAATTATATATAATAATTAGTAATTAAAAATAACTTAAATATACATTTAATATTATGACATTGTTACATTGTATAATAAAATATGCATACATAAATGTTTTTATTAAATTTATATTGTACAAACGGACATCACGATTAAATTGAATTAAAACCACGATGGCAAATAACTAACATATTCTCCTGCTAACTATGCAAAATTCCTCATTTAGGACAGATGTGGTCAGTTAGTACCTACTTAATTTTTGTTCCATTAATGTTATGGTTATTTCGTTTAGTAAATAAAAAGTTAATTCCCATTGATTTTGTCAATTTTTAATCTATCATAATTGTATGTTTTATAAATGAATGAAGAATATACATGATTTGAATATTTAAAAAAAATGATTAATGAAATTATACAAATTAAAGCATTTTTTAATAGTGGATAAAAGTAATTGTAATTAATTATTTTAAATATTTAGACTGAACACTCAGAAAAAAAAAATTATTATCTACAGCACTATTAGCTATTAGTTTTTATTTTAACTTACTGAACATCCACAATATTATTGAATTATAAAATATATCATAATTATTATAACCAATTAAATATGTTTTTATATTATATTATAATACGTAACTAGATTTTAAGAGATTTTAGAAAAAATGAATAAACTATTAATTAAATACAATCAATATTTTTGTTCATTACCTGAACGAATACATTTCGTAGTATTATATCATTAAAAATTAATAAAGCACTTCTATTTTTCCAAAAAAAAATAAAAAATCAAAATCACGATGAAAAAAGTTCATATTCTTTAAATGAATAATCGGGTTCATTACAGTAGGAATACTCGATAAGTGACAACTTTTAATGTGTAAAAAAAAAAAAATAAAAAGCAACTTTTTTTCTGTTCTTGGTTGTTTTAAAAAAACTCAATAAGTCGCCATGTTTGTTCAAACTTTGTTCTATCATTCATTGAGATATTATCACTATAATCGTATTGTTGGGAATTATTTTTTAAATTATTTCATGAGATGCGCACCGGTACATTGTATAAGTCAGCTCGATTTGAACAGATAGCACATTACACCATAATACTACATTAAGAGTTATATAATATAATACTACTTCGAACCTGTTTCGTTTCGGTAGTCCACCGTTTAGCAGCAAGTCGGTGTGCTGGTCTTCATCGAACTCTACCTCTTGGTCGTCTTTGGCAAAGTAGAACGGATTCCTGATATATCTGCCACGCGTAACGAACGTCGGCACGTTAGTCGTCAGCGAAGGGTACGTCTTGGGACTGACGCTGGACGACGACGGGGTCTCGACGATGACGTCGGACGTCAACGTCGAGTACGTGCTGTAATCGTCAGGGCTTAACTTCCGACCGGTGGTCTTGAGCGCCATTGCTGGGTCCTCGATCGATCTGGATTCCTCTTGCAATTCTTTTGAGCTCCGATTCGTTTGGTGGACTTCGATCGGCCCATCATCTAACTGAACGGCTACGGTGAATAAGGAATTGCCGGTCAGTAACAGCACCACTACAGCAATTATCATCGTAACGTCCCTTTTTTTTTTTTTTTAAATATAGTTTCAGTATAGTGTACTAAACGGTATGATGTCGATCGTTCACAACTCCCTGCCTGTAAATGTGTTAAACATTATTGGTTCTTCAGTAAGAAGTACTGGTTAACGGTTTAAAACGGTTAGCTTGTTTAAATTGATTGGTTTTCAACAAAAAATAATAATAATAAAAAGTCACATGAAAATACAAGAACATCATGTTTAAAATTATAATATTGAATAAGCAAAGACTATACAAACTCACATTAACATATAATCAACTAAACATTGTTACCGATAGATGATAACACTTTACACAAATTCAAATGACAGCACTAACGGAAGGCGACCAAAGGAGCTGAGTATTGCTAAACGAAAATCTAGGACCACATCGAAAGCGCTCTGATACCGTCTGAAGATATGCTGCTAGCTCTATGAACTTCGCTCGTTGACTATAAACTACGAATGATCAAGTTCGGTGGTATTGGCAGTGCGATGTCGATTTTCTTTGATATCGAAAATCAAAGACAATGGTGTCCGTGGAGGAGGAGCGACAGTTTAATTGGTCGGAATCTAGAACAATACAAAATATTGTTGACGATTTTTCTTTCATTGTGACTGAATTAAATCGGTTAGCCACATGTAAAAGGAAGATCGTTTTGTAAACAGTTCTTCGCCGTGGTAAATGAGAGTGAAGTCGAAGCAATTCAACCGAGCCAATGCTCGTTAACTGCAGCGCATAATATTGAGGGAAAATTAATACAAACATAATACTGCAGTAATTACGATATGTAAATATCGTGAAACCCGTTAGATTAAATTGAAAATTAAATTATGAAATACGACTAGTTAAAATAATTATATCAGGTATCATACGTATTGTAAGAGTCTGTTTTAATAATTATTATAATAGGTTTTTACCACTGAACAATAATTTTACGACGTTAGCAATTATTCTTATAGACATTTGGTCAGTAAAAATTATATTTAAAAAAAACTTACCAATAGTTGGGAGTCATAATATGAATAAATATAGTATAATAAATATAATAAATAAATATATTATAGTCATAAATTTCTATTGACAGTATATTGTTTAATATTATTATACAATATACTGTCAATGGAAATTTTATACAAATGCATTTTAAATTCAAAAACAAATGAGGGGTTTAATCAGAGACGTATATAGTCTAGGACTAACCAGGGATGGGTATAAAGTCTATACTATAGACCATGGTAGCAAATTTTAAAGAACGGAAATATGTTAAGTAATTTAATGATTAAAAAAATTAACTTGAGTTAATTAAACTAATTAACAATATTATTTAAAATGTGTTTTAATAAATAGCGTAGCTTGAGGAATTCAATCTTTAAGGTATTATTTCATATTTATTTAAATCGTGTGTTATTTCAATTAAAAGTAATATTTCAAATTATGACTTGTTATACTTTTATTTGTATTAACATATATTTATTTTGCTGTATTTATGTTGTTTGTGTTAAAGGAGTGTAATAGTTAGTAGCCATACGATGAATAAATAAATAAATATTTCAAATTACAAAATATATCGTTGTTATTCAACAGTTTCTAATTAAAAGGTAGAGCCTTACATATAGACATGAATCACCAACTTTGTTTAGTTCAATATACAAAAAATGAATTACTGACCATTATATGTAATATACGTTTGATTTAGCTTACTCAAATAAAATACTTATACAATAATATTTAAAATACATATTATGTTTGATGATAGATAAATATAGAATTTTAATGGTATTACATTCTTCTTTGAAAAAAAAAAATATTGGAAATTCGAAATAAATATTTTATGAACGTAATAAAATGAAATTTTGATAAAATCGGATATGTTATAAGAATTTTCATTAAATTATATTAGTTAGGTAGATTAGATTTTAAAATGTTTTGATACAATTTGTGCTGCTTATGGATGTTCGAAGTTTTCGATATTCCCAAATTTTAAATGGCTTCTTCCCCTCTCATCTGAATATAAGAACACTAAAAATTCAATCTATCTTATTAAAAAACTTAGTTTTTCTAAAACTTATTTTTCATAAACTATATTTAAAAGTACACACTGATTGGCCCTCTTTCATTCAAAATTGTTTTGTTGGGAGGAATGGTTTTTAAGTTTAAAAGATCAACAAATTCGATTTTTAATTTTGGAGTCATGACATTTTTTATCCACCCTCACTTTTAATTATTTTTTAAATCACATTTGTGGCCAAATGTTAAACCAGAAAATTTTCATTGTGAATATTGATCTTGTTGTGTTGGGCAATATTTTAATTATATTATTTCGGAGTGCTTTGCTTAATCTGTCACCTAACATAAAATATGCATATACATTTCCATTAGTATTTGTTTAACCCTTTCAGGCCCAATGATAACTTTTGGAATCACGTTATTAAAACTATGTGTAATATCTCCTTATTGCCCACTGATTCCTGTAATACTCATTATTATACGCGAAATTTTGTATTTTTTCAAGTGGCCACACTGAATTTTATTATTATCATAGTGGAGTGTGTGATAATTATATTTTTAACGGCCGTATATTTAGTTGCATAGAAACACACGAAAGTGGAATTTGAATTTTACAAAACAGTAAGTATTATTTATTTTTTTGTTTAATAAAAAATATTACTGTAAAGAATTTTTGTTTTACAATCAAAATATTGTAACATTGAATAATGATTTATCTATATTTCAATAATATAATTAAATAAACTACATGATTCCTAAAAGACTCAGTGGGATATTAGTAACGTTTTGAAAATATTTGGTTATACGACACTGAATCCCAATGATAATTTTAGGAATCACGTTCATATAATTGAAAAAAAACACCTTTTTTACGATTTTCTTAATTTTTTGGTAGTTATAATGGCTTTTTTAAATGATGATGAAGTGGCAGAATTATTAAATGGTGATATATCAGATGTAGAAGAACTTTACAAAGGACCTGATATCAATTTTGAAACATTTGTTATGACAAAATAGAACATTGGCCTCTTGTAGTTGCCAAAAAACAACGTTGTAAGCATTGTATTGCCTCTTATACAACCAATATGTGTAATAAATGTAAAATGCATTTATGTTCAACATTGAAAAAAACTTGTTTTATAGAATTTCATCAAAAATAATAATCCTAAATATGGATAAAAATTACAAGAACACTGTTGACTGTTATTATTACTATTTTTTTATAATATATTACTATTATTTATTATTTTAATTATTCAAAAACACTATAGACTGTTATTATTACTATTTTAATTTTTTTTTAATGTAAGGACTTATTTTGTATTATAAATACTAATATTTAATACCTAGTCTAAAATTGTTAATTATTTTAAGTATAAAAATTAATTCCTTCTATGACAAAAGATATGTGATATCTATGTAATAATTATAAAATAGTTTAATTTTAAGGTATAATAACCTATTTTTACTATTCATATAGAAAATGTACCTAAATGTAACTAAAAGTGAAACTTTTATTTGTTATTTATAATACATATGTTAAAAATATTGTTATAATAATGTAAAGATATGGAAATTTCTATAAAAATGTTAAATATAGCTAATTGAATAATCTTTAATTTTGACGTTAATATGTTCCTTAATTGCCCGCTGAGTACTTTAGGAATCATGTCAATATAATGCAAAACATAAATTCAAAAATTTTGAGAAAAATGTTTTTAATTAATTATAGCCTACTTTTAACTAAAAAACTAGTTTTTTTTTTTTTATTCTGAAAATTTAATATCTTGGGCCTGAAAGGGTTAACACTCCGTACGTGTACTCTTAAAAGGAATGTTTTACTAAATATTGTATAACTTTAAAACGTTTTTAGTTGGTACAGGTAGTAAACGCACGGGTAGATGGAATAGGGAACACTAAGAGTACGTTGTATCCCTTCATCAAAAGTCGACCGGCCGTGCGACAGTTGGCAGTTGTGACTAGATGAAACATTTTGAGCTTTTTTTTTACCTTCACATTTTTTAATAATTTTTCCGTGTTAACAAACAGAAAACTGCAATAAATTTTGATATGAGGCAAAAATGATTACACCATTTCATGACGATAAAAAATTATATAGATACGCTTTTTTTATATTGGTAATTTATATATTTCTAGTGGTCAACATTTTAACACGTGTCTTTTTCTTTACAATTTTATATAGGATCGAATTCGGGTCCTTACATATATATATTTTATCTTTACGTGTCTACAAGCAATTTGAACCGATTATTTATTTACAATAATTCTACACTATAATCCGAGTAAAAAATAATAATTGTTTATATTTTATTTATAAGTCAATGTATTTTTATTTTTTTTTTTGGCACTCACATGTTTATATTGTTATTGATAATGTTATAAACTTGTTCTTATTTTGTTAAACTGAAATTTACAGGGTTCTTTCTTATCTTTCGAATAGTCAAGCTCTCACTTGTGTTGTTAGTTTACGAGGTAATAAAAACAAACACGTTTTACGGCAGCTTCTGATCGCAATAATTTTAATTTATCTTCCTACCATTGCCGTTTTGTTATATACCCACATATGTTTATATGTAAACAGTATATTGCTGTACAGTTTTATCCTATCCTTGTCGAATATTTATGATTGTACTCGATATTAATTATTTTTTTTTTTTTATAGGAACACAACATATGTACACCTATTTATTTTCTCCGAGCATTAGAAACCATAGAAATTTTAACAACAGCAAACTTAATATATATCATGTCATAGAAATATAATGTATAAGTCAATATTATTGTTTTTTAGCGTTATAGCTTTGATAGTTACCGATTGGTATACTCAAATATTTTATTATGTTTAAGATAATTGCAAGACATAATTGTTTGTCTCTGTTTATCACATGCGTAACACATGGATTAGACGTTTTCTATTTCCACGCACCGATCGGCCATAAGATCAAATACGACAAGAATTTTTAAAACTGATTTAATTTCATCGTAAAGTCTACTTTAGATTGAATTTCTCATTTTTTTCATTATTCCTTACAAAATTTCAAATAATATAACTGAACAACTTGTAAACATAAAATTTAATAAAAGTTAACCCATTTATGCCAAGTGCCCTTTACGTAGGATACATGTTATAAACATTATAATTGTACTTATTACAATGTATTTATTACAGTTACACAACTTTGGTTCATTAGAATTGATATTATTATTATAAAACAATTATAAAAATAAAAAAGATGTATAGAATATCATCAATAAAACTAATTCGAAATGCACAATATGTAGTGTTGGTCTTCATTTGAAGTACAGTATACAATACAGTTTACAAGTACAGTTTCATGCATTACAATAATTAAAATTTTTTCAAAAGATAAAATAATATTTTAATTTTCTAAGAAGACAATTATAATATTATATCTTATCAATTATGTAATATATTGTATTATTATTTTCAATTACAATTACCAGAATAACTAAAATAATATGTATTATACCTTATTTATCCACTGACCTATATTTAGGAAACCTTATATCTAGAAAATAATGTATTGATATATTAATTATTTTTTTTTTTTTTGAAAAAAAAGTGGTGATTTTAGACTTTAAAACCAATTTAAATAAGTTTTCATGCATTGAAAAATGCGTAGAAAACGTCTAAACTAGAAAATCATAGCTTGCGAACCACTTTAAATACCCATTTTTATATTATATGTTATGTACTATCAGTTGTATATTATTAATTAAATCTGTGTAGAAGGTATCAACTTGGTGACTTATCGAAATTCTAACATGATCGATTACAGCAAATGTGCTTTTCACAACGAAATTGAAATTTTTCCGTTATAAATACTTGTGTTTCTTGGGTTACATGCTCGTGTAAAACTGACAAACGCGTATACATATAACTCGTCTTCTAGTCAGTGAAATTAAAATACATAACATAATAGAACGTTAATGTATAATTTCGTAACGGATTATGATTTCATTGTGTGCTCGACATTCGTTCGACGAACGTTTTGAAATGCCAAATGGAATAATTACACAGTGATGGCAACTAGATATAATTGTTTCAATGCTCATATTATTGTATGTTGTCATGCATGTATGCGATGTGTGCAAATGCTACAGACCCTTGGTTAAGAGGAGCCTATTATAACTCAACGTTCCGGAAAAACAAAATACAATAATGTAAGAAAAAGTAAAAAGATAAAAATGGATAGTATTTAAGATATTAGTAAAATTAATCCACTAAGTAAAGTTATTCGATACATCACAATTATTTCAAACTCCAACGATAATCTTAAAATATTGCAAATAAATTAACCAGTTATTAGATTTGTAGACATTTTTGACGAATTAAGTGCTGGTTTAGAAGAGTCAATTTTAAATAAAAAAAAAAATTTAAATTATTAAAACCTTGTGATCAAGGGTACGATGGAGCCAGGGCCGTCCCTAGGGCAAGGCGAGCAGGGCCACAGTTGGACAAGATTTATTATATTAAGTTTAATTATATGAGATTTACGTTATTAATTTATTTACTTATTCGTATTGTTGTAAGTGTAAGGTACTATATTTGATAAGTCTATCTGCGCACATTTGAGTTTCAATATGCAACTGACGCTCGATAGTGATATTTTCGACATTTAAGGCCCCGCAATTTTATTTTGCTCCGAGCCCCGTAAATCATCAGGACGGCCGTGGATAGAGCTGCCAACATTAGTGGTACATATCAAGTGTATAGGCTAGGTTGAAATTGAATCAAAAATTAGCAACATGTATCCTTTGTGCTTCACATAATTTGAACTTAGTTCTAAATGATGCAATGAATTTATAATTGGAAGTAAACATTTTCTTTGGACTTGTGAAAATATTCATACATTTTTTTCGAATAGTATTAAATGTTGGCAATTAGTTACTTTTATCATAAGTGTCATTAGATATTTCAATTGCATTGAAAATATTATGTACAACTCGTTAGTCATTAAAGCATGATTCTTCATCAGCTGTTCAATATCGTTATGTTGATATTTTAAAATTTTTATCGCAGATAATAAAGGTTGTTCTACACTATACTACGTTTTACTTTTCGTGTTTCGTGTTTCACGTTTCGTAGCGTTTCGTGGAAAAGGTATATACACAATGAGTATTTCACGTTTTTCATTTATCTTACGAAATGATTTCATCAATTTACCGCCTCGATCGCGAAATGTCGCGAAACAGTTTTAGCAAAAAATGTTTTCGTGAATAAGTCATACGCACTTTTCACGAAATTATACGAAACGCGAAATCACGAAACACGAGACGCGCAGAGTGTGGAGTGACCTTTAGAAGCGAAAATAAAGATGAAAAATTTGAAAAAATTATTTGAAAGTTCATACGGAAGATTTTCAATTTATATTTAATGTAACTCATTGAACCACCATTTGGTGCATGCGCCTAATTATGCCGGAGACTGTCAACGTGATTGCTCCACGATCGCGGAACGTTGCGCGTCCGTAATCGATGTATGTGTGTGCCGCAGGAATTACCGGTCATTGCGAGAGCGTCGGACAGAAAAACCGCGACAATTTATCCCGATAATTATCGACGTGAAAGTAACAGTAGCCTTTGGTAGCAGCACACTACCAACAGTTTATAGCCGACGTTCACAGGAAATGCGTTTTGGAAGATAAATTCTCATCGGAAACCACGGGCGAAGAAGTGTCATCTTAGGGGTTTTTATACCATTTGTTACATTGACCCAATCAGTCGTGCGCCATTACTTTATGGGCAAACAGAAAGTCTACTTTTGATCGCGTCCGAATTTCCTCTTCGTAATACACTGAGTAAAAAAAAACTCCCGTAGACCACATAATATATTCCCTGGCGCCATGGTTATTTTTCATTTCGTTGAATCGAGGACACGCGAAATAACGATATGAGATGAAAACTATTAAAAAAAAAAAAATCAATAAAAAAAATACGTATATATTTTAAATATTATTCTACACGTATAATTATAAATTTTATCATAATGGTATTCACCAACTATAATAAAATAATTAATTTAGATCGATTTCTCAAGCAAATAGTTATGATATTAAAACGCTAATAATACACTACAGGATAAACACTACTGGGTTTTCAATAAATAAGTATATTTATTTTTATCGGGTATAATAAATTAGAAAAAAAATAAAACATAGATAATGTTCGATGATTGTTCGAACGGTATCGGTCGTCTTGCGTAGACAGAGCTTTCATCCGTGCAGGATTTTCGATTTTATACGTATAAACCGTAATATCGATTCGAAGAATTTTCATCTGTTCTTATAGTATGTACAAAATGCAGACGTTGGGATTGGTATGCGACGGACAGATATCAGAACGGCGCTAAATCCACCAACATTCTCGTGCTCCTCTGCAGCGACTTTTGTGTGTTTCGACAGGGGTATCGGAACTCCGAACAAACGGAATTTACAAGATTTTCGTCGTCGTCCAACCCTATTCCCATCTCGGTGCCGTAGTTGTACGCTTCCCGATATAGCTTCAGCTTGTCTCTGATTGGTTCATTGTTTTGGACTACGCGGAGCGTCTGCAAAAACTTCAGCACCCTATTGGAAATGAAAAACTTTAGTAAGGTATAGTTGAAAGGTCAACACGTTTGGTTGGATATGATACGCCCTACGATAAAGATTTACGTATAGCGAATAACCGAGGTATGTGATATAATAAATAAAATTGTAGTGAATTGTGTTCCTCCGCAAACGCTGTATAATAAAATATTAAAATTAATATACAGTCCATAAGCAATCGAAAAGAAAAAAAACATAATTTTTTCGAATATTTTATTACACATTATGAGTTATGCTAAGTTATGTTAAATTTTAAATAATTTTAAATTCTTCGCGTAATATATTCTACAATTCAGTTTATTTATACGCTTTATCGATCGCTAAATACATTTAAAGACTGAAATTAAATTATGGAACTGTTGTCCATTGTTGCATATTTAAGTTATATTTGTACAATAAAAAATCCTATTATGTTAAAAGAATTATTTAAAATACTAAGACTAATATAGTTTTACAGGAATACTTTAAATAAATTATTTCCTGTAATTAATTAATTGTAAATGCTACTATTAAATGTATTGTTTTTTTTTTCAAACAAAATCGGGTACTCATATCAACCAAAAGTGAAATAGCAAAAATATTATTAGGTTTTTAAATAATAATACGTTATATGTTATTATTAAGTATAATGATAAAAAATAAAAATAACCATCATAATTTATTGAAATAATCAATGACAATATCCCAAATTAAAAAAAATTATTTTAAAAAATAAAACGATCACTAATTTCTCATACTTCCATACATACACACACACACTCATATATATATATAATACACCATTATATTGTAAATTAGACATTGTCCGTATAAATTTATAAGTAAATAAAATAAATAAATTACTTTACATTCGTGTACGGGTATAACCTTAATTTTAAAATCGTAAACAAACATTATCAAGTTAATTTGAAATTAATAAAAATCTGGACAAAATCTAAGACAACTATAAAGTGGTTTTTAGTGTTGCTCAAAATTTGATTCGCTCATTAGTACTAAGAAGATTAATTTGTAATCTAACGAGCAACTATGGAAATTCTCTGTTAAAGGTAATCTCAGCATAATTTTAGAAACAAAAATTTTAAAATAAATATATTCTTATTTTTTTTTTATAAAATTAAACTAGACAACATTATCTTGGGACTGTAAGTGAGTATTTAAATATCATAGGTATATAATATATATAGATATAAATATACACATATAGATGAAATGCTTATAAATTTGTCAACCCTTGGCAGATACAAAAAAAGTTTATTCAAGACAGAGGACGTAAAAGGATCAGATCTCTTATTTTTTATTTTTACAAGATTTTATGAAAACTTTAAAACTCAAGTAATGATTAAAATAGTACAACAGTATGAAATTTCACATAGAAATTCGTAGACGAACTTGTAGCGACAAAGCATAGTTATAAGTTTATAGTTAAATCGATGTCGAGCTGCAATACTTTAATTGACTTTTGGTCGAAATGATAAACTGAAAAACATAAAATGCTCTTTGATTACATTTATTTGCTGCATAAACGCGTACCATTAACGATATTGAAACATTAATTAATGATCATGTATCAATTCATATATACTGATGTGTTATTTAATGTGTCTTTAAACCAAACCGAGAACCTTACTTTATCCACCCCTTATCCACACGGAAGAATATTTCTATATTGCTGCGAACCAATGTTCACTCGGTCCCATTATTTAAGGCCTCGCCGCACTCGGTCGTTTGGACGCGCAGTTCAAAGATGGTTGTTCTTACATAGAATAGTGACCGCCGATCGATAAGCCACCACACTCGGGTGTAATTTACAATCCCACTAAATAAAAGAATCCCATTAAAGATTCTCAGAAACCAACGCAGGTCTAAAACGCGAAAAATGCGATACAGACGAAAAACACGTTGCTGTCAGAAATCAATACATTCCCAATCGCTCGACCCACGATTTAAAAAATAAAATAATCAACTATCAAACGGTTATTATGTGATGTACGTCAATTAGGACCTTTTCCGTTAATTCACTACCACTATTTATTTTTTTGATTTTTCTGTTTTTTTTTTTTTTTTCGATTAGATTATTGTATATTATTATATTATTTTGATTTTGGGAGCATAAAGTGTGGAATATATTGTATCATTGTTTCAAATAAATTGTTAGGACCACAACCCTTACGCCAGATGTACTCGACTTAGTATCTATTCAGCATTGGCAGATAGGTACCCCAATGTTTTTTTTTTCGAGATTTTAATTAGCCCCAAGAACTCTCAATAGTATTTGTGTAAGCCAAAGTATTTGGATCTACAAAATTGATGGAACAATTCACGGTCATGTGTTGAAAAGTTATATCAAGCCTTTGGTAGGAGCACCACAAAAGTAGTGGTAGTGAATTAACGGAAAAGGTCCTTCAATTATTCTTGAAGAATAGTCCACTCGAAAGTTGAAAGGTACACGGACATTTTTATTTTTGGTTATAAAATAATATTTTTATACGTACACGTCGAAGGAGTAGGATGATTTAATTTCAGGAGTAAAAGAGTCATTGGCATGTTTCTTTCTACACTTAATTCATCGATCACTTTTGAGATTTATTAAGCATTTTATTAAGAACTCCAAATAGAAAAAAAAAATTGCAGTGCATGTTGCGGGCTAAAAAGCACCATAAGAACTAAAAATGCAGCAAAATAAAAGTAAGGATTAAATAAGAAATATGCGCAAATCATGCTAATCGTATAAAACCATTGAATTTCTTCGTGGCTTAGCACACAATTTTTAATGGCGAACGCGAAAAAAATAAAATAAAAAAAACTTCGTAAATATTTAAATGAAAATATACGTATCTCTTTTTCGTACCTATTTCGATTGATATTCGTAACTATTTCTATGTGCATCTATTTCGAACCGTAATTCATACTGTTATAAAATTGTATATATTATATATTGTTTCAAGATCGTTACGTAAATTATTTTGATTTGAAAACCGAGTACGCGAACCATTTCAGCGAACGATTGACGTGTCATTGATGATATCACTCGTCGTTCGCCGCGGAACAATAATGATTTATCTATCGGTCACCCGGTGCTGCCGGACGTACGTTTCAGCCGTTCGCAAAGCCGCAACACAAATATTGCGCGATCGTCGCGCGCTCGGCTCGAACGCTACGGATTTGCGCCCCCCATCGATCAACTTTTCGCAACCGTCCGAGATTATTATTTTTTTCGGGCGGTCCACACCGCCGCCAGCGTTGATATTATATTTCGCGCTGCCGTGCGCCATCCGGTCCTGCGACCCGAGAGATTAATCGTCCCTGGGAGCTATTGTTTTTTTTTTTTTTTTTTGTAAATAAACGCGCACGACGTCTGTACGGCGTTTCGTTCGGCCCCGTTGCCGTGAGTCGTTGAGATCCGTGTTCGTTCAGAATGCGTGTATCGTCGTAAACGTTATTTGTTGTGTTACGCGCATGACGTTGCTCATCGCCGTCCCATTGTTTCGAACTGTTGTGGCCCAGGGGGAACGATTAACAAAACACGCGCGTGTTGTTACTCCTTTTTTTTATTTCTTTTTTTCCCAGTAAAACGCGCAGTAATATCTTCGACCACCTGTACGACGTATTACGATTACACGCGTTCTTGGCGCGCAAAACCTTTTCCGTGCGCGCGCGCGTGTGTGTGTGTGCTATTTCCACGTGAACGGAGACAACATTTTCGAAACGCTAGGGCGAACGTGGTGACGACTCGGTGAAGGAATAGAAAAATGAACCCTGAACGTGCACCACAATGATACCCGTGTCCTGATTTGATATCAGTATTATATATTTTTCTAAATCGTACCTATACTTAAAGCTTTCAGTTCAACATGAAAATTGTTAATATCACCGTAAATTTAATATGTTGTATTATTATCGCTGGGTTTTTTTAAATTCTAGTGTTTGAATCTGAGATTACATTTAACGCAATTTCAAAACATTTATAAATAACCCCAATTAAAATGTCTTCTACTATAATATCACATGTATACATCACGTTCGGGGTGCATTAGTTTTTTTTTTTTTTTTTACATTGAGCTAAGTAAAGTTATCAATGTTTTTAGAAAACAATCCAACGTCAGACTACATTTCATAGCCTATCTATCGATCTATCTGTCAACATCAGTAATTTGTCTCTCGTTTATTGTCACTCAACCGTAACTCTTTTCGACCGATATCGTTCATGTTTGTAATACATCAATAGAGTTATAAGACTTGGAATTATAAATCACCCTTTCATCAATTTATTTTCTTTCGAGTTCCAATCTCGAAAAATCCGTGTGATACATGTTTAAGGATCTAATTGAGATTACTATCAAGTGTGTTTTAACGGTGAAGATATTTTAATGAATAATTTTGATCGACGATAAATCATAATAGAATTTAACTCGAAAACACACAGTACTATTCATAAGTCTTGAATTCAAATATAATGTATATTAAATGTTCATTATATATTATACTATTCGCGAAAACATTTTTTCGTAAGATGTTATTCCAGTAAACTCTACAGAACTTCTACACAATAAATCAAAATACCATGTGCATAGTCCGTGATAGAAAAAATAATATAATTTTTTTTCGAGAGCGTTGATGCTCATCAGCAACACTTCGTGCCATAGAAAGTGCGTATACATACACTAACTTTACATCACCTGAACTACGCCGAGAGGGATTAACGTTTATTGAACTAAAACAATGTTGTACGGTACAAATTAAAATCCGTTAAGAATCATTCAAAATGACAGTAACTATCGCGTTTACAAATTTTACAGTCATCAGAAAAAACACGAGTATCATTCAAAAGTCGTCCCTCGTGAACGAACAGTTCGTCCATTTTACTTACTGATTTTTCAAAAAAATATGGTTGAATATCATCATCACATGGCTTTTCGATTGGTAATTTGATTTTTTCAAAGTACAATTAAGACGGATAATTTTACGTTAGGAAGGTACTGCAATTTCATAGGTAATTCGATTACGCATGTTATTTTTTCACATATAGATCATATGTCTATTAAACTGTATATGGATGCAGCCGGTCTGTCTTTAATCTTCATGCAGGTCACTATTCATCGTCTCTCATCCACTAGGATTCCACATCATTTCATAGCATGTTTTTCATTACTTCCGCTTGTACATTTTTGTGGTCCTCATCATTTACCCTAACTTTTCCAAATATCATCGTCCATCTTGAACAACGTCGAGTTTACATCATGACAAATATCGCGCATGAAGTGTATAATCTATTTATAAATAATTAAAATACCACTCACACACTCAGCGATCGCTACCTACATGATAAAGACGATAAAACGTATGAACTCAAAATTTAACATTGTGGTTCCTCTACCATTCCATATACGCAAAAAGGAAAATATTTTTCAATAATTTCATTAAATCAAAAAAAAACATGGTCAAAAACATTTCGGCCTGGATTTATTTATATTTTCACTTTTTGGTTATGTGGGAAATATTTTTATTTTTTATTTTTTATGTTAATTTTAATAATTATCGATCGATGTCATATAGTTTAAATATAGTTATATGTTAATTATTAATTATTATTAATTATAGTATATAGTATATTTGAATAATGATATACAAATAAAAATAAATATCATCAGAGTACACGATTATTTTGCTCTTTTTTCAACCTAAAACTTTTAGATTTATCATTGGTTATTACTAGGGCTCGGATTAATATGTAAATACATATTTTTACTGTGACTTGATAAATTAATTTAGGCAAGTGATAAATTCGTTTCAAAGGATTTCCAATGAAACGAACTATATTTTATTTTACATATTTTTACATATTTTGCCATAAGTACATGTTTTTACATATTTCTCAATAATTCCATTTTTCTTACATATTTCGACAATTTGTTCATTTACGATTTATTATTTATTAATACAGACTTGGCTATGTTTCCAAAAGTACAAATTAGTAACAAAATAATACCAATTTTTAAACTAAATCTAATCTACTGTCGGTGTATGTTTGATATTTATGACCTCATAAAGATAACCATTTATTAAAACGTGTTAGCGTTTGAAGTACTGATAGTTGACAGTGAGTCAGTATAATTACATTAACAAACGGGCCGTGTTTTAATTTTGTAGGTTTAATCTATGTATTAAACAATGTCTTAATTTACGTGTAACCAATAATGCCGAAAGTACGATCATCTACAACTTCAGTCAGTCAAAGTTGAGAGATCTTTCAGACGATATAAATTAATTTTACAAAATAATCGGCGATCTTTCGAATTCGAAAATTTAAAAATGCATGTGATTATTAATTGTAACCAAGATAATTAGATAGTTAGATAAATATTTATTATTTTTATTACATTTCATTATATTATTAATTATTATTATTTTTTTTTTTTTTTAGATTCTGAACGGAGTGATGGAATCTATTGGTTTTACAATGATGTGTGTTTTTTTTTTTATTTTTTTATTTTTTTTTTGTGTCTGACGACACCTTTTTTGGCAGTAAAAATGCTTCGATTTGCTTATGTAGCAACTTTTCTGAAAGCAAAGTGAATCTAGTTGGTACTTTGGGGGGTCAAAAGTAAAAATTTTTAAATATTTTTAAAATGCGACGGGAAAAACCCTAAAAAAATAAGGGAAAAACGGGAGTTTTTACGCAAAACCAGTTTTCGACAAAATCAAATTTTTTATTTTGCTATAACTCAAAAACTAATCGATGTAAATTCTTGAAATTTTCACTAAATGTTTAGATTAGCGTTCTCTACACACCGTTAAATTTTCAAAGTATTATGACTTTTATTAAGCTATAAATAGACAATTGGAATTTTCAATTTTTTTTAATTTTTTTTTTTTAAAATAACGATTAAATTTTTTTGGCCCGCCAGAAAATCTTGAAAATTTAATACAAGGTTTCTTATAAGTTGTTTCTTAACTGATAAAAAAAAAATCTAAAATCGTAAGTCACAATTTTTTTTTATAAGTGCTCAAAGTTTACGATAATACGATATACGAAATATGTAAAAATTGCGAAAATTTGCAAGTTATTTTGTAGATAAAAATTCATAAAATTTTTTCTGTTCATACTTAAGGTTCAAAATTTTAACACTAGGTTATCAATAAGCTACTCATCAAAAATCTTTAAAAAAATTTATACCGGATTTAGAGGAAAAAATTTTATGACTGTTTGAAATTTAAATATTTACGAAATTGCATAAAACAGAGATTTATTCTCAAACGATTTTTAATATTTGTTATAATTCAAAAAGGATAAGTCGCAGATTTTTGAAATTTCTACCAACTGTTGAGATTGGTATTTCCTTTATGTCATATTTTTTTCAAAATAGAATATTGATTTTTAAGCCACTTATAGGCATTTAAAATATTCGATTTTTTTACATTTTATTTTTATAATTATAAAATATTTGAAAATTTAATAGTAACAGACGACAGTACAATTTAAGTGGAGAAGAAAAAAATAATGCTGAAATAACTCGTGCTGATCAATCGATCGTATTGAGTGAATCGAATTATATGATTATTAACTATACCTGGAACTATAAAATAAGTATAATATTTTTTCATTATTATTGTTGTTATTATTTAATAAGGTTTGTATACGAATTAGTGTATTTGTATGTTACTGTCGCATTGTTCGTCGTGTTTCGTGACACTATTATTTTTACTCGTAAATTCATAAATTTTACCTTATGGATTATTGTTTTTTAATTTTTTTGTTCTTCGAACTATTCAATTTTCCATCATTAACATAAAGATCAACATTTTTATGAATTCACGTTGACCATGCGTTAAAATTTTAAATCTCCAAAGATAATTCTATCAGTATTATTGTCGTCAAGCATAACACTGAACAAGTCAAATCGAGTCACTACACGGATCACGGTTAAACTGAAAAAATGCGAAATTGTACCTTCGTGAAAATCGAGAGACCATGACGCCGAAACAACCGTCATTGCGTTCCTACTGTACAATAATAATATATGTAAAGCACGACGACGTAGAGTCAAAATGTTTAAAAGGTTCTGTCGTCGAGTCGCCCGTCAAAAGTTTCCGTATAACTCGTGAAATCAATTAACGATTACCGGTGTTTGAATAGTCCAAGTGATGGTGCGTTTCACATCCATTCAAACACGTTTACACACTACGCATAATAGATGTTGGCACGCAGTAAGGGCTTGTCGATTAAATAATTAATCACCCCAAAGTCCCTAGAGTATACTCGCATTTAGGTAATTACACAGCTATATCGTGAAATAGTATGAGTTAATGAGTCAAATATACTCTAAGTTCTGTAAAATTTTACATTTGATTTTGGACGAACCATCGACGGCTCAGATTCATTGGCTCAAAACGAAATCCGTGTACAGAGAACGTCGTCTTGAAAACCAACGATGACAAATACATTATTTTGTAAGACGCGAGTGATCACTGTTTAGATCCGATGTGTTTCGAGGAGAAAAACTATTTATTGGATATATTGTTTCCGACTCGGCGGGTTATTGTGTATACAGTGTTCCGTGCATCGAAAACGCGCACAAATGGGAAACTTGAACGCAAAATGATTTCGATTGCAAATCTGGTTAGTTTAATATTGACATTTGCATTGATACGCTTATTCATTGAGAAGTTTTCAACAACATTGTACTTTTCACCACGGTAGTGCGGTGGAAATAAATCTATCAGTCCACGTAATTATAATAGTATATGACGGTCGTAATACATCATGTACGAATGATCGGTTTTTAAAAAAAGAAAAACACACAAAAACATATTTCACATCGATCAAAACGTAAACTCAAACGTTCATTACGAATAGTGTAATATTATGCGCGTTTTTTTAAGTAAATTCGTAATATACTTTCACGTTGACTTTCTCACGGAAACTCTTAATATTGGAAATTACTCTGGAATTAGTCGTTACTTGTCATGCAGATTCACTAGATTAATTTTAATTCATCATGTCGCGTTAGGACACTTTTGTACGAATCGCGTTGGTGCGTTTAAAATCCATAGACAACGGTGGTACCTATTGACAGCACAGCATGCTGCTTACAAACTAAACGATTACTTTTCTCTTTCAATGGAGACAGTACACTATTCGCGTTCTTAAGGATTCCCTTTTAAAACGATCAGATTTCATTTTTATCTTTTGTTGCTTTGTTATAATGCATTTATCTTCAACTTGAGTTTTTTCCGGATGTTTCCATGTACAGAAGACAAATAATAAATATTTGCTAATTAGTATACGTCTTTTTTAGGTTGATTTAGTTACGAACAAACACTATCAAGATATTTTATTATACGTTCATACAACATGAAATTATAAATAATATCTTTTAAATTGTTCGAAATAAATCGTTGAATATTTATAATTTTTATTTTGTATTTAATAGCAATTTTATGCTTAGATTAAAAAAAGTACAATACTAATACAACGATTAATACGAGCAAGATTAAAAAAAAAAAAAAAAAAAAAAAAATAAACAATTGAACACTTCTCGACGAATTTATTTTGATTTATCGAAGATTCATCGACGAATATAATCAAAAATAAAATTAATCTAAATTAAATTATTTTAATAAATGAGTTGAAAATCCTATTTAATGAATTAAGTAATAATTTATGTACTCTCTGAGAAATACTAAAAAATCAAATACTACAGAAGAAAATCAATCTTTCATTTAGACGTTTTTTGCCGTTGTATTTATGAAAAATTCATCATGGTGAAAAGTTACACTGCTATTTTTAGTTATCTATAATATTATATTTTAGTTTGTATGAAACGATATTCTCATATATAATTTGAATGAACTCGTTAGAACAAATTAAGTATATTTTAAATTAAAATTGAATACGATGTTCATGTGATGTATCGCCGAAATGTTCAGATTACTCGTATATCAAAACTATCCCAATATATGACATGAACCAGATATTTGATTAATTTAAGACAATGACAAGTTTGTATTTGTTTTAATATGTTTATATTAGAATTAACAAGTTTTATTACATTTACCTTAGTGTTCAAATAATGATCACCTCGTTGTTACTTTATACATTTTTTACGATTATTGATTTTTGAAACAGTAAAGCATTTATTTTATGTACTCTAAAATGTAATACCCAGAGTATGAAAGCGTAATGGGGCACTTTTGAATTATGATGTATCGGAAAATTACACGCATTTCTACTTGCATGAATTTTATAATTTAGTTGGTTTTTTAAACCGTACGAAAATTTACTTCAATTGATTTTTATTAAAAATAATCCATGGTACAACGCAACTATTCGTTATTGACTTTCAGTCATTATTCATGAAAATCAACATAATATAGACACTATGGGAAAAACGAATAGTTTGAAACAATAACAATATAGATAATATACATTTTCGAAAAGTTGACCATGCAATGTTCACAGAAATTAGGTTATTTATTGATGTATTATTACAAATTATAATTATATTTTATGCATAACCAACTGTGATAGAAGAATAAAATAATGAAACTTAAGCTTATGATAATGTTTAGTAATTTGATTTTAGCTACGTCTATTAAGGGGTTTCTTAACACGTTAACTTGTTGCACAAGACATTTTAAAATCAATGCTGTTGTTGTGTAAATTATTAAACATTTTAAATGAAAATTAATGTAAATTTATTAGATAATTAAATCCAAATTTGTGGTATTAGGGTTAGATATCGAGTTTTGTGAGTGATTCATGAGAATGTTTTGTAACATTTAGCAATCATCAATGAAACAATTTAAAATTTTTTTTTAATTATTTATATTTTCATTCTTTCAATTTTTTTAGCCATTTATAAAATAAGAAAACGTAAAATAATAAACACTCAACATTTTACTTTAATCGATTCATCAAATAAGTATTAAAAAAAAATTTTCTTATTTTAATACTTATGTCAAATAGTATTTCAGAGTGTGATTTCATTTAGAATGTCTTGTTTATGACCAAAAATATGCATATACTCTTTAAATGGAATTGGTAAATTTACCTGGTTTACATCTCTAGTGACAATCTAATGATCAAAGTTGAATTCATTGTTTTGTCACAGATTAAATATGAAAACATTATTAGTTATTTTAAAAACAATATTTTTTTATACGATAAGCTCTCAGCATTTAGAGTTTTTACTCATTGTATTTGTGTTTGTCAGTGTTGTTCGGCTAAGATTTTATTTTATTTTTTCGGAATTCAACGGATAAAAAAAAAAAATAGTGATTCACAATGAAATAATCGTAAAGAAAAAAAGTATCGGTCGAACGGGAATAGTTACTTGGTCTTCTGCCAGTGATAAAAGTGAAAACGCATTGAGAATAATATAGTAACACTCGTGCTGTGGTGCTCGTCAGGTGGTTCTTCCTTCGTTTATTTGTCACCTGATCTCCCGTAAAAAATATCACAATCGAGAGTATATGTAATTGAGAATTAATTATACGAATGATATTTTCTGTACGTCCGTTGTTATAATTTCAAATCAAGAGAAAATAATTAGTATAATCGAGCGGGGAAAATGTTTGATAAACGACTACGGTATTGGTTGCAAAATAAAACAAAACACACAAATAAATGTAATATTGAGATGAAAATATGATATTCGAAATGCAGTAAATTATAGGAAAGTAAAAACGTTAATAATAATACACGGTTATAAATCATAAATGCCAACAAAAAATAATACGTCATTATGATTGGATTTAACAGTTTTTCTATAAATTTCGAGAGAAAGTTTAGTTAGAATTGTGTATGTCTTTGTCTTCTTTATGTCATAGCATTTTTAAATCACCCACTGTTCTTATCAAATAAAAAATGCATTAAACTTGTTTAATATGTACCTAATGGATAATAACAATGGGGTTTATCCATAGAAGTTGTACAATATAATATAATATGGAATAATAACATAATAAAAAATTAAACTATAAATTATTAAATGGTTATTACTCATAAACTAATAAATAAATAAATAAAAGCTTAACCAGGTATATTATTATATTAGTAAAGTACGATTGGTGTAGAATTAAAAATTCATCGACAGGTAAACACTAAGTCAATAAAATCGCGATTGAATATGAAAAAATAAAAGAAAGAGTACATTGGGATAATTTATTTTAATTGTAGAGATTATTAAAATGTGTTCTTATTAGACATAGATAGGCCAAGAAATATAAATACTTTAGTTATTATCATTTATATTTATTTAAAATGTATTGATATAAGATATTTTTTTAAAATAGGTTTTCACATTATAAATATTATTAAGATAATTTATTTTTATTTCTTTGTGGTTGTGTAACTCTTCTAAAACTGATTTGATGTAAATATTATTTTGGGTATTTTATAATTCTAAGTTTTTTATTGATATAAGAATTTATATTATGGTTATTTTCTAAAATATGTTTAGCAACATTTAAATTAAAGGCAGTCTTTTTAATTTTATTTCAGAAATGTGATTATTATACCTCATTTTAAACATTTTTTATTTGTCTTACCTGTATAAAATGTATTTTAATTATATTTAAGTTTAAATATGAAAAAATTTTCAAAAGAAGGGTAAATTTTTGTGAAGTTTTTAGTTCTATTATTTATGTCTGGTTAAATTACTATTAGGTTTTAAATCGATTAATACATTATTAGTGTTATTATTTATAATTTTAGCTAATTTGATAGATGTATTATTTCATACTACGATATGCATAAAGTAAATATTATTTTGTAAATAATTCACATAATTATAACATAATTATTATGTTTTATTTTTTCTTTAATATGTTATGAATTTTTTTTAACAAAGTTAATACATTTAAATTATTTGTTTGTGTTATAATATAGATAATACTAAGTTTGTGTTGATAGTTAGGTTTATTTATTAGAATATGTTCTAGTCTATAGAATATTTAACAAAAAAATTTATATTTTTTGAGAATGTAGGTAATCAGAATTATGTATCAGTTAGAGATGGTTTCATGTAAATAATAAGAAATATTTTATCTTTGTTTCACTGATTAAAATTTCAAGCTCTATCGATTTTTTTAGATTTTAAAACGGTTTTCATGCTATTACCCATGATTTATATATAAATAATTATAAATAAAGTTTACGAGTTAAATTATTATTCATTGTATTAATATATTAAAATTTAATAAAATCTCAAGCAGACTTCGCTTTAAATATTAAATGTGAATTTTATTATAACATAGTTATTGACAAAGCGTAGTTTAATTTAAACAAAAGTTATACTTCTGTAAGTACAATAATTTTATTTCAATTTACTTATTTAATTATTAAAAACTCTTTAGATATCTGAAATTCGCTTTCGATTTAGAAAGTCATCCATTCAATTGTTGAACGATAGAAAACCAAAAGAACGAAAAGGTTTTAAATAATTCGAAATTTCCACTATTTTAGATTATTTGAATTCTAAAAGAAAAATTCCAATTTTTAAGGTTTAGATCTTTTGTTTTGATCATAATACAGGTTTCGGCTATTAATTCGAAAATGGATCATTACTCAATTGATCGAGGATCATGTTGTTGAAAATGTACTGACTATTGAATACCAGTTACTTTTACCTACCATGTAGCATACATTTTATTTGATTATGTAAATTATGTTCAGTTTTTATGTACATTTCGGAGTAACAGAGTAATATATTCTTATTTCGTTTTATATTTAAATTATCTAAAAAAAGTTTTCAGCAGAACTCACTCGATAATGAACACGTAAACTATATAGAATATTAATTTTCTTTGTTGTTGAAATTATTTCTTAAGTGCTACATTTCTTAAAATCACAATTAATTTACAAAAACAGCACAAATCAATACTTTTAATTTTACAGATTTTTGATTACTGTAACGGTTTAAAACTAACAAATGTCGTTTAATATTTGTGTATGTCAAAATAACTAAATTTTACTAATTATAATGTGCAATATGTGTTCAGTTGTATTTTCTTCATTTTGTGTACCGTACACAGTATAAGTGATAATACTCAAACTGTCATATTAATCATGATATCTCTTTCGAGTTATTTATTTACCAATGTGCTTTATGGGGTACACTGTTCTATTTAATCCTCGTAACATTATATCCGGTGTTTGTTTTAACCAATTAAACTCAAATTGATATAGCTATCTCTATTCGAGTTTATTTTATATTATATACTATATTATATTTCCAATTAAAAAATGTTTTAATAACATGTCTTATAATACTCTTCTAAATTTTATATGATTATAATTATTATATTATTATAACGTTTTTGATGATTTTGTGTTATCATGAGATTACAATGACTTGATGAAACTTCTAATAAAGCAAATAAGATTTTCTTATTCATATATCTATATGGAAATTATAAGATATTGTAATAGTATTTTCATTTTTGTAACATGATCAATATTATAATAATAATTATGTATATTACTCAAAATAATATTTGATTCTTTAAACATCAAAAATAATTAAACTTTAAATCCATGTAATTAGTATACAGCCAAGCGAAATCAAATTTATAACAAATTTTGGATTTTTTAAAATAAAATTATTTTTCGGATAATCTTAAAAGTATAAAAAGTATATAAAGTAATGTCGAGTTGTAAGTTTTATAAAGTATATAAAGTATATATCCATAAAGTTTATAAGCTTACATAACATTCTCAGTGGACAAATAATGGTTTCCTTTTTCTAATTTAAATAAATAATTAGTTATGGATATTTCCGAATATATTTATTTTATTATTGCATTGTGATATTTTTATACTGAAATCTTCTTTATGTTTAGTCATAAATATTGAATAATGAAAATATTAAATGTACTGTTATATAAAATAAATAATAATAAATTATTACTAAATAATTTTTTTTTTTTTTTTAAGAATATTTACTAAAAAAAAAAAAAATATTAAATTTTACTTTTGATAAGTTTAGGCACTGACTTTTAAATTATATTTATGTTAAATTAAATCAAATTGTCTTTGTAAAAATGTAACCCCTTAATTTTTTTGATTTCTTTTTTTTAAGAAAAATGTATTCCAAAGATTAAAACTATTTAAACGCGGCATTAAACTTCTAATAAGTGGGTAGGATTTTTTAGTCCATCGACTAACTGATATTATAACTGATCATTCATAATGTATAAAATAAAAAACCTATGTTTTTCACATTCTCTGAAAAATACGTGAATTGTGTTGCCCATTTTATATTCAAACGGAGTATATTACGCTTTAACAATTATGTACGTTTTTACCGAACACACTGCAAACAAAATGCAATTAAGGTCAAAACACACTCATGTAACATACTTCTTTACAAAATGAAACACTATAATGCAATTAAGGTCTTAGGATATACAGTGCATATTTCATTGATTACAGTATTTTAAATGGTTGGCTATTTAGAGTAATTACAAAACTTATTCATGTATACTAGTATCACAAAATCATACAACATTCAACCCATTAAATTTTGTAATATTATACGTAATTTAAAAATGACGTTTTAATTGAGAAAGTTTCTGAAAACGTCCCAACAGTTTTTTTTCTTGATACCACTGGGGTTTATGGAGTACAAAAGTAATTTGAACCCTTATTTATCGTGAAATCTTAAACCAGAGAGTTAATACAATTTATCATTGACGACATGTACATTTAGTTTACTGCTAATCTTACGTAAAATTTAAATTCAATCATTATTATAAAATAAGTAGAAAGAAAGGATGAAAATTCTAGAAAAGTAAAATAAATGTTAAAAAAAAAAGAACCGGATGGGCCTCGCTCTGCTGTACAGTTAGGGGTGGAGTGCACCTCGCTTATAGGATAGGTCATTATTATAATGGATTTGTTAAATTTGAATGCAATGATAGATATCATTGTATACGAATAACGATTCTGAACGGAGTTCATATGTTTGTCTAGGATATAATACATTGTTATTTATAAACATTGTAAAAAGTATATTTTATTTTGAAACGATAAATATATTTTTCAATTAGGATGGGTTGGCAGTTGCATACAGCGATATAGTTTGTCAGTCTAGAACATTCTACATTATATTATATTTTACATGTAATTTTATGTCAATATTCGATGTTCAAACGCTTATAAAAAAAAATTGTGCCTATGGATTTTAATAATTTTTAAAGATTTAAAGATTTCTTTAAATTTTTTTAAAGATTTTTGAAGAGTAGCTTATAGATAACCTCGTGTTAAAATTTTGAACCTTAAGTATGAACAGAAAAAATTTTATGAATTTTTATCTACAAAATAACTTGCAAATTATCGTGATTTTTACATATTTCGTATAAATTGGAACTTTGAGCACTTATAAAAAAAAATTGTGACTTACGATTTTAGATTTTTTTTTATCAGTTAAGGAACAACTTATAAGAAACCTTGTATTAAATTTTCAAGATTTTCTAGGCAGCCAAAAAAATGTTATCGTTATTTAAAAAAAAAATACTTAAAAAAATTGAAAATTTCAATTGTCTATAAATAGCTTAATAAAAGTCAAAATACTTTGAAAATTTAATGGTGTATAGAGAACGCTAATCTAAACATTTGGTGACAATTTCAAGTATGCCCCAAAACGTGTCGACAGACACAAAAAAAAAAAAAAAAAACACACATCATTGTAAAATCAATACATTCTTCACTCCGTTCAGAATCTAAAATAATAACCATTGACATAAAATATTTAATTTGTTCTTACGCCGACTAGTGAAACTATGGGTAGGTTTACGAGTTGAATTGTTCATATTTGTTTAAGATTTTAGCTATGGAGCAAATTATTTACTTGATACTGCAGTTAATTTCAATAACTGAGATTAGTTAGTTAAGTATATATATATTTATGTATGTTACAGTTAAAATATCAAATCAATTAGATTAAAAAATAACTAGATAATTTATGAAATAAAAAACGTCTAGGTAATGTATTTCATTTATACTTTAACTATTAATTTTTTACAATTCACTTCGTTAATGTGTCAAATGTTATAAATTATTTAAGTACAATATCGTTATTTTACTTATTCCAAAAAAAACTAATTAATTTAGATCTGCGAGAACTGCACAATCACTAGGAATTGGTCAGGGGCTTTTTTTAAGAGGATTTGTACCAAATGGGATAGAAAGTGATGTGTTTGCAGAAAAAGAAGTGATATTGTGCAACTCTAAATGTCAAAATAGCTAGCATATAAAAATAAATAACTTAATTATAATTAACTTAAATTAAAATCTGTAAAATATTATGAAACAATTTAGATTTAATACATTCTATATTATAACAGAAATCAAACTAAAATTGTACAAAATAATTCAATGAAATAACAATATATTCGTTAATTTAATTTACATTAACTATCATTCGTAGGTAATTCATGAAATACCTAGTTATTTCATAACTAATGGAATTCAACACATTAACTGTGACATTATACGTTGGACGTTTTATAAGAAGTAATAACTCATCCGCAGTACAAACTACAAATCAAACTTTTGCTCCGGTTACAATATTGACCTAGAATAATAATAATTAATCTTTGTTATATATGAGAGATAATCACTACCTACGTTACATCATAAGTCAATCGATTTCCGGTTTTAGGGATACCACATGAAATCGCTCGAGTATAAAGGAGAGCTGCACACGAGTACGTCAAAAGGAATTAATTTGCTTCCGACATACTCAAGACAAATGACACGTTTAAAATTCCAAGTATGCTTTCTAAGGAAAACGAAATTAACCACAAAATGTATAACATTTTTTACGGATTGAATTGCATTTAATAACGTTGGAGTTGAGTCACGACAACTCTAACTATATCATTACCATGAAGCTTTGAAATACATTTTTTTGTTTTAGTTAAATTGTTATTTGATTATGGATTTTTTGTCTGTATAACTAAAAATTCTGGAGAATCGATTTTTATTCAAGCCTTCTAGTATAGTGACACAGTGACTCGTCAGTATTAACAATATTAGTTCTTGGACATATGAAAGGGTTAAAGTATTTACTACCGGGTATTTTACTAAGATATAATAATATTGCGATAATTTCCATAGTTAGAAAGGTAATCAAATTATGTTTTTTTACGTATGTATCTCATGCGACTAACTAATACTACGTCAATGAATTCTTTATGATGATTATAAATATTTAAAAAAAGAATAAATACGATTAAATAAATTATAATTTAAAACGATAAAATTACAAGACTTTTGTTGTAGATTAAAAAGTCTAAAATAGTAATTTTATAAACAGATTGGAGGGAAACCATGAAGAACTAAATCATCAAATACTTGTTCGCTAACAAAACACAAATACACCAATTAAATAATACTACTTTTGTGTAAACAACCATGATGCTTATGAAGCTAATCGAGCACCTGTTCGAACCTAGTTAATTTTATAGAATTAACAAAACATCCATCTTTAAGTGTTTTTGTACACTTATAAGAGAGAAAAAATGTATTTCGATCAAAAATAAAATAGTTAAATACGTTTCTGAAAACAAACAAACACAATCTCAAGACGTTCGGGAGAATGCTCGTAGTAAGAACACCATGTAAACTTGCAAGCATTTCACTGCTATGGTAGTTACTATTAGTTATTCAATTGTTTTTTTCAACCGCTTAGTTCGTTATACGTACCAGGACACTTGTTGCTTGTACTCAGACCTCGCGTCTCTGACGCCCAACTGACAGGCTAGCCTCTCCATGCACTTCTCCGACTCGAGTAGGTTGCTGAGCACGTTCTCCAGGTTATTCTCCAGCGCCCTCGTGGAGGCCGGCGTCGCAGACGTCGCGTTCGCGGGCTTCGGCGCGTCGGTGGCAGGCACCATCATGACCATTTGCGGTTTGGACGAGTCGAAGCCGACGAACTCCTTCCACTTCTTCCACAGCGGCTGCAGCAGTAGCGCGGCGGGCACGAGAACGGGCAGCGACAGCACGACCACGGCCAGCGGCACGACGAACAGCTTCAGCATCAGAGCCTTGACGGCCAGCAGTATGGGTATTTTGGCCAGGAACAGCGTCGCGATGGCCGCCACCACTGACTTGACGAGCCCGAACTTTGCCGTGCCGCCCGTCTTCAGCAGGTCGGTCAGTATGTTGCTGGTGAACGGCGATGGGCAGGACACCGTCGTGGCTGAAATCGGGGAAAAAAAACTAGAGCTTTAGATAACCATTCGAAACGCAGCTCCCGTGGACCATGGACCGCGTTATGGGTCAGTTATATTTTATAATCGTTTACTATCGTACAGAATACGGTGAACTGATAGATCCGTGGTCATTGGATAAACAAGTAATAACGCCTGTGCCCTCGCGTCCAATCCGGAGAACGAGTGTTCATTTCATTTTCGTATTATTGAATTGTTTAACTTTTTTTTAGATTCTGAACGGAGTGAAGAATGTATTGATTTTACAATGATGTGTGTTTTTTTTTTTTTTTTTTTTTTTTTTTTTTTTTTTTTTTTTTTGTGTCTGTCGACACGTTTTGGGGCAGTAAAAATGCTTCGATTGCCTTATGTAGCAACTTTTCTGAAAGGAAAGTGAATCTATTTGGTACTTTGGGGGGTCAAAAGTTAAAAATTTCCAATATTTTTTAAATGCGACGGGAAAAACCATAAAAAAATTTGGGAAAAACGGGAGTTTTTACGCAAAACCAGTTTTTGACATAATCAAATTTTTTATTTTGCTATAACTCAAAAACTAATCGATGTAAATACTTGAAATTTTCACCAAATGTTTAGATTAGCGTTCTCTATACACCATTAAATTTTCAAAGTATTTTGACTTTTATTAAGCTATTTATAGACAATTGAAATTTTCAATTTTTTTAAGTATTTTTTTTTTAAATAACGATAACATTTTTTTGGCTGCCTAGAAAATCTTGAAAATTTAATACAAGGTTTCTTATAAGTTGTTCCTTAACTGATAAAAAAAAATCTAAAATCGTAAGTCACAATTTTTTTTTATAAGTGCTCAAAGTTCCAATTTATACGAAATATGTAAAAATCACGATAATTTGCAAGTTATTTTGTAGATAAAAATTCATAAAATTTTTTCTGTTCATACTTAAGGTTCAAAATTTTAACACGAGGTTATGTATAAGCTACTCTTCAAAAATCTTTAAAAAAATTTCTACCGGAATTAGAGGAAAAAATTTTATGACTGTTTGAAATTTAAATATTTACGAAATTGCATAAAATAGCGATTTATTCTCAAACGATTTTAAATATTTTTTATAATTCAAAAAGTATAAGTCGCAGATTTTTGAAATTTCTACCAGCTGTTAAGATTGGTATTTTCTTTATGTCATATTTTTTTCAAAATATTATATTGATTTTTAAGCCACTTATAGGCATTTAAAATATTCGATTTTTTTACATTTTTTTTTTATAATCGGTGATAAAAAAAATTTGGCTCGTACAAAATACTTGAAAATTTAATAGAAGATTCCACAGAAGTAGTTCTTAAAGTCATTCAAAAATTATTAAAATCCATAGGCACAATTTTTTTTTATAAGCGTTTGAACAGCGAATATTGACAAAAAATTACATGTAAAATATAATATACTGTATAATATTCTAGACTGACAAAGATATCGGTTTTTTTTAAAATGCTCTAACTCAAAAATGAAAAACCGCAACAACTTGAAATTTTCACCAAATCTTTATATTGACGTTCTCTATACATGGTTAAGATTTCAAAGTATTTTGACATATTTTGACTTATTTATAGACAATTTAAATTTTCGATTTTTGTTAAATTTTTGTTTTTAAACATCTATAAAATTTAATTGATTGAGCGAAAACTCTTGAAAATTTTATACTAGGTTTATAATAAGTTAAAATTATCGTAACTAAAAAATATCGGTGATCGGTTAACTCAATTTTTTTTTATAAGCCCTTAATTCTCAAATTTGTATAAAATGTGTAAAAATCACGATAATTTGCAAGTTATTTTGTAGATAAAAATTCATAAAATTTTTTCTGTTCATACTTAAGGTTCAAAATTTTAACACGAGGTTATGTATAAGCTACTCTTCAAAAATCTTTAAAAAAATTTCTACCGGAATTAGAGGAAAAAATTTTATGACTGTTTGAAATTTAAATATTTACGAAATTGCATAAAATAGCGATTTATTCTCAAACGATTTTAAATATTTTTTATAATTCAAAAAGTATAAGTCGCAGATTTTTGAAATTTCTACCAGCTGTTAAGATTGGTATTTTCTTTATGTCATATTTTTTTCAAAATATTATATTGATTTTTAAGCCACTTATAGGCATTTAAAATATTCGATTTTTTTACATTTTTTTTTTATAATCGGTGATAAAAAAAATTTGGCTCGTACAAAATACTTGAAAATTTAATAGAAGATTCCACAGAAGTAGTTCTTAAAGTCATTCAAAAATTATTAAAATCCATAGGCACAATTTTTTTTTATAAGCGTTTGAACAGCGAATATTGACAAAAAATTACATGTAAAATATAATATACTGTATAATATTCTAGACTGACAAAGATATCGGTTTTTTTTAAAATGCTCTAACTCAAAAATGAAAAACCGCAACAACTTGAAATTTTCACCAAATCTTTATATTGACGTTCTCTATACATGGTTAAGATTTCAAAGTATTTTGACATATTTTGACTTATTTATAGACAATTTAAATTTTCGATTTTTGTTAAATTTTTGTTTTTAAACATCTATAAAATTTAATTGATTGAGCGAAAACTCTTGAAAATTTTATACTAGGTTTATAATAAGTTAAAATTATCGTAACTAAAAAATATCGGTGATCGGTTAACTCAATTTTTTTTTATAAGCCCTTAATTCTCAAATTTGTATAAAATGTGTAAAAATTACGATAATTTGCAAGTTATTTTGTAGATAAAAATTCATAAAATTTTTTTTGTTCATACTTAAGGTTCAAAATTTTAACACTAGGTTATCTATGAGCTACTCTTCAAAAATCTTTAAAAAAATTTCTACCGGACTAAGAGGAAAAAATTGTATGACTGTTTGAAATTTAAATATTTACGAAATTGCATAAAATAGCGATTTATTCTCAGACGATTTTAAATATTTGTTATAATTCAAAAAGTATAAGTCGCAGATTTTTGAAATTTCTACCAGCTGTTAAGATTGGTATTTATTTTATGCAATATTTTTTTCAAAATATTATATTGATTTTTAAGCCACTTATAGTCATTTAAAATATTCGATTTTTTTACATTTTATTTTTATAATCGGTGATAAAAAAAATTTGGCTTCTACAAAATACTTGAAAATTTAATCGAAGATTCCACAGAAGTAGTTCTTAATGTCATTCAAAAATTATTAAAATCCATAGGCACAATTTTTTTTATAAGCGTTTGAACATCGAATATTGACATAAAATTACATGTAAAATATAATATAATGTAGAATGTTCTAGACTGACAAATGATATCGGTTTTTTTAAAATGCCCTAACTCAAAAACGAAAAACCGCAACAACTTGAAATTATCATTAAATCTTTATATTGACGTTTTCTATACATGGTTAAAATTTCAAAGTATTTTGACATATTTTGACTTATTTATAGACAATTTAAATTTTCGGTTTTTCTAAATTTTTCGTTTAAAAATAAAATTTACTTATATAATATTTATAAATAACATTGTATTATATTCTAGACTAACATATGAACTCCGTTCAGAATCGTTATTCGTATACAATGATATCTATCATTGCATTCAAATTTAACAAATCCATTATAATAATGACCTATCCTATAAGCGAGGTGCACTCCACCCCTAACTGTACAGCAGAGCGAGGCCCATCCGGTTCTTTTTTTTGATTTGTTCTTGTAATTTATTTTTACTCTGTTGTATTGTGTATAAAATATAACATAATATAGATCTATAATTTCATTATTTGGAATATGTATTAGGTGCTATTAAAGTATAATTACATTTTAGGAGAAGATGTAATGTAGATTATTTTTTACAAAATGTCAACAAAGGTCAAAAGTTAAATTTTGTCTTTTGAGCTTAACTTTAAAAATGTAAACTAAATAGTTACGTGTAAGTCGTTTGTATGAAAAATAAATTGACTGGTAAAAATATTAGCTACCCCTGACTTGAAACTGCATACACCTATGAATAGAGATTGAGGTATTTGTAGTTTTTTTTAAAAAAATACTGTCTAAATAAATACTATCAAGTGTTGTTTTATATTTATTTCTAATTATAAAATATTTATAATATAAATAATATTTTATTATATATATACATTAATATATTTATAAATAGCATAAATGCTCTCTTCAGAATTTACTTTTTTACACATTGTAATGAGTATATCATATTTTCTACAATTATTTGCTATGAAAAAGTCTTAGGGAAGGATTATAAAATATTGTATTTTGTCAAACTATATAAAATTACTATTTCAAATATACAGGTACATGATAACTAGTACCATTTAATATTATATTCAATTTTAACTATATATCAACATAAAATGTATTGTTATAAATGTTATTAATCAGTAATTTTTATATTTATTAGATATTATTTGAAGAGTAGAACCTAAAATTTATTTTCAGCAATTTAAATATTTTTTAGGTTGTATATCCATAAAAGTATGAATGGACACTTTCTTGGAAAGTAAAATCATGAACATGTCTGGGAAAAGTGTTTTGAAATATTCCCCATGTCAAAAAAGTGTAAGAAATGTTTGTATTAATCTAATTATCTTTCTTTTTGACTACTTATGACGTTTTAAAATAGTAAAAACTCAAATTTTATATTAATATGAAGTTAAAAAATATTTTATTTTTATATTGTTTGTAACTAAACAAATTAAATAACAAGAAAAATAAAATAATTATCTACATGATATTATTTAACTTCTTGTTAAGCTGAATCATTTCTCAAACTTAAATTATAATATAATTTTAAATATTTAAAAATATTTAACTTATCATAGTGAAGAAGATTTTTAAAAAGAATTTAAAAATACTGCATTAAAATATTTGGTATTAATTGTATTGTATTATAATTTAAGATTGATAAATTATTCAGTTTAACTAGCTGTTTAGATTAGATTAAGCATTAGAGTAAGTAAAGTATTAAATATATAAATCAACCAAAATAATAAATGAAACAGTAAATAGTTTTATATTTATTTACAATATATTTGACCGGTTTATGTTTATTTGTATCTGGAATGATAATAGGTTTTATCTAAAATTGAACAATTACATTTTCTTATCGGGATTTTAAAAATGATTGTATATAATATGTAAATATATATATATATATTATATTGGTGAATTATATTTGAGTTGACGGAATCTTGTTAAAATGTGTATTGTACAATATATATACAGGGGCGGATTTAAGGCACTGCGAACTATGCGGCCGCATAGGGCGGCAAATTTTGGAGGGCGGCAAAATTATGTTGAAAATTTATTTTGATTTTGTAAAATTAGGTACTTAATTTTTAAAATTGTATTTATCACTTCAAAATCTTGAAATTGTAGATTTTGTATTTGTTTATTTTTAGCAAAATAATATTTATATTTTCCCAGGAACTCGTCTACGACAACGACGATAGTATTGTATTATAGCGTATCTTATTGTTTAAGAAATGTCTCGTAATACTATATTAAGCAAAAATTGCATATTAGGTAGGTATTGAAAAAATTAATTTATTTAAGGATATTTTATTAAAGAGGTAGTAAGTTTTTTTTAGATAGGGATGGCAAAGTTAATTTGGCATAGGGGCGGAAAATTGTTAAATCCGCCCCTGTATATATACATATATTTTATATATTTATTAATGAGCATAATATGATCGTTGATTTATATAACGATCAATCATTGTTATATTATTAAATTTGTTATGGTAAAATGAACGGAGCCCAGATGAGCACAGATTAAGAACCGCTGGACTTGTGTACAACGCGTTTTTGTACCTACATTAGCATATAGTGGGTTCTTTTGTTAAACCGTCGTAAACGAGTCAATCACACTAAGCGAAAACAATAAAATAAATAATTTTTTGTTGAAAAAGTTCAACTTCAAGTTGAATTAATGTTTTCAGTAATAAAAAAGAATCCCTGCATGTTTGTTAGGCATAAATAAATACTTGTCAGATGTTGCTGTTTGTAGTAAACATTTTTTTCTTCGACTTTCAGTACTTTACTACTTTATAAAAATACGAGGTTTTAGGAAATCTTTTTGAACCCAACTATATTTATTTACTATGATTAAAATGTATATAATAAAACGTATATCAATATACTAGAAATTAATTAGGGTTTATTAGGGAAAAGAGAAGTGTCATTCGTGAATGATAAATCGTATATCGTTTATTAGTTCATTAAGATAAATCGGTCATATTAGAGTTATTTGCAAACGACTTAGTTAAAAGAAACTTTTAACCAAAGTGAATTACATCGTTTTTGAAAGAACGGATAAACAAATTTTCGTCGTTCAATACGGAAAAACGTTCACTCGACATAGGTATCTAATCGTTTTAAGAACCAAATCATCAAAGTGAATGGTAAGCCCCATATCTACTAGGTGAAACTGGATGTAGCTATATAATTTAATACTTCATAAAAAAATCTAAAAACAAAACAATCGATGTATTACTTTTCAGTAACTTTGACTAATCTCACTGGATAAAACTGGTTACGTTTTTGTCATGTACGCGCGCTTCATTTCTGTTTTTTGGAACAAAAATCATCAAACACTAAACTAACCATGTATTTAGTATTACTCGGACAGGTGGATTCCAGAATTAAGAGAGATCGATTCATTACTTGCATTTCTTTCACGTTCGAATTACCTGTAAATTGTAGTTTTATTATATATTAATATAATACTCCTGTAATATAATATACCTAATAAAGAGGGACAAGTATTGTATTTGCTGTTGAGTGGAGTTAAAAAATCGAGTATTCCAAGATTTATATAAGCACCGTAGTCTATAGAACAATACTAATAAATTGTACAGTAAAATAATAATATTACACATTCCTACTCATTAATGGTATAAGAAATAAGAATATAAAAAATAACTTAGTTAAATCATATATTTTATACACTGCGTATACATTTGAGTTTTTTCATACAATTTATGACTTTTATGAGCTAATCTAAATATCTAATTACTTCTCAAACTAATTCAACATTCTAAGTGTAACATCTATATTAAATGTTTGAATATCTAATGGATGAATTAAATACAAGTAGTACAAAATAATTAATTATTGAATGCATAACACAACTTTTTAGATATACTTCTTTATATTTAACTTTCTTTGTGCACGAACATTTTTTTGAAAGAAAAAGTTAAAAATGAAGAAGTATAACTAAAAATGAACGAAAAAAAGTAATATGGAAAATAATCAAAAATTGATTGGACATATAACAAGAAACAACTAATGAAAAATACGGACAAACTGAAAAAGGTAAATCCAGAACATCATTTATGAATCAGATAATAGAAGATATAGGAAAGACTAATTACAAAAAACTCAAATTATAAATGAAAAAGGTAAAAGTAAAGATGGATAGAGTTGAGTGGAGATTTTTCAAAGTCATTGAACTAATTAAGGATTGAAAAAAATAACTTAAACACTCGACAAATGTTTTATATTTTTAATGAAAAACTTAAATTAAAATCAAATATAAATTCAAGCCTATAATATTGATTCATGAAAGTAAATATAAACTTTTCATATAATCAACGAATCACCAATTTTAAAACCAATATAGATGAACTCTTAGTTTTTAAAAAAACATTTAGCCATAAGTCTGAAATTATAGTTTTGAGTATAACTTGTCTTGACAAGGATATTAAATTTTTACTTAATGAATACACTTCTATTAATTCTCCATGTATTAATATTAAAGCTAATGGTATATCGATTTTAATTTAAAATAATTGTCCAGTCAAGAAAGAATGTGAAAAGTTTGTAACTCATTGGAAATATCTTTCTCTATGGACAAATATTTATATAATATAACAGCAATTTATAAATTATAAAATAATAATACTGAAGAGTTAATGTTTTCTGTAAATCAATATATTTTGACTATGAGTTCTAACAATAAACTTATAATCTGTGGATTTATCTATACAGACATTTTAAGTAATTACTTGGAGTCCATAAAATACTCGAATGTATTAGTACAAAATAGATTTTATTCTGTATGTATCTAATCTGTATACCAGAATAAAAAAACTCATTAAACACATAGATTGATCATGTATTTAAAAAAATGTTTCTACTTTTAAATGTCAAATCATATGTATTAATTATAAGGTTACAAAATGTTATTAATATGTATAAAAGTGTATAAGATATTATGAGACACACTATTACAAGTTGATTTAAAAAAAAATCATATAAATGTATTGATTTATTTTGCTACGTAATAAATTGTCAATTATTTTACGAAGCAAAACATAATTGAAATAGAAGTAATTTTTTTGTTTTTTACAGTTGCTATTTACGTTTACATTTTTCTATGCAACTTTTTAGGTTAAACATTTACTTCGTAAAATAGGCTAAAATTCATTGTGAAAATTGAAAAAATCCAAAATATTTAAAAATTATTTTTTTAATAAGTACCTATATTTATAATAAAAATTGTTTATTTAAACAAACAATGTCTGTGAATTTAAAATTTAGAGAGACTTCTCGTAAAAAATCAATTCGACATTTTATCGGAATGGTTCAAAAGTACGTCAATTTTATTGATAACTATAAATTTATGATTGAAATACTTACATTTATTTTCAGACGTCATATAAACATTACTATGAATATTATAATTATGTATCTTTAATTTTTAAACAAATTATTGCATTTTGAATTCATCTTATATATATACATATATATATATATATATATATATGTATCATTGATTGCAGAAACTTCACGAGTCACTTATTTTATGAAATTAAAATATTAGTAAAAAAGTATACTAGTTATGTGTTTCTATGCGCTAAGTGTATAATATGTAAATTTGCATTTAGTGTATGATATATTTTAATAAGTATTCATTCTTAAATTAATTTTTTTTCAAAATTATTTATATCATACAGTTTTTCAAGAATTGAATATTGAAGTTTCTGCAATTATTGATTCATATATATATATATTTAATAAATATTTATAAGTATTTTTAATAAATACCTATTACATACTTTGATGAATCATTTTTATTTTAATCAAGTAATATTTATCGTTGTTTAGAGTCTGAACAACGATAAATATTATTTGATTAAGCCTTAGACTATTAAACGCATAAAAACAGCGATTGCCTGCGGTTTCAATGTGTCTCAGTTGAATCAACAGAATAATATAATATTATAACGAATACTATCTGTGCATTTAAACACTCATAGTTTTTTTTATTGATTTAAAGGCCAAAAAGGGTTATCATACATAAAATACGATTTAATATTGTATTTTTAGTTTATCGTATTAAATACGATTAAAAATGAATAGGAAAATTTATATATAGTCTGCACCACCATCATGATTATTACGTTTTATTCTAATTAAAACTCATAGAACGTAAAATACTTCAAATAATTGAAAAATCATAATATATTTCATACATTAATTGTTATAATAGTCGTAAAAGTATGAATTAGATACCTATTATACACAATAAAAAATCTAAACAACAACAAAATTTAGGTTGTTTCACACAAAATAACAATAAGCGTTTTTCATCATTCTTAACAGAACGCTGATAATATTATTTATATAAAACGTGTCGGCCAGTTGGAACAAAAAAAGATATCTCCTCTTTTCATAGACATAGAAATATACATGTTCACCGTCGACGTTGAATACGCTCCGACTGTAATATGTATTTGTTATAGAGTTCTAAATTATTCAGTTGATGGTGTATGTCATAATATTAGGATTGGGCACTCAGTATATAGATATGTATTTTTAAATAAGTTGATATCGGCGCTTTCCATTACCGCACAAACATGACCCAGTACCGCACAAAATGCATAACCCAATACCGCACACAAAATTAGTACGATACCGCATAAATTTATTAAATAAAAAAATCTGAAAAATTATTACATAGAATTAAATAGTTAAAAATAATTTTTAGTCATAATTTATAGTAGTATAGTAATATAGTAATAAAAATGTACCTATGTAATAATATAAATATGAATATTATTGTAATATTAAAATAGTAACTATGTAGTCATAAATTGTAGTAGTATAATAATAGTAATACAATTGTAATAATTTAAATTTATAAGTTCTAAAATAATGAAAGTTATAGTTGTCAAAATGAATAGAACTATTACCACAGTTATTAGTAAAAAGTTTAAACACTGTATTGATTTTATTTTAAATGTCACGTAGAATTATTCAAAGATCGAAAGAAGACAAAAACGGACTATAAATTTGTACACGTGAATACAATCTTTTACAGATAAAGCTTAATACTCTCGTTATATATAATTGTCGATAATCGTCCAAAATATACGAGTGCGGTAATGGGATATCCGGTATTTTAAAATTTGTGTGCGGTTTTGTCCCATGCATATTTTGTGCGTTTGTGCGGTAACAGGCGACGCCTTGTTGGTACCTACAGTTAGTTTTAAGTTTTTGCCTAATTTGTGATTGTTGGAAGGTTATCTACAACTTTGTGGTAAGGTGATACCACAAATATGTAATTATATAAAGTACTGTTACATATCTGTGGGTGATACAGAACCTATAATGAATGCAAAGTAAATGTTATTTTATATGTTATTATAATTTTCTTTAATTTTTCAAATATATCTAGTAGTCATTATAGTAAGCACAAAACTTTTATCGACAAAACAATAATTATGTCTGTATTAACACAATTATTGTTATACTTGTATATTCTCAAATTATATGTGTCATGTTTTTACACATTTGTATAATTGTGTTTTAGGCGAACGTAGATTACTGAAATATGATAACACGTTATCGTATTTTTAAAATTTGAAATTCGTTAATAGTTTATTAAGACTTACCTACGTCGGATATGTGCTGATGTCGGCTTTAGGGTACGGTTAGATTAGACCCGGTATCGGTCAAATTAACGTTCGGCCGAATATGAACGAAAAAAATAATAGTGTGAACTTCAATTGTATCAGTCTCATTACATCTGATAAATTCGGTCGTTCACGGCTGATGCCGAATGACAACAAAGTATTTTGATTTTTTCCGGTCGAATCGATAAGAATTATTTAAATTTATACCAACTATTTATACCAACGCACATATATTTCTATACATTTTCTGCAGGTGTAATGCATTTTTTAAAATTTAATTGTTTTTCCAAAAAAAGTTGAATTTTTTATGTAAAATATAATAAAATGTATCAAGGGAAATTTGCATGTACTCAAAAACTTTAATTGGTTGAACCAAAAGTTTTGAGAAAAGTGTGTGGAATTCTTCAAATATCTCCCTCTATACAAAAATATCATTAATACAACATTTATTTTCTTTTTTTTTGAGTTAATAATAACTATTTTTTTTAGTGGATTGGTTTTCAACAAGAACATCTCGTCTACAACATTCATGCTGTTTGTGAACTGCAACCAATGGAAATAAATGCTACTGTACTTATTTATAATTTTGTGAGTTTAACCGAAATCCAAATGTGGTCATTTTCATCGGTGTCAGATAGGTAACGGTCGAATAATTCGGCAGATGTTGTCCGAAAAATATTCGACCGATGCCAGTCCGGTAGGCGCAATCGTCCCAGTACTTTGACTTTTAAGAAGGATATCACCTCCTTTAACGAAGGTAAAACGTAAAAATAAATAGTATTTTGATTTTGTGTATAAGAATTATTTGATTATTATTTTATCATTTAATAGAACTAATAAATTTTGACATGGACATTTTCATCAAAACAATATACTGTCCAAATACGACTACAGACAAAATACCACGATTATAACGTTACAAGTATATAAATATAATTATATATATATATATATATATATATCTTTAAAAATATAACTAGGTAGTAATTATTCAAATATCGATAATGGTGTTTCCTAGATTTCCGATATCGCCACCGTCAATCTATCTATCTATATTAAGTTTTTCATTCGCCTCCGGACAAAAATCTAAAAGTTGACGCCTATAATAGTCTAGTATCATTGAATACTTACGAAACGGCGTTACCTGTATGTCCGGCGTTATCACGTACCTATTCGACGACGTCACTGTTTTTCAAATATTGGTTTGACATGTAGCTTGATACATAAAAATAACGTCGACATTGAACATAGTCGCGTAGGTACCTCTAAATTGGTACCTCATGAATAGAGGTCGGATTTTTATGATTTTACATATTTATTTCTAGTCTATGCAGTTAAATGGGAGTGAAAAATCTTTACGATTCATGAAACATAGAATTCACAAGAAAAAATGTATTTTGCATATAAAAGCATATTTTGAGGGTTAGAGAATATTTAAAACGTTAGAGAATATTTTTGTAATATCCACATATTATGAACATATTTCACGTATACCAGCACTTAGATATATACAATGATCACTAAATGATTTATTTCTGGGTTTCTGAGTTTTAATAAAAATTAATCTCCTAATTGATTGCGATAGAACATCGGTTATTTTGTTAGCTGTCAGGACTATTCGTCATCTACTAGTCGTCTGTCTCTTCTTGTGTTGATATCCGAGTGCCATATATTAATTAAATTAAATATATTTAAAACTAATATAATAAAAAATACATTTAAACTGATATTTTTTTTAATATTTTGTATAATGAAGGACATAAAACATAATATAATTAGTATTTTAAAAGAATATTAAGAGAATATATTGCCTATTTTATGTGACGTAAAAACATCATATTTTAAGGATTTTAAGAGAATATAAATCCTACCTCTACAGATGAATGATATATAACTTATCGAATGATTTTGTTGTGATCGTTGAAAACATTTATCTATCTGGTAAAGCGTTAACTGAAAATTGAATCAAAAAACTTTTAGACGATTTTTCGTTTGAAAATAATACGGAAAAATTACTGTTGTTCAATGAGTTATATACAAAGAAAACATTCGTTCTTCTCAACTGGCCCTGTGGCGCAACGGATAACGCGTCTGACTACGGATCAGAAGATTCCAGGTTCGAATCCTGGCAGGGTCGATTGATAAATTTTTGGCTGGTTTTTTAAATTAAAAAAAATGTCAACATTTTATTGTGATGGAAACGACATAATAATGTTTATTTTTCTAACGAAATTTGAAATTATTTCCTTTTAGACAACAGTTAAAAAAGTTATACTTCACTAGACATTTTTTTTTGTTAAATACATTTTATACATGAATGCTTTATTTTTTGGATATTTTTGAATCTTGAGTGCCCTAGGAAACATACATTGTTTTTTATTTTTATTATGAAAATATTGCAAATTTAAATAGAAAAATTAATACACAATTTTGTCATTTAAAATAATTACTTATGCAATTTGACTGGAAAAAATTATTATTATAATAACTAATAAGTTTATTAGTAGTTAAATTAGTATAAACTAAATTAAGTCTGTAATAATAATAATGTTTCTAAACTCAGTTTTTATGTTTTAGATTCTGAACGGAGTGAAGAATGTATTGATTTTACAATGATGTGTGTTTTTTTTTTTTGTGTCTGTCGACACGTTTTGGGGCAGTAAAAATGCTTCGATTGCCTTATGTAGCAACTTTTCTGAAAGGAAAGTGAATCTGGTTGGTACTTTGGGGGGTCAAAAGTAAAAAATTTCCAATATTTTTTAAATGCGACGGGAAAAACCATAAAAAAATTTGGGAAAAACGGGAGTTTTTACGCAAAACCAGTTTTTGACATAATCAAATTTTTTATTTTGCTATAACTCAAAAACTAATTTATGTAAATACTTGAAATTTTCACCAAATGTTAAGATTAGCGTTCTCTATACACCATTAAATTTTCAAAGTATTTTGACTTTTATTAAGCTATTTATAGACAATTGAAATTTTCAATATTTTTAAGTATTTTTTTTTTAAATAACGATAAAATTTTTTTGGCTGTCTAGAAAATCTTGAAAATTTAATACAAGGTTTCTTATAAGTTGTTCCTTAACTGATAAAAAAAAATCTAAAATCGTAAGTCACAATTTTTTTTTATAAGTGCTCAAAGTTACAATTTATACGAAATATGTAAAAATCACGATAATTTGCAAGTTTTTTTGTAGTTAAAAATTCATAAAATTTTTTCTGTTCATACTTAAGGTTCAAAATTTTAACACGAGGTTATGTATAAGCTACTCTTCAAAAATCTTTAAAAAAATTTCTACCGGAATTAGAGGAAAAAATTTTATGACTGTTTGAAATTTAAATATTTACGAAATTGCATAAAATAGCGATTTATTCTCAAACGATTTTAAATATTTTTTATAATTCAAAAAGTATAAGTCGCAGATTTTTGAAATTTCTACCAGCTGTTAAGATTGGTATTTCCTTTATGTCATATTTTTTTCAAAATATTATATTGATTTTTAAGCCACTTATAGGCATTTAAAATATTCGATTTTTTTACATTTTTTTTTTATAATCGGTGATAAAAAAAATTTGGCTCGTACAAAATACTTGAAAATTTAATAGAAGATTCCACAGAAGTAGTTCTTAAAGTCATTCAAAAATTATTAAAATCCATAGGCACAATTTTTTTTTATAAGCGTTTGAACAGCGAATATTGACAAAAAATTACATGTAAAATATAATATACTGTATAATATTCTAGACTGACAAAGATATCGGTTTTTTTTTAAAATGCTCTTACTCAAAAATGAAAAATCGCAACAACTTGAAATTTTCACCAAATCTTTATATTGACGTTCTCTATACATAGTTAAGATTTCAAAGTATTTTGACATATTTTGACTTATTTATAGACAATTTAAATTTTCGATTTTTGTTAAATTTTTGTTTTTAAACATCTATAAAATTTAATTGATTGAGCGAAAACTCTTGAAAATTTTATACTAGGTTTATAATAAGTTAAACTTATCGTAACTAAAAAATATCGGTGATCGGTTAACTCAATTTTTTTTTATAAGCCCTTAATTCTCAAATTTGTATAAAATGTGTAAAAATCACGATAATTTGCATGTTATTTTGTAGATAAAAATTCATAAAAATTTTTTTGTTCATACTTAAAGTTCAAAATTTTAACACTAGGTTATCTATGAGCTACTCTTCAAAAATCTTTAAAAAAATTTCTACCGGACTAAGAGGAAAAAATTGTACGACTGTTTGAAATTTAAATATTTACGAAATTGCATAAAATAGCGATTTATTCTCAGACGATTTTAAATATTTGTTATAATTCAAAAAGTATAAGTCGCAGATTTTTGAAATTTCTACCAGCTGTTAAGATTGGTATTTCTTTTATGCAATATTTTTTTCAAAATATTATATTGATTTTTAAGCCACTTATAGTCATTTAAAATATTCGATTTTTTTACATTTTATTTTTATAATCGGTGATAAAAAAAATTTGGCTTCTACAAAATACTTGAAAATTTAATCGAAGATTCCACAGAAGTAGTTCTTAATGTCATTCAAAAATTATTAAAATCCATAGGCACAATTTTTTTTTATAAGCGTTTGAACATCGAATATTGACATAAAATTACATGTAAAATATAATATAATGTAGAATGTTCTAGACTGACAAATGATATCGGTTTTTTTAAAATGCCCTAACTCAAAAACGAAAAACCGCAACAACTTGAAATTATCATTAAATCTTTATATTGACGTTTTCTATACATGGTTAAAATTTCAAAGTATTTTGACATATTTTGACTTATTTATAGACAATTTAAATTTTCGGTTTTTCTAAATTTTTCGTTTAAAAATAAAATATACTTATATAATATTTATAAATAACATTGTATTATATTCTAGACTAACATATGAACTCCGTTCAGAATCGTTATTCGTATACAATGATATCTATCATTGCATTCAAATTTAACAAATCCATTATAATAATGACCTATCCTATAAGCGAGGTGCACTCCACCCCTAACTGTACAGCAGAGCGAGGCCCATCCGGTTCTTTTTTTAATTTTGTTTTATTGTTTAAGTATAAAATATTTATATTTTGATATTTTCTAGAGAATCTATCAGCATACATTCATAATATTTAAATAAATGTCATAGGTATTATATATAAGGTACCTAATAATAGGTAATTAATATTCGATTAATACACAGTAAAGCGCATAACAAGGCCTATTGACATACGTAGTATATTAAAAATAGTAATTTTTGCGTACACACATATTTGAAATTTTTGAAAGGCAAATTTTGATTTTCGACCGCGTCAACCATCATTCTAGGGAAATATTTGTTATAAACTTTAATTTTTATCCATAACATTCTAATATTGGTATAATAAAACTATATTTGATTCATGTCAATGATTCCTTATACATATTTATGTACTAGCACCGACTTCAAGTTTTTGAAAACTATGATATCACGCAGATTTGTCAGTTAGATTTATAAAATTATTAAAAAAAAAAATATCTGGATAAATATTACAATTACCTTTTATATTTATAAGACAATATAATAATAATGAACAGTAATAAAAATGTTTTTATAATTGTATAACACAGGTATAATATTTCGACATTTCAACATTATGTTTAAATTTCTCTTAGATCAAACAAAGGAATTTTTCCTTAATTTAAGTTTTGTAAACTTTTCAGCAATAAAAAAATACATTTTGCATTTCTGAGTAAGTATTTTGTTCATACAATTGCTGTGATAAGTAAGGTTTGTTAATTGAATTATCCGAATTCATTTCAAACTGATTTATTATTAGAAATGGATAAAATTGATAATGAATTGATTATAACATAATATACACATATTTATTATATACTTGGGTAATATTGTAATAATATTCATTAACAATACTCGGATACTCGGATTTTATAACACTTGCTAATTGTTATAGGTTGTAGATAAAAATATCAAAAGGAGATCTAAATTTGTTTTATGTACCAGGGACTTTAAAAATGAAATTTAATTTTGTTATTTTGTGCATATTTAAAGGATTTTAGATGTTTAGTTTAATTTTTGAAGTTTTGATGCTATTTTCCCAATACACATAATAATCTAATGCTTTATTTAGAATTTATCATAAATATTATTTACATTGACTGAAAAATAGTATTTTTTGATGTGTTATAAAAATAATTCTCCCATTTTTGTTCTTTGTTTCAATTTTTTTGTATGGTTAATAGATCATTTTTTTTTTTTATATAAATATATTAATTCATAAGATTATATTGTAGATAATAATGAAAAAACTAATTAAACCGTCAGTAAAAAATAATAAATTTCGATTTACATTTCTTTTCTTTTTATTTTATTTTTTTATATTTTTAGGAAAGGGTATATTTTAAGATTATTATAATCATATTATAGTGCATGTTTCAGTAGTTTTCAATGATATGAAATCAGAATCCTGGTAATTGTAATTCACAGATAATATTCGTCATAATATAAAATCAAGTTTATGGGCTATGGCTTGGTATTTGTAACTTATACAATACCTACAAAGTCATAATTTGTGATCATCATTACTAATATATATTAAATATATAATAATAATTTATATTATATTATAATAATATAATGTAATAATAATATACATTTATAATATTAATATTAATTATTATATTATTAATATATCATTATTATCATCTTATCTTACGGTAATATTTATGCATGTAGGCATGTAACACATTAGTTACATATTTTCATATTTAATAATATTTATTGTACAATTTGATTGGTACTCATCATAGATATTTCAGTATAAAAGAAAAATGAATGCTTACCTATCTAAAATAAAACACCTACTTTTTCTTATTATCATTAATTTTTATGACGTCATCTAAATTCATAATACTTTGTATGCCCTAGGGCACTTGCCCTATTTGCTCCCCCCTCATTGGGACGACTATGGCTGAACGGTGAAGACAATAGTTTAAATTAAACGTACCAGAAAAAAAAATATCAAATTGTATTATCCCATACAGTCAGCGAAAGGAATACAAATCATTTAATTACATCATTACATTATGGTTTAGTTAAAACAATTAATTTATAAATGTAAACATATACACCTTTATATAGCTTCATAATAAATATTGATTATGATTGATTTCTTTGTAATAAAAATGATAAATAATTCAAAAGATCATATATTTGACATTATATAATCAGGGGTGGATTTAAGGCACTGTAAACTATGCGGCCGCATAGGGCGGCAAATTTTGGAGGGCGGCAAAATTATGTTGAAAATTTATTTTGATTTTGTAAAATTAGGAACATAATTTTTAAAATTGTATTTATCATTTCAAAATCTTGAAATTGTGGATTTTGTATTTGTTTATTTTTAGCAAAATAATATTTATATTTTCCCAGGAACTCGTCTACGACAACGACAATAGTATTGTATTATAGCTCATCTTATTGTTTCAGAAATGTCTCGTATTGCATATTAGATAGGTATTGAAAAAATTAATTTATTTGAGGATATTTAATTAAAGAGGTAGTAAGTTTTTTTTATATAGGGGCGGCAAATTTAATTTGGCATAGGGGCTGAAAATTGTTAAATCCACCCCTGTATATAATATATTATAACGACTAGACAAACTATAAAATGCAGTTCTGAAAATAACATTATGACTTAGAGCGATCGTGAATTCAAAACTAATTACGATAAATATAAAAGCACTATTGATTTTTTTTTTGTAAAACTTAATAGGCAGTAGTATAAGAGTTGTCTTTGAATGAGTTTTTCTAGTTTGGATCCATTAAAATACTTATTAACCACAGTACTGTAGCTATAGCTTATGTCAGTGGCGGCTCGTGTATATGTGCATTACTTATCCAAATTCAAAAATATCAGAAACATAAATCTTAATAATACAACCAAGTACCTGGAGTATTTTTCAAAATATAAAAAATATAAATATAGAAATTTAGTACAAGAAAATAATTTATTTGGATTGGGTTATTTCCAAGGCCTGTCAGTTGTCCGCGCTGGAACGGTATTGGAAGTGCACACAATCGTTGAGCAGTGTAAAAATTAAAACAAGTCAAAACACGCAGCCTGCGTTATAATGGAACTGATGTGCACATTCGTTCTGTGTACATAACAATTAAATCGTTATCAGCGAATTATTTTCGACGTCGTCGTCATATGTCGGCATTATAATTGACAATTTATTTTTACTCTCACTCATTATATTCTGATTATCAGTTGATAATGTTCATCGATCATTATCGTAGATTCAAAACAACAATCGTGTTTCTGTTTTCTCCATCGATAAACGAAGTTTTTTTTTTTAAATGCAACAGCAATTACCTACTGCAATGACATTTTTCAATAATCTCATTGGAGAAGAAGATAGAAATATAAATAAAGGTAGGCCTAATCCGGATTTAAACATTATACAAATTAATAAATGTAAAACGAGGTAATATGTTAAAAAATTTAAAAATGATATTTAGAAAACCCATGAATGGGTTTGTAGTTGTTATATATATATGTATGTAGACATATGTGTTATTGGTTTTTTTTTTTTTTATGTGTACTAGTTCATTAAAAACCCACGGGCCGCCACTGGCTTATGTTGTTTTACATACATTTAAGAGTAGTTATAAAATGAGTGTCATAAAATAAACAAATTAATAAAATATATTTAAGTTATTTAAGTAAATATTTTAAGTAGAATTTAATATGAGAACCAAGTGTTTTTCAATTAATGTTCTTCGGGTTACATGTAAAAAATGCCAATAATTTTGCGGAATAATTATAGTCGTTAGGAGGCTACACATTAATAAATCAATACAATTAAAATAATATTCGTAAAATGAATATTAAAAAGAAACAGTTGGCTGAAAATGATAAATGCCAATAGTTCATAAATATGAAAATAAAATATCAAACAAATCTCATATTGGTAGATGATTTCTTTGTTTAAAATATATGATTTCGACAGTTAAAACTTCAATAAACGTCGCAGTTATTACTTCTATTGGTATGCAATAACTAATATGGTTGTCCCGGTTTCCGTGTTATCGTACAGAGATGTAATTATTCTTATCCTTTCTTTATAGGTCTTTCAGACTCGTTGATGCAACAATTGCATTCCATTTTCTTCTGTTTATTACGGTATTATTCCTAATGTTTTCAGATATTCAGAGATATAGTACGATAAATTTGTTATCTGCGTTATCACTGATAAGTAAAAATAGCCAACCCAACAATTTCTATGTCATTTGAAAACTAAATATTCTTCTTAAATGAAATTATATTTTAAATTTTCAAATGGAAATGTTCTATTTTCATTCTATGATAAGCGTATGCATTTCAATCATGAATTATAAGTAAAATAAGTAATTTTCAAAACGTTAAATTGAAAAATAATTATTATTTTTCATACCTGACTAAAGTTTATTTTGTGTTTTAAATGTGGTAATCATAATGTATAAAAATAATAAAAAAATTCTCAATCACATATAATTAATATTTTAGTATTTAATTATTTAAATATTTATTCAATTATAAATAAATAATAAAAATGTTATTGCTAATCTCTAAATAAAATAGTTTTTATATTATTCAAAGATGATATTAAAATTTAATAAATAATACTACACTGTGATTAAAATATTTGTTTAATTTTCCTTTGTAAAATTTACATTACAATCTTAATTGAAAATTGTTTATGTTTACATTCGAAGTAAAAGATGGAAATTATATTTCATAGAAAGAAATTTTTAATTTTTTATAAATCTATCTGCACATTATTTTAGTTTTTTTTCAGTTGCTTAATTAACATAAATAGTTTCTATAATGTCAAAATGATGATGAAACCTGTACAGAAATTGTCAATACTAATATATAATAATTAAGTTAACACCAGGGTTTTTAACTTACTGGCTCATAGCATTAAAAGTATTAAAATATATATCTGCTAAGGTATGCACTTAAAAATATAAACATAAATATATATCTTATTTAAAAGTTGTTTATGATTGTTTATTTTGAGTTTAGATAAATAAATAGTTAGTGTTCCTCAATGTCAGTTAAGATATTAATTTCTCTAATCGGTTAAAATCAAAATGTATAACCAATAGAAAGAAAAAAATTAATTTGTTTGAAAATGGTAAAAATAGTGTAAAAATATGGTTTATCATTAAAATAAGTAAATTATTATATCATGATTTAGTTATTAGTAATATGGAAAGCATTTATACATTATTACTTTATGGTTCAGTTTATATAACAAATATGTACAGGTCTGTTCATGTACACATGACCATCATGTTTGTATTACTAGCAACGGTAATTACTCTAAGGTTAAATTTTAATATTATCTATATGCTATAGATTAACATGTGCTATTGTTTTTCTCAAAACTGTTTAAATTGGTATAAAACATTTTATATTTGTAGCTTAAATGAAATTTTTTAAATACATAAGTGACATAACATGTATACATAAAATGTAATTTAATTATAACTTTATTTTTATTGCTATGAGACTACTAAATTTCAGATTATCTTATAATACATAAATACAGTATACAATATTTAATCAAATACTGATGGTGATAAATCTAATAAAAATGGATACAATTATAAAATAAATAAAAAATTGGTTAATGGTAAATATTTGTAAATAAATATAGGATGAAAATTTAATTTAAAACTGGTACGAAACAAATATCCTAATACACTAGACTACACACTTTATTTATTTATTTCCACTTGTAAACTAATTATTTATACATTTAATTAAAATTATTGTCTTTGTGTTTATTAGCTTATGATAAACTATGTTATTTCATTAGTGGCAAGATGAACTATTTTCAACCATAAGCAAAAAATTTAAAATGTACTATCAATCCTAAAAAGAATCATGCATTTGTAAATAAGGTCATATTTACTATATTTGCGCCATGGGTCAACTATATTTTTACGCCCCTTCTAAAAATTAGAGATCCACTCTTTTCATTTTTAGTTAGTCTTAGTTTGTTGATTACCTGATAATATTATTAAAATGTCTTAATTATTATTAATAAAATGAATGTTAAACAATGTACTCGTATATTAAGCACTACAAAAAAAAATCTATAAAAATGAATATAATACAATGATTCAAACTATGGAATTAATATAGTGCAATTTATTTACAAAAAAATATTTATTAATACAATATTACATGCTGTGCATGGCTATTTCTCTAAATATATTAAAATTTGGCCACCCGTCTCAAATGTTCCTATTCCTATTCCCCCCCTCTCCTCTTAAATACGGCCCAGATTGTAAACTTGGATTAGTCCTGTATAAGAAAAATACATATTAATATGTTAACTAACATGGAGTATTTAATCACATGCGTATGGTATTAATTTTGGCTTTAATTCACTTGATAATTTAATATAAAATTATATTATACATACTATATAAACCTACCAAATTTTGAATTTTTGTATTACATAGAACACATTATGCATATCTAATTAAATAAATGCAATACAAAATTCTATTCATATATATAAGAACATATATATTTTTGAAGCAGCTTTATTTCTATTAAATTTTAATACAAATAGTTTAATAATTGTAGATCAATAAAGAACAATATTATATTGACAATAATATAAATATATTACATTGAAATATATTATATTATATATTGACAAAATACATTATAATTAAGAATTTAAAAGTATAAAATAACATTTTAAAATATTACAATTAAGTTTAATTATATGTTTCCTCCTGCCATAATAATGTACTTCACAAGAAAAAACATAAAATTTACATATATTTAAAAATATGAAAAAAAAAAATTATTTAATTATTATTGTACATAGATAAAACTATATTACAATTAGTTATCTTAAGTATTTAATATCAATATTTAATAACTATATAAATATTTATTATTAAATAAAATTCCAGAATTAGTGCAATGATAAAGAAGTTTTTGAGAAGTCAATTAAAAAGTGATAGTATAATATTATATTCATAAACATTTAATAATTTTGTTAAAAAAAAAGAAAAAAAAAGTGCTATTCCTATAATAGCTGAAGATTATTTACTATTTGGTTATACCATTGACCAAAGTAAATAATGTTCCCAATTAAAGTATTCATAGAAAACGGTAGCAAATAATAAATCTTACAAGGAGTATGGATATTGTGAAATATATTTCTGTTACAAAATAGAATATGAACATTATATTTCCATTCTATAACTAAACAGTTTTGGGTGTATATTAAATTGAAATTAATAAAATGTAAGGTATGTTACTGTGTTATTATTTAATGTTGAAAATTGTATAATTCATGCAAATTAAATATGTATAAAATTAAAAATATGAGGGTTACTAGTTCAATTATCACTAAAATATTAACAAAAGTGTATGAAAACTAGTATACTATTACTAATAATATAAACACAATACTTCAATGTGGTATACGTCCTTAAATGGTATTTGTAGAAATGTTTATAATATTACCAAGGATCACCAGTATTTTTTAATTATTAAATTACATACGTATAAAAAAATGTATAAAATAAAATTAATCATATCAAATTTGTGTAAATTTTCAAATATTTTTATTTTATTTTCTAACACTAAAATCTAAAAATAAAAGTCAATAACATTAAAAAATCATCATCATTGATTAATAAAACTAAATTCAATTTTTTTTTAATTTAAAATTATTGAATTACTTTTTTTGTACTTGTATCAGGCAATAAAATAATTAGTTATAATGAGAAATATAATACAATGTATGATGTATGAGATGAAATGTAAGATGTACCTATAATACAAAATATTATAATCATATTAAAGAGATTAGATTGAATATATATTTATTGTATTATCATCAGAAACTGAAACCATTTTATCTCCAATTGAATTGTACTTGACAGACCATACACTTTCTGTATGGTGTCTTAATGTATTGATACAAGAAAAATAATTTACATCCCAAACTTTAACAGTATTATCAGCACTACTAGAAGCAAAAGTCTTACAGTCAGATGCAAAGTCTAGGCTTAAAATCCATGACTTGTGGTCACTAAGAGACCTCAAGTGTTTAGCATTGTGAACTGAATATATATTTAAAACATGATCATCTGATCCAGTTATCAAGCATTTTGAGTCTGATGAGAAGCATAAAGAACGAACTTTCGATTTATCTTTGTTAATAGTATGAATGAGACGTTTAGATATCACATCAAATATATAAACAAATCCATTGTAAGAGCCACAAGCTACATATTTACCATCTGGACTATAAGCGATACTCATTGTAAATGCTCCTAAACAGGAAAAAAAATAGTTATTAAATATGTTGATTATATTTGAATTCATAAGTTGAATACCATACATATTATTCTGTATGTGATCCAACTTTGGTGTTTATTTTAATAAATAAAAATAAATAAGTACCTTTAGTATCAAATGAGTAGTCTTCTTTTCCTGATTCTATATTGTAAGCGATAATTTTACCGTTTTGACTACCACTTAAAATATACTTGTCATCAGGTGAAAATACAATAGTCCACAGCTCAATGGGATCGGTTGTTATTCTTTTAATTTTTGTTCCTGTGGATGTATTCCACAGGTTCAAAGTAGTGTCCAATGAACTTGATGCAACAACCGTAGCATCAGAATTCAATACGACAGATATAATTGCCATTAACGATCCATCAAAAGAATGTCGAAGTTGAAGAACAGATGATTCATAATTCCATACTTTAACTGATTCGTCCACGGAACCAGTAACAATACAATTTGCTGGTTGAGTTTTTACCGTTTTGTCATCTTCATCGTGGCTTCTATCAGTATCTTGATTATTAAAAGTTTCCGTTGTGTAATTTACACCCCAGTCGCATGTCCAAATGCCGTCGTTGTGAGCATTTTTCAATGAATACTCCAACTTATACATTTTAATGAATTGATTACTCACAACACAGTAGTACAAAAGAAAAAAAACGTGATAGTAAAACACAACCAAAAGCAGTGGAAAAACACGATGAGAAGTTTGAATATTGATTGAAACAAGTGGTTAATAGTATCGTGGTGATACAACACCTAAGCACTTCACTCACTATCACTATGATTCTTCTATTTCTGTTATCATTCGTGTTACCAACACTGACAGAAAAAAAAACATTGAACCGTTGTTGTTACATATTGGCTGAGATTTTTATGGAATATTGTATTCTCTTTGTCGATAACGCAATCACACCTTTTCTTGCTTAGCTTGACCCATAATCATCGACGTGGAATCACGTATTTGACGTGCACCCAGGTCACCACAACGACTGCCATCTTTCATGTGCGTTTGACTGGGTTTTTATGGCACTAACCTAAACAGTTGGTGATCAGAGGCGTGACCGAGAAAAATTATAAACCCCCTCCTTCTCAGTTTGTATATTACTAAGTAGTCTAGGCAAATAAGATTTTTTACGTTGTAGTTTAGAGAGCCTTGATATTAAAGAGAGTGGCCAACTAGTGTGATAGCAGCCATTAATCGTCCAAACATTTTCCGCCTTTTTTTAAAATTTTAACACTTCAGCTTCAAACATTATACACTAATTTTTTAGCTCATTTAACCTTATTATAATTTATATTTACTACACTATTTTGCTGAACTAATTCCATCATTTTTTTTTCAACAGCGGGATATGCTATTCCTTTCCCCATAACGATAGCTAATAATTAACAATATTTATAAATCATATAAAACAAAATTTTAACTAATCATTTAAACCATCTCCACCAATCTTGATTTAATGCTTCATGATTAATGTATATAATAATATAATATCATAATACTAATACAGTTTTTTTTTATTTTTATTAGCTACTAGTTAAGACTATTATAGCTCAACAATTACAAAATTGTACACTAATACAGTTATACATTATAACAGTGGTAGGTACTTACTTTCCAATTAATATTGAAGAATTTCAAATTTTCGACAGATAAACTGTATAAAACGAAATAATTTATAAACCACTATAAAGTAAGGTATAAAAAGACAGCTTTTATAATAAAGTATAAAAATATTTGGACGATTAATGGCGTCCATGGTCAATGATAACAGCCAGCCAATAGAAAACGATCACTGAGTTGGCCACTCAATTTAATATCAAGGCTCTCTATTGTAGCTTAACTATGAGTCACAACAATTATGATACATAGATACCTAACATGTACCATGATGTATTAATTGATATTCTCAATTAGGGTGTCGTGAAATTATTTTAAATACAAAACAGTCATATATATAATACATAATTTTTGACACATAAGTGTATACGAAAGATAATATGTGTGTTTAATCGTTTAATTTAATTACAGTGTTAGGTCCATAATTTATCCATTTAGTAATATTTTTTTTATTTTTTTATTTTTTTTTATTGAAACTTGGTAGTTTTGCAATTAAATATTATTTTTAAATTATTTAATATTTAATTTATTAAGTCATATTATAATTAATGTAATTAATGTTTAAAGTCTTTTATTAGCTAATAAAATATAATACTTAGACATAATATGTTTGGTTGTACCTAGCTGAAGAAAATTTAAGTTGAAAGTTATTAAAATAAATACATGATATATAAAGTATATAGAGTACTTCCGAATTTGTATTAAATACTTTGGGATGCCGTAAGTTAAAAAACGATGGAAACTTATGTATTATATTATGCGACAAGTGAAGACGTAACCGATTTTAGTTATTTCATTTTTTTGTTTTAGTCTTTAAAAATGTCATCGTGTGTTAGTTGTATTTAAAACGTATAGGTAACGTTCAAAAATACTTTGAAAAAAGCAATTAATTTGTATGTTGTATCCACGTCAAAAACAGTATAAAATACAAAAATTACACAATTTTTTTTTCCAGAATTAATTGCTTTTATGATATTCACTTGGCAACTTACGGTATTCTCCCTCGAAGGCTGATAAGTCTAAAATAAACACTGGAAGCATAAGTTTATTCACGTGGACAAGGTGTTCCATAACAATCACATGATATCTAACTTATTTGGGGTCAACCATGAACTGGCCAAAAAAAATCCAATGGTGGATCAAGAAAATAAAAAATTAGCATTTTCATAATAAATATGGAACTTGTGTCATAATAGTTGAATAGGTTTTCCAATTGAATGTAGTTTTTATGTAAAAGTCATTTATGAAATTATCTAATTAAAATTTTCATATAATCTTATACCTACCACAACGTGTTTATATATGAAATAATAATTAATATCGTTGATTATTTCTTTTATACATTTCAAACGTTCTTTTTTATTATTTATAATATGGTGAGGAGGGTTATACATGAAATAATAATTAATATCGTTGATTTTTCTTTTATACATTTCAACCGTTGTTTTTTACTTTTTCTACTATGGTGAGGAGGGACATTGAAGTTCATTAGCGAAATTAACGTAGGACTAACAATTTAATTATTTAATAGTTTAGAAATAAATATTGTGTTACAATTATGCCTACTAGTAAAGCTACTAAGATTTAAAAACTTAAGAGTTGGGGTGTAATCATATGAAGGACAAAGTATACTAAGAAAATAATCCTCATTTAAAAATATATGTTGAACTTTTTCAATGGGAGCGGAATCGGTGTATGATTGAAGTTCTCAAAAGACAGAGCTATATTCTAGTATGAGGTGAACCAAAGAACAGTAGAGAATATTTGGTAAATTATCTTAAATTCTGAGAAAATATGACGGATAAAATCAAGGACTTGGACGTAAATAGAGGGGAGGACTTAGCCCTCCCTGAGGTATCTTAAGCCCTTCCTATGATATGTTGAGTAGATATTTCACTTTAATATATTGTTCTTGAAACCTTTTGGGCTCAAGCCCCATGCATTTGTGTACCCTATTTAAGTCCATGATCAAGGATTTTGAATGCTCTACGACAAACCTGAATGTAAAGTTTGGGGGACAGATTTGACAAAAGATGAAAACCAAGATCATTGACTGAATTAGAGGAAGATTTTTAGTATACCATGGAAGGTGTAATCAATAATAATTGGATGGATAATACGAAAGTAGAAGATTTTTTTGTTTACTAAATTAATAATAAAAAAAAAAAAAAATGGTATTTATATATGGATAAAATCACGAAAAATCACTTATTATTAGAAACAAAAACAATAAAATAGTAATTATAGTTATAATAAAATAACATTTTCATATTCTGGAAGAAACGATTCAACTTCGTTTACACGTAATGAGTGCTCGGCCGAGAAACTCGTTCTGTGAAAATGGTTTCTATTCACTCGCTCGTTTATTTTACTGGGCCAAGTACTGGTTTCTTGAGTTCACACGGTATGAAGCTCGGCTAATTGCTCGTCACGTATAGACGAGTCATTATAGTGAAAATTATGGAGGGATATAGAAATAAAATGAAAAATTAAGACTTAATAGATATTGCTATTACTTATATTATGAATAATTCTATAAGCTGTGTATTTTTTGATCACTAAAGAACGTGGGAAATGTACTGAAAAATGTAGCTAAAAATGTACCCAGAGAACTATTGTTTAATTATTAGTTTCGTAATACAGACTGTTGAATTTTGAGAATATTTTCCCCATAGCTTATAACATATTTTTGATACTTATATGTACTTTCTGCTGTGGATAATATGGATTGAAAATTAAGATCATTTTTCAATTAAGACATTTTGATTTATCTACTAATGGTATTTGTATTGTATGGATAATATAATTAAGCCCCCTCCGGTTCTCACTGTTTTAAATTGAATAAATTTGTAATAGCCTACTGCAGTGATTATGTCATATAATAAAACCAGTTAAAAAGTACCACAGTAAGTTATTGATTATAGAAATAATGTAGACAGACTATACTATTATCAAAGGTTGATTGTATAGTAATTTATTAATTCGATACTTATTCAACCAGTGTTCAAACATACCGGATTTATTTGAAAAAGTACTACCTATTAACATTAAAACAGTGGCGGATCTAGGATTTTCTCATGGGGGGGGGATATAAAATATTTTTGTACATAATATGTAGGTATATAAGCTTTATTCTACTAAATTTACTTTACAAGATTTAATTTTCTTGATGACTGTGCCATTGCATCTAATACTTCATCGGGTTTTACTTGTATTGTCCTATGAACTGACAACATAGCAAGCCCATTCAATCGCTTCTACATAAATAGTATGTAGTAATAGGTAAATTAGTAATAATTGGTTACGAAATAATGAAAACGAAGTAATAAAAAAAAAGTTTTTATTTCAATTGAGATGTTGAAAACAATATGTTTATGCAAAACTTTTTTTAACCCACGGCCCACGGGGGGGGATCTATCCCCCATATCTCCCCCCGTAGATCCGCCACTGCATTAAAATATAAATGTGTTATGGAAAAAATGCCATACTTACATATCATATTTTAAAAACTCATCAGTTGTTCGACATGTTATTTTTTTTACATAATGATTAAACTTGATCTAACGAGCAGTTGCACACGTTTTTATAACAGAGTTGGAAAAAATACATCAAACAAACTCCCAAATTTTTAGTTATGTTTCCTTGTTTTGTTCTAAACTTTTACGTGATACCGTTGTATTACGTTTATTATTAAACATGATCAGTGTTCTCGATGAAATATTAGAGAAATAATATTGTTTGTTCATTTTACTCAGTTACACTATAAATAACAACATGGAAATACATTACAAATAACAAACGAAAATAAGCATCGTGGGTCAGTTATCAACAAGGGCGTCTATCATTAAAAATCCAAAGAGATTTCGGACCTATCCGAATTGGTTCCCATACCTGAATATTGACATTTGACTTGGTTCCCGAAATTCCAAGCAACATCCATCCGAATTGGTCCCGATATTTTAGGTAGGTAGTTAGCACACATCGGAATTCATTCCCGATAAACACTTTCGAAAAAGGTGAAATCAATTTAATAATATTGTTTAATATTATTATTATTATCTGGTGTCAACCCTTGTCATTGTAAAATAATCAGTTAAAAAAATAAAAATAAACTTATATATGTAGATATATAGTCAAACAAATCCGTATTCGCGTCTGAGTGTACTGCTGGGTAGTTTCTCTCTTCATACCCTCATGTCTTATAAAATATCTAACCGCCCATATGGTTATTGTAAATATTATTACAGATTGTATATATTTTAATACATGCTAAAAATGATTCTAATTACATTATTTATTATTATTATTATTACTTACCATGTACCAAAAAAAAAAAAAAATTGTAAAAATTTCATTATAAAAATACGAGTAAAAGTGGCAAAAAATCATAATTTTTAACCATATCTGTTTAATACTATGTGGACAGTTCTAAGTCCATATACAATGGGAAAGAAAATCGAAAATGCTATGACTTGGGAAACAATTCAGATACACCAGGTGATCGTTATCGATAAGTTCATAATTAGTATCTATGATTCTTAGAATTTATTCTCTTGCGATAACATTTTGCTTATGAGAAATAAAATTATCTAAAAATAAATTTAATGTATATTTAATATAAATTGATAATTATAATATTTTATGTACAAATGTATAATAGGCACGGAAAAGCCAGGAGGAGGAGGGCATGTCCCCCCATATCCCCTCCCCCAATGGATGCCCAGGTTATCAATATTATTAAAACTAACGTTTGAACATTCGAATGATACAAAGTTAATCCCAAGTTCCAGTACACCGCCATTATGAATTTCGCAATAGAAAATTTCGTTTTGTCGGTAAAACGTATTTATAGACGTTCTAAGAAATTACGGCAATGGAATTATGGAATTACGGCATGCATACTGCTCAATATTATAACATTTCAACGGTATTTTAAAGCTATTTACGAATGAAAGTTGAATTTACGTAGAATATATACGTCTGACAAAGATATTGAAGATACTCAGAACTGTTCGACCTTTAAAGATAGAAATATTCAAAGAGCGAGGGGCACGCTCGATAAAAACCGAATGCACAGATAACAAAATAACGTATTAAAAATCAGATGCAAATCATACACAGAGGTATTCAGTTATAATTGTTGAGTTTTAAAAATAATTTTGCTTCGAACGTTTGAAATGTGAGATGTCCCGACAGAAACACTACCCGTATGTTAATTATGAGTTTCTAGCAACTTTTTTGATAACACACATTTACACCTTTGTCATTTTATTTCAGTTATCTTGTCATTTAATTTCAAGTAATAGTAATAGAATAAAATTCATCAACTGGAAATTATGGAAATTATTTACAACTAAGTACTTGGTTATATTTATAATTATAACCAACTATAGTACGTGACGAGTATTGTTGTTATTAATAAATCTTCGAAACAAACATTTCCGATTGCCATTCAATAATAGATATCTATATTAGACAGATAAGATTTACTTAATATTATATAGATCATACCTATACACATTTACTGTCCTAACCGATGTGTAGTCAATACTGACGGTGTCTGATGAAGGAACCGGTCACCGCCTGTGTGACGAGGCACGCTCTTGTCCGAGACTAGTGTAAATTTTCTAATTTTCCATGGAATCGGTTATTGTGTCTCTTTGTGTCCATATTTTTTTTTTAACGTGCAACAATAGAAATTTAGACGTATTATATTTCCATCGATGTATTCGATTGATGCAATAAGGATTTTGAATACAGGTTTAAATTATTCATTAATAATTAAGTATGCATTATTCAATAACGAATGAATAATAATTCATCTAGACATTTGAGTAGTTGCAAAAATGTTGACCATATTAATTCTAAAATTTCAATTGTTTTTGTTTACAGATAAAATTTAAAATGAATAATTCTGTAGCAAATCCAGTTTTAATTTTATAATGTTGACTGTTATTTGTTAACCGCGATTTTTTAGTTCTTTATCGGTGAGTAGAAAAAATTTGGAATATTTGACTGTCGTATATTTTAATATTTTGTATATTTTTAATTAGTTACAATTAGTTTTTAACAGTTTTGAAATAGGTACACAAGTAGCAGAGGAAAATTAAAAACTTGTATGTTATTGCACATAAAGTTTCCTCTACGGCTTGTCTGTCTACATGCTTCGACCACTAGAGAAATTTAAGAGTTGAAATTTGAAATACTACTCGGAAAACCTATTATTATCTTAATTTTAGCGAAGCAAAATAATTGTGCAAATAATTCGTTATTTATGTAATTAGTAAAACCACGTACCTGTATTAATGTTTTAAAATTCTTGAATTTCAATATGATACGGGAATTATGAGAAATACATTTTATTTTTTAATTTAAACATTATAGACTTTAGTCACCAATATACTTTCTTCGCAAATTTTTGGCATTTTAAACAATTTATAATAATATATACGTAACGACAGCACAAAAGAACAGTCCACATAACGTTCTTCTGTAAATCTATAAGTTTAGAATATGTACGAAGTGACTGCACTTTCTTATAAAAAATAAATTTCCAATTAATTACTGCGTGTAATACTTGAATACATTTTAAATACAAGTAAAGTATTTCTGAACAATTACATTTTCACACCTTATTATCATTAAAATTATATATTACAGACGATAAACATGATTTTGGTATTAAATTACGAACCCTCAACCGTGTTTTCCCTGTCTAGTAAAATTATTAAATTATAGCGAAACTTCGTCGCCTCAGCTGCGCACTTTATTGAACCACCAAATTCAAACATAGAATGAAACACAACAACAAATGTAGTCACACGAATTATTCGGAACCATAATCACGTAATCAGTGGACGTACAGAGAACTAACTGGAAAACGAATAATTTTTTGTTTTCAACCCGTGACCATCGCACCTATTCCTATCGAAATTAAGTCGTTTTGGTTATATTGTGTACACTGTATACCAGCGGCTCTCAATCATTTTTACATCCATGTTGTATTGAACGGATGAGTACGACAATAATAAACTAAATAGTATTGAGTGTTAATAATAATAATAAAATTACAATTATGTAAGAACATTTCTTCGTGTACAATCTACGAACTTTCCGCGTATCGTAAGTTGAGAACCACTGCTGTATACAGTTTGTACATTTTGAAAAACGTGCGCTATACGATAACGTCAGCAACAGTTAATCACTTTCGACGTTTTTAAAAATGTTGGTTAAATACATTTTTAATGCACAAGTTCGTCCATCTAAGTTTACATTTCAGACCATTGTGTGTAGATTCGTTATTGTACAATTATAAAAGGTAAATACTGTACGAAATACAACGGAGTCTTTGTAATTCGACGCGCCCATTAATTCGGCCCTGTTTGTTTTCAGTACGTAAACGGTATATACATATATATATATATATATAAATATATGTATATATAGTAACTTCTATGTAACGGCCATAAAAGCTGAAAAAATGAGACGACACAGTCATTAGTATTCTTATAGGTACACCGATTGTACATATTATATTGCATATTTAGTTTCAAACCGACCATCGAGCGCGCACGTTTCGACTACAACCGAATTATTGATCGTCCTAATTCAAAATCTACATCCGAATCGGATATACGTGTGTTACTGGAGTTAAAATTAAAGTTGAACAACCATATTGTATCGTTTTTATTATTGTTGTCAATAACCAAGCTTATTATAGGCCTTTCATACTTCGATAATAAATTATAACATAACTAAAAATGTAATTGAATATATATATATGAATTCTCAGTAATTTACACATACATTTATGTTTTGCAAAGAAAAAATTATTCGTTTTCAGTTTTTCATTCACTTAAAGATTTCAATTAAATAATTTGTTAAAGAATCTGAAGAGTGAAAACTACTTAGAATTTGCGAATACAACGTCTTTGAAGTTGTTGCGGTGTGTTAGTGCACATAAGCTGCTTTAAAAATAATTTTCCTTAAGACAAGACACGCTTTGAAAACCAATAGGCAGTTATTACCGTAAGTCTGTAAGAAATCAACAGACAATTTTCTTAATCAGTTTTGTCATATTCATCACTATATTTATTTTAAATACAAATTCAATGAGTTGTCTGGTAACGTTTTACGTAGCGCGAAAATTGAGTTTATGATATAAATATATTTATTATTCATGGATTGACTGAAAAAAATCAAATTTCTCAAATTATGTTTTTATCACATTATTTAATAATAATTAATACAATTAATTATATAATAGTTAAATAGGTATTGTCAAACTCCCAAAGAATCGATATTATTTAATAATAAACTGATGAAATATATAGAGACGAGTGGATGTTTAGGATAAGGGTGTCCGACCCCAAATAGTTCGAAGAAAGGCGAAGGGGAAGAAAAAGAATAAACTGATAAATATGACGATTTTTACATGGCTGAATTTACTGTTTGTTTCCTTTTTTTTTTAATTTTCTATTTATATATACTAGCATTCATACATGTATATTATATATCACACTACATGTATATTTAATCAATGATGTTAGTATAATTTAAATGCAAGAAAAAATACCTAATCCTCTCAAAAACGCTATAATACCATATGTATTACTATATTTAAGAGCTCGAGTCAAATGTGAGTATGGTATATCATACGTTCTTTTTCATATATTATATTTTCCTAGTAGGTACTTTTCCTTATCTGGATCAGACGTATTTTACTGTCATGTTCTCCACTGATTTCTGTCTGCTTTAGACTATACGCAGACCGTAAATAATTGTTTCTGATAAACTCTAACGTAATTTGATTTTAATTGTAAATTTTTTAAATGAAAAAATACAGTTTAATTACATTCAAAATGACATTTTTAGGAATGACACCTCAGTTGCACTCACGTCACTGCCATCGTTGTTTGTGAAGATAAACGTAACATTTATTTTGCTTTCCGAGTAAAGCTATTCACTTACATATACGTATTACAATAGTTATTTCATTTTACACCATATTTTTGCAGCGAATTTTGTTTTGTGATTTTATTTTTGTAAGTAAATATTTATATTATTTTTTTTAAAGTTCGGTTTGATTTAAAAAAATTGGTCCGTCTACTATTTGTTTTATGTAATAATTTTCAATTATATCTGGGAAAACTGAGTTTGTGAAAAAATTTAACAAATTACATACGACTATTAGAATATTCGACTCAACACCTTATATATTTATAAATACATAGACAGGTCACTCATTTTAGGCACGTGGTGGACTAGAACGTTTTGTGTTTAACACGATATTGTAATCAATGAACATTTATTTCAAAAATTGGTTAATGTTTTTGAAATGTAATTTGTCATATAGACCTACATAAAAGAAAGATTTGATAGTTTGTGGGTCAGTATTATAGAGTTAGTATTTAGTTTTCTTTTCTAACGTTAAACATTTTGCATACAAAAATTATACAAAGAAATGTAAAGTTGTTTAATGTTGAAAATAGTGTTTGGAAGTAATAGTATGTTTTTCATACTATATCTGTGTTAAAACGCATTGTTATTTCTGAGCATAATAAAAAATATATTATAGTTCATCGAATAATAAAAAAGTATTGTGCAAAAAATGTACCTACCATATTAACGATATTAAATTACTATTTTTATGAACTTCAGTGAACTCCAAAAATATAAATGGTTTACGAAGATAACACAATTGTTAAAAGTTAATAATAAATTGTATTATTTATTATGTATATTTTATAAGAAATTATTTACTTTTCAAGATTTTAAATTATAGAATTATGATTTGAGGGTGTTCTTTAAAAAAATTAAGTGAGACTTTTCGAAATGGTACAGGATAGGAGAAAACAAATTTAATTACGTACATGCCATTAAGTTTTTCGAGTTAAAGTATAACTTTTTGTTTCATCAACAGAAAGTTGAGAAATCAGTTTTAAGAAAATGTAGGGGAAAAAATTAATTTTGAAAAAATGTCATTTAATTGAAATAATTAATTATCAATGAGTTTAATAAATTTTAATAAATAATAACTATTTATAGATACGAATTTGGTTATTATTTGTTATTAATTTATTTTATTAATAATATTAATAGCTATTATGCTATTGTACATGTATTCCTTATTAATTTTTATTTATACGGATTCAGCCGTATAAATATTAACGTATTATATTTGATAAGCAAGTTGAAACTTTTTACACGTTGAGGCATGTAAATTATTATAAATTTAATTAAAAAATAAACTTTATTCAATTTTTTGGTTATAAGAAAAGACTTAAATAAAATTGTCTTCTACGCACAATCAAATTTTAAAGTGTAAGACACCACAAACATTTTAGTAAATCTTCAATTCCCTTGTAATATTAAAGTATTTATTGTTTAATACGAATTGTTTCTTTTTTTCTTCATTGAATTATTGTAGGTCTTTATTTACTGATTTAGTTGAATCGATGTAAGTTAAAGAAAAGCATACAATAAGAGAAAATCACATAAAAAATAATAAGTTTTCGACATCTAGATTTAATGCTTTACAGAACCTTGCATTTTTTATTAGCATGATTTACTTACTTTAACTGCTCATAAATGTTTTCGAGCATTCTGAATAAAATTATCTAAGCGTATATGTTTTTTTTTCATAATATCTTGATTATTTTTTATTATAGATATTCATAGTTTTTATTATGATTTAAATATTATTAAATAATTATCAAAATCATTGAAGAGTTTTAGAGGAAATAAATGCCTGGATGGAGAATGTAAAAGAAGTGGAAAATATGATAACAATAAAAAAGGTAAGAAATTGAGACAGCTGCAAAGACTTGATAGAAGCGTGTCAAAGGTCTTAAGGGCTTGTTAAGCATTTAAAAAAAAGGAAATAAATTGAATTATTCAAAATCGAATATAACAAATCGTTGGTATACGGATATGTTATAATGCAATGCTCATCCGAGTGACGGAAACGACGCACTTCTGTTTCATGACAATATATATATATATATATCACTTTAAAAAATATTTTTATTTATAAGGAAAATAAGTACGCATGATATCCATACCCTGGTGGTCAGTCAAGAGCACCAAAGCGATCAATCGTAACTAAAACGACGTGTGTTATTATTATTTTTCTCTCGGAACTTAAAATTGAATTATGATTTTGAAGTATAGTTGTTATTTTCAATGAAAAGTTGCTTTTATAATAAATATGTTATGTATCCAATATCTCGCTGTCAAAAATGATTCTTAAGTTTATTTAGACTTAATAATAACATATTTTTTATACTGTAGAATTAAAGCACGTATTTGGTGTCCATTGAATGAATTATTATTATGCGATAAATTTTATTACTGTTAAATAATTATTTTAGCCATTAGTGCATTATGTAATGAAAGCAATTTAATTTTATGTATTACACATATATACTGTATACGATTTGTACTTATTAGTTGTACGAAATATTTGTGAAAAGATAAATAAAAATGTTATCAAGCTACATATACGTTGTTCGTTATGCATATGATGCGAACAAATAAAAATTGTTTTCTTTAAAAAAATATAAATTTTAATTCGAAATATTTTAATAATTACATAGATTTAATGCATGAAAAACTAGAGTATATTTATCAGACTGTATTTTAATGCCAAAATGACACTCGCTAATGACAAAAAAAATTAAGGATCAAATATCGAGGGAAATTGTCACATTTAAAATATTGTTAATTTTTTTAATTTAACCAATATAATTATTGGAATTCGAATTTCTTTATTTTTCTTTTAATTCGATTATTATGAACTTTATTGAACTACAACGAATTATTTATATTTATTTTCACTACAATAATTCACACAGCTATTTAATTTATACTTTATAATAGGTATTATAATATTATGATTCGATTGAAATAAAATGATTACTCGTCAATCGCAACACATTAAATGTAGTAAAATTTCATTATTTCGTTGTAAACACTAATTCTACAGACAATTTTCCACATTATATAATAACGGTGATGTCACGTTGATAAATGCACATTTACACACAATAATATTTTAACCGACCACAATATGTATCTGTGCATTGTCTATATTTTCATAATATATTTGACAATTATAAAAATACGACTAGAACAATTGTTTTGCTTTTCATTGGTGATTAAGTTTTGTAGATCGAATGCACCGATTATGTTGAAATAAAATAATTAGTCTATTAAAATTACAAGTAATGTGACATAATTTTGACTAAATGCTTATTACATTTTTCATCTAGAGGGAGTTAAGATATATAATGATAAATAAATGTACTTTAAAATCTTACCCATTTACTTTTGTACGTATAGTTCTTCAATTCGCTTTTTTTATTTGAGATTTTACAATATTTACGATTTTATTGAAATAAAAAACACAACGGACTTTTTTTAGAAAAATTATTTTAACGCTTGAAAAATAAATATTTATATGGATGGTTTCCTTCTTACATCAAGGATACGTGGAAGAAAGCTTTGGTATCACGTAAAGGGCGTACCTGTAATGCTCGTATGGTGTACATTTCCCTCTCGTTAAATTTTTTGAATTAAAATAATACAATCATGATAATAAGATTACGACTAATGTATGATGATAATTACGTTAATTATGACATTTTTTTTTTTTTTACTGTACTACTAATGTAACTATGTATAATATTATAATCCGTTGTGTTCAGAACGAATCATACTTATAATTTATTATACAACTAATACGAGTTGTACTCGTATTACTTAATTAATATTTAATGCATGATTATTGTTCGGTATTTAGTGGTTTATTGATTATATGTATTATTACCAAGGCTATGAATTTAATGCACTTAAAAACTATTAAATATGCATGCACATATGCATTAAAAACTGACAAAATATGCATAATAATATGATCTAAAAATTCTTAAAATATGCTCTAATTTTTCAAAAATATGCAATAAAAACTATAACAATTTAACATTTTTATGTTTATTTCTTTCACTATAATTTTTTATTAATTTTATATGGTTCATTGGATCACACCAAACTAAAAGCGTATTAATAATATTTATGTTTATGATTGTCTAAAGATTTTTATCATCCGTTATGTACGAGTTGATATGGGTAAATTAATTTAATCTTAACTTCAGTAGTACAATAGGAAATAATATACGTTAAACACCCGAGTAAAAATAAAATACTTTCCATGAAACTATACAAGTCATAGTTTATACAAATGCATTTAATATTTTAATGTCAATTTAGAACAGATTGACCAAAAAAATGTAAATATTATGAAAAAAAAAGCATTTATACAAAAAAATCATTAAAACATGCATTTATGTGCCTTAACATAATGAAATATGCAAAAATAAGCCAAATAATATTTGGTATTTGAACTATAAATAAGTCAAAACAAATTTTGGCCGAATCCATTTTATTATATAGTGTTGCAAAAAAAAAAACATGTAAATGCATTAAATTTACAGCCCTGATTATTACAGTCCACATTATTTTTATCACATATTCTCAACTCATGCCGGTATTGACGATTATTTATATATATTCTTCTGCTAGTTAGGCCGTCAGTAGACGCGGTATCGCTATAGGGGTACTATAGTATCGTACTGCCGTTAACTCGCTCATTGAAGCATGTAAAATAAAAAGTTCTAATAACTATATTAAAACAAAAATATCCTAGTTTTATTCTTGCCTTTGGTTAAAAGTCCTGTAAAACATCTATACGATTCATTTATAATTAAATGTCTTATTACATAATAATAAGTTGCTATGCATACATTTTAGTAATAATGTAACTTGTACTCGTATTTATATGGTATTTATAGATGTATTTCATGTGTTTTATATTGCAATGTATATTATGTTTTATATGCCTTTATATACATATGCATCTACTGATTTTGTTAACACTTTTTAAAATTTTTCATTTCCTTTGCAGAAGAGTTTGACACAATATAAAATTAGACACCTATACATGTACATACGTGGGCAGGTATTCGGACGGTATAGCTTTGGCTTTCAGTATAAATATTACTTTGAGATAATAAAGCATTTTGGAATTCCTGTGAAATTCTGTAGACGGTACTTTTCATACATTCCTGGTATCTGATCAGACATCCAAACGCATTTATTCCAGTTTCATTTATTGATTTTCGCCTATCCTTTGGTAACTCCGCAGGAACAAGGTAGCCATTACTGTGCAAATACTAAAATAATTTATTTTTAATTCCAGACCGTTGGAATTGAAAAATATTTTAATTAATTTTGAAACGACCGTCCAGAAAGAATACTTCAGTTGCACGCACACGTCATGTCACATCACCTACGGAGATAAGCCAAACAATTATTTAATATTAGATATATTTTTTTTATTTAACGCATTTGTTCAAGTGATGTATACATAATATAACTATACATTTTTTTAACAAGTTTCATTGGGTAATAAAACTAAATATTTATTTATATTTTTTAATTATAATTTTTATACGAAATCCGCCAACTAAAGTTCAACAATTCTGATTAGGTTTTTAAAAGTTATTTTATTTAATTAAGCCCACTCGCCTAATTGATGCATTCTCGAGAGGGTTATATTTTTTAAATATATCAATAAGATAAGTATAAATATTTAACTTATATTTATTACATATATATATATATATTAATTTATGAGTGTATATACTATATTAATATATTATATGAGTATACATAATATTACGAGTATAATACTTATAAATCAAATAAGTCTCTGTTACATCTTAATACATTAGAAGCGATTACAAAATAAATGGAGCCCGGTTGTTTTATTAGTTTTTGATATAAAAAGCAACATGTGCTCTAACATGGTGTGAACTGGACACCAATATAGTGTGTATACGATGAAGTTTATAGCAGTAAAAATGTGTAGAATATATAAATTTATTTTCCGAGGAATTCATATTTATTGTTAAGCTTTATAATAATATAAATATTTTTGGACCAAAATTTAATAAAGTATGAAATAATTATATCTATCTATTTAACAAACAAAATATCTTCCAAGGAAAAATGTATGATTTTATTTCGAAAATGCCCAACACAAATCATATTGTAATACGTGGAAACATTGAATATAAATTATATGTATTATTTTCTCGAAAACCTGAAAAATTATTTAAATAGTTTTTAAACATTGAATTTCATCACTAAGAATAGTAGTAACAAAACTTATTTTTGTTGTTTATTTATGGTTTTCGTTCACGTTCAATTTTGTCGTCGGTGGTCGTTCGTAGTCTTGCCCCGACCGCATCATCTCCGGAATTCTGTAGAACCGCGAACTGGTGGAAACATAAACACGATAACGCGCACGTATACGATTTAATTACTTTCAAATAGCTCAAGGACGACAACAGTGACGATCCCTTTCTATAATTGTCGGGTCAAGGGTATATGATGGTGTGTGTGTGTGTGTGTGTGTGTGTGTGTGTATTTGTGTGGGTGTTTGGTCGACAGCAGGAAATGACTTTGACGAAACCGTACGGCACACGGCTGTGTCGTGCGAATGACGTGACTGGGATTTGATAAGAAATAACACCTAGGGCTCGTACCTCCCCTTTTAGGGTTTTTCCAGATCTTCGGTCCCTCGCGTTCGCGGTCAGTTCACCTATATTGTACGCATATACATACGCACGCACAAGGACAACTGATTGATTACAAACGTACTTTGACCCGACGTTTCCTGGGTCTTGGGCTGCTACCGCCGTCGCCGCCGCCGCGACGATGTCCTTACACGACACGCTCGTCTACCCCATTCACTTCGTCTTATATGACATGCACCCCACGCTGCCGTCGCCGCCGACAATTCGTGTATCCGGATGACCTCTCCGCCCGATCGAAACAGCCCTCGGCCCCGGCACACAATGCAATCCAATATCATTACAATGGAGGCCGTTTACATGTATATAAACACACACACACATATACATACATACACACACACACACACACACACACATACACACACACACACACACACACACACACACACACACACACACATATATATATATATATATATATATATATATATGCTCATACCCCGCTCACAGATCTCAGCTGCTGTCCGCGACGTTTGCGGACCATCCATCAAACTGACGTCATTAATTTAATATTGGCCGCTCGTAATCTGGTGCCGCATAATGTGAACTAATTTATCACCTCTTGAACGTTCCGGCTTGAGCCTGTCTTGTTTACCTACAGCGAAACGATCGGAATTGGAAATATTCCTAGTATTTTCCTATAGTCTACGTGACAACCAGTGCTCCGAGTAGAATATGCATATATACACAAATGAACGTTTGCACGTTCACTCACCCTAACAAATACACACGCGTATGCGTGCACTCCAATGAACTGATGATGTTGCCAGACGAGCGGGATGTAAAAGGCAGTTATTATAATGATTATAATTTAATTATTGTTGCCGGTGCTCTGTTTTGTCGTCATCAAACACTCGTACTGTTTGAATAATTATTTAATTTTGATTCATCAATTGAACACAAAATTATAATTAACGCTTAAATAATTATAATATTCTCGAATAGTTACAGTTTTTTTATTCCAAAATTTACGTCGTCTGCACGAGGCACAAATAATCAGTGAATTGCGATTAATTAGTGAGTGGAGGAGATGAAATTTTTCAAGTGGTCTTGCCAAATCACCGTTCACATGCAGTGATTACAGGAAAATACTTTTCCTGATTATAAAGTGACAATTAAAAGTGCATCTGTGTAATGTAATGATTTGTTGAAATTTCAAACATTTTTCGCTCTAAAATAATATTTGGCGACATGCACATTTTAAAACAGGAAGGTCCAAAACGACTGTAGTTGAAGTATTGAAATTAATTAATTATTCGTATACTGTATCACGAAGAAACCACAGTTGCGATATATTTACTTTATGAAATAAATTAATTTTGCGTATTTTTAATGGAAATACAGAATTTTAAATATATTAATATAATAATCAATATTGATGTTTTTCTGTTAAAATATTTTTCAGAGTAAGAATATAATTTTAAAAGAATAGATTTATTAATGTAACCCAATATAACTGGTGATATGAAATAGATATTTTTAATAAGAATAATTAAGAAATTATGTATTCTGTATAAAGAAAAATTTAAATAGAAATTATTGAAAATATTTAAGAAATCCTTGTATTTTACTTATCTATTAGTAATTAACAAATAATTGTTTTTAATGTACGGCAATTCAGATAAAATAAAGATATTATTTTTTACAAAAACTGTAAAAATTTTATCAAAATATAGAAAACATCTACTAATGAATGGTGTCCTCGGGATACATGGATTGATTATACAATACTTAGATTATAATTTTTAGTTTAAAAATAATAACGGTGGACTGTAGTTTTTATTTATTTTTACTACCTATTCAAATTACCGTTGATTTTAAACATATTTCTTCGAACAAATAAGCAATTTACGTTTCTTAGATTACTTTTTTGATTATACCAATATTTTTTTAATTTGTTCAAGTATAATTTTTAAACTGAAAATTATAACTTATTATAAGTGTATTTATAATATTATTTTTAACATATTATTCATGTTATTCATTCGTCGGTAAAGAATATTTTATACTAATAATTATACGATACAATGTGGAACCTGTATAATGCGAAAACTGAATAACACGAAACCTATATATATTAAATGTAATTATAGTTCGCACGTAAGATCCCCCGAATCACGGGAGATCAATGAATGCACGTGTGTAAACAGAAAAGACACATTATTATGTACTCCGTACAATACAACGAAATGATTGTACCGGTGCGAATAAATTACCAGTTTAATAAATCGTATTGTCGTGTTTTATTTCGTACTCGTGCGTACATTTAACATTACGATCAAAAGTAGTAGTGCGAACCACTAACTCCGAGTGCGAGAAATAAACCGTATAGTCCATTTTACACTTTTTAAAACGAAATGCGATGTTGGTATGTTTATAATAAACGAACAATCAATAGTCAAGTCCAAAATGTTTTGAGAGATGATTTTCGTTTGAAATTATAACATAATTATTAGTGTTTCCCCGGAGAAAAACCATAAATCACGAGCTTCGCGTTTCGATATGGATTCTGTGTTCATGGTTCTATCGGTAGGAGGGAATATATGTTTCATGAACCGAACAGAGAATAACATAAGTATTACAGTACAGCGAAAGTTATAAAATATGTGTGACAAATAAAATGGTAAAATATTTCCAGATCCAGTATAATATATATTTGTCATAAGTAATTCACCGTTATGTATGCGTTTAATTAGACGAGTTAAACATATTTTAATGACGTTCATTTCGTTACCGTTGAAAATGCCGTCTGAACGCTCACGCAACAGGAAAACGGTAAGTAAATATGCAGCCGGCTGTAACTGCATGAATCGTGTAGAATTGGCAGCCACCGAAATATTCATTATGAGTAATAATATATCGCATAATTTCCTCGTTGATTCCAATTTCCTTTAATAACCGCCCTCCTAATCCACTGATTTGTGGGGAGTGAGAGATAATTGGATAATACAGTGCAACGTTTAGGGAGTATACGTATGGCGGTGGAAGGAAGCAATTCTTAAATTTCCTTCTACTTGATAACTCGATTTGTTTCAAGTCGGGGAATCATTTTGGCGTCCAGCATCTGTACACCGTGTGTGGGCGAAACGCGTGCAATCGAGGACGTCCACAAAACGCAGTTTAGATATCACCGGCTAAATAATATTGAAAAATGCAATTCGAAAACGCATTTAGAACACTGGAACACTCCTATTTGAAAATCGTCCACATTCATATCCGAATATTACAATTATGTACACCGATTTCCGTGTACATAAAAAGAAATACTTATTTATTTACTTTATTTACTTTATTATTATTATTATAAATACTATGTTTCGTACATGCTTACATTTTACAATGCATTCGTGTACGTTGAGTTGTGGAAAAGAATATTATTATTATTATTATTATTATTATTGCCAACCGTAAAAATAAATTAAACAGTGCCGTAATTCGAATATTAAGATGAAATATAAATATTCATTTGATTTTAAATAGGGATATTATGTGAAAAAAAACAGTTATAAATAAAATGATAAAATTAAATTTGAATCGATAATAAACATTTAGTTTAGATTATAAACAAATTGTTGTCACTAAATGAAACTGAACATTGTCTACATTAAAAAAAAAAAAAAATGTACACACATTTTCGACATGAATATGATGACCGATAATATAAATCACATAAAAAATAATTAAGAGGTTTTAAAACGATAGATTGTTTGTCTCTCTATCAATCGTGCAATGTATTGGGACTTGAAAGTTTTCTATTTTCAATACATTCGTATCGACTGATATATATATTTCTGATATACGATTTCTTCACGTTTGTCAATTTGGTGTCTTTAGTTCTAAAAAAGTGTACGGTATCAATTTTCAAATTTAAATTTATTTTACCAAAATGTAATTGGATGAAAATTAATTTTTAAATAATTTATTTTTAAGTAGACCTTGGGACAAATTTGAACACATTTTCAAAAACATATCAATGATTAATCAATCGATGTGTTGGAAACAGAGAGCATCTAAATAATGCATATGTTTTGCGTATGTGACAGAGAAGGAAAATTACCGTTTGTCCGTTTTGAATTCCGCCTTTAGTAGTGGATACTTATATTGTGTATTTCTGAAATATGTTGTATGAGTTCCATTTTCTTTAATAAAAATGTAATTTTGTACTATATACTTTAAGAATCATGAACAATAAATGCTTGTATATACTAGGAACTTATAATATTTTCGTTCTTATTGGTAATAAAAAAAAAAATTATGGAATATGCATATTAATGAAAATTTCTATTGTCCTGAGTTTTGAATGTGAAATAATTTCTACTGATAAAAATGCAGTTTTAGAGTATTTAAATTGAAAAATTACACATAAACATCGACGCGTATTTTGTTGTTGTTGACTGATTTTGGAAGCCATTTTCCGAGTGTAGCATAATAATTCAATATCGCGGTGAATGTCCGGCAACATCGTCCAATATCTTACCGTGTGGTCTGATAACCCGTACTTTATTTTAATTAAATTGTACGTCATTTAAAGCGATATTAACAATTTTCTCGCAAACGTCTATATATTTAATAGCCACGTAGATTGACACATTCAAAGGATACCTCACTGTGAACAAAGTTTTCTATCGCGGGGTAATAATAATATTACAAACTAAATGGATCCGACGACAGTAGACTACTCTCCTCCGTCGTACAGGTGTGACGTTAATTCATAATTCAGACTTGTGGGTAATGAATGTTGATTAACTTTGAGATGAAAGTGATGCACGAACGTTTGTCGAGTAAAGTCAGTGTGGTCCGTTCGCCCAATTCGTTCAATTTCCTCGATCTGCATAAGTCTTGTGGTCGGGAGGAGGAGCCGTCCTGCATGTACTTTGATATACCTAAGAAACTTATTGTCGCAACAAATAGGATTTAATGTAAATAATATTATCTCCGTCCGCTGCCCGGGTTCTTGTGTCTGTTGAACTTATGAAAATGTTGCAAATTAAATTACATCAAAAGACTTTTGTTACGTAAACGCATAAAAAATCATACAAAAGAGCATTAGCATAGTACACAAAACTCAAATTGCATTTTACATTGGAAATAATATGAGTAGAACATCTTTTTCAGATAAAGTATTTCATGAAAACTATTAGGACTTGTTAAGGGGAATTTTTTTTTCAAACATGCAGTGAATTATGCAGTGTTATTTTATGAAGATAAATTATATGACGTGTAAGTTTCTATTTATACTGCGAACAAAACGTGTGCGATTCAAATTCATAATCCGATGTGCGAGTAATAATATTATACACGCATTGGAATATAATGATTTTTTATATTTAGTTAAATTTGTATTAAAGGAAATGTATAATATTGTCTAAATCAGTCACAAATAGAGTAGTGTTACTTGATCAGTACAAAATTGAAAATTAGGTTTTCATACAATTATTAATGGTAAAAACAAATAAAAGTCTTTTAACATATTTGAAAACGCAAGTGTTCTCTTTGTTTTATCACTGAAGTATACATACTTGTTGTATATATATTTATATATTTATTTATTTATTAATAGCTCTTGTTATTTATAAGTAATTACAATTTAGTATATTTCGAGACTTAATTATTAAAAAATTAAACGATAGACAATTGTCTCTTATTATCATATTGAACAATAAGTTAAGATTTTTGAATATCAAATTAAATCCTTTTGTTTCAGTCTCACGGAGCGTAATTTTATTGTTGTTGGTGAACGATAAAAGATAATAATTATTGGTATGGCTTTCATTAAAGTTCTTTAGATTTTGCAAGTATATAACGCATTTTATTACAATAGTTTATATAAACTCACAAACATAAATATTTATAAATAAACTACGAACATTTTTGAAATAATTTTGTACCAACGTATTTCAGTTTCCAAATAATTTTAGTTAAATCAAACTGAATCTGTTAATTTAAAAAGTTTGAAACAAGAAAACAAACGTTAGTCATTCATTCTGCATAATATTTCGAATTAAATTATATTTCCTAGGAAATAAATTCATTTAATAAAAATCAAATTTCCTACATCTTTCGATGTATTTAGTATTTTAACAGCAAAACCATACTGCGCAATGTTTAATATTCTTCTACACATCAATTATATTTAATGCGTTACATACTATTAGTGTATTGATAACTATATACGTCAGTAGTTGTATTTCTTTTATTTTTGTAAACTTATTTAATTTATTATTATTGTTAAATTTTTATACATTTGATTGAGTTCCTTAAATGTGTAAGTAACAAAAAAAAAAAAATATCTTTTTAAATTTTAGTCATAACTAAATATTTTATAAACAAATTGCTCCCTTAAACGGCAATATGTGTGTTTGATTTTATACTTCGATGTAGAATATTATTTTGAAAACGTTCGTTTGGTTCGTTATTTCTGAATTATAATTATTTACAATAATTTTAATTGTTTAATTTTTTTTTAATATCTAAAATGTAATACGATTAGTACCTTTGCTACTCCACTTAGATAGCGCTTGTAAATGATGAACTAGATATTTATCAGATATCGATTTTTATGTAATGAAAGTATCAAAATATATTCTGCTCCAGATGTTAGAAACATACGTTACGTAATACGTATTAAAAAATTAAAAACTTAACGATTGTTTCGATAGAAAACTGTTTTGTATAACACATGGTTGACCGGGAAAATGATAGCCAGTGGATTATATCGCATGTCGAGCGGTGATACGCCTGATGTATCCAATCTATGCGATCATCAATGTCGGTATACCAAAAATACTCGAAAACTTTACATTTATCGTTTCATAATGGTACGTGATTTATTTTTAGTTATCGTTAAAGTTTGGTACGAAGTGATTAAATTTGTTGCAGTGTATAATAAAAGAGGTTTAAGATATGAATTGAATCAAAAATCTCGTACGCACCGGATAACATATTATGTACCGTGGTCCGTGTGTATAGAGAATGAAACTATAAATTCGACGCGTTGGGGTAAAAATATTGATGATAAACGATTGTCGATTTGAATGAAGACCGAAAAAAAGGATCCACGCACAATGAACCAAACCTTTTGTGTCGTTCGGTTATGGACGGAGGAAACGGCCACCAAGGGAATACGCGCGTGATGCTTTACGTCACCGTCAAACGAGAAGACGCGTATAATATTATTCGCAGCGCGCGACTGCAAAAGGGTTACGCTATTAAAAGAAATTTATTTAAAGAAACGTGCATGCGGTAATACATATACGAGTTTCACCAGTTACGAAAATAAATAGGTTTTGTATTATTTCATTATATGTGTGTAGATACTCAAACAAAAGGAAATGAAAAAAAAAAAATACCTTTGGAAAATTGTTTGAAATTTCCCATGAAATATGATACCGAGTAAAAACAACGAAAATAACAAACGCCTAATATAGTGCGACACATTGCGACGGTGGATGTTTAGGGCGAAAATCGATTGGTTTACGCGACGACACTTGTTTGCGCGCACATGCACATGTATACGTCTCATAATATATTGCCCCGCGTCAATCGAGTATACAATTAAGCGCACGCGATCTGGTGTGTACGTACTATACACAAGGGCCGTGATTATTGGCACTTATGTGATAGAAAGAAAAAAAAAACCTCTACGCACAATCAAACCTGGCATTGTGTTTTGCACGGATTCAAAAGAAGAAAAAACGCGGGGGCGTACACGAAAGGCGACGGCATGTCGATACGAATCGAACGCGAATATATACGCGTGCGATGATGCTCAATTCACGCTCTTCAAACGTCGACCGTATTACACATATATATATATGCACGCATTTAGAAAACATGCACACGGGTGTTCGGTGGTACGAGTATGTGTAAGGTATTAATAATGTTGTCAGCTTTTTGTGGTTTCAGACTGATTGCGCGCCATTATATTCGATCGTACATTTTCTATATACATCGCGCGCGCGCCCTTCGTGTGAGTAAAAAAAAATGTATATAAATATGTATATCGAGACCTTATTATACGGGGGTTTTTTTTTTTCATATTATAATCTTTTCGAAGGGATTCGTATCTTTCGGTTTTTATCGCGAAACAAGTTTAAAAGAAGACATTGCGTGTGGCGACCCTTTTGTGAATGCATTTCAACGCACAGCGTAGTCGTCGTCGTCGTCGTCGTCGTAGTTGCTGCGATGTACTTATTATACACTCACACACACACACACACACACACACACACACACACACACACACACACACGCATATATTTATATATATATAAAATATAATACAGTATGTGAGAGGAACCCTTCCGCGTGCAGTCAAGATATCATATACTTATACGATTTATAACATCGCGTTGCTTTTGATTGCAAAACAAAATTAACTCAAAGGACGTGGCCATATGCTGGGCCCAGTGGGAAACAAGATACGAGAGAAAAAAATAAAAATAATAAGAATAATAACAGCTCGATATAAATCTAAAAATCTCGTATATACAGACTGGGCGCGTGCTGACAATAGGGTAGATATTATGTACATGTATATAAGTACACGTATATCTGGTGTATCTAGTCTTATGGCGCGCGCTCGAGGGAAAGTTCAATTAAGACTGTGACCCCAAATATAATAAGAGGGTAGCCGAAATTGTGCACTCTGTATGACTATATCGTGGTCGGTCGCATAAAACGGCGGGTCCGGGTAAGCGCTGAGTCCGAGGCGCAAATACGGTTGTAAGCATTTTTCACACGTTCATCATAACGGTCGTTTCATTAATATTTCCGAAACCCGATCGCCTTCAATCAGACTGCACGACTATTAGACATTACGTGCGACGGTCATTTGGCGTTTGCGTTTTCGTCGGTTCGCACCTATTCATTTACCGTTGCGCAACACCATGGTCATGAACACGTGTTCAGCGCATGTACACTTGTTTAGTATTCCAGAGACGGAACATTTCAAATGTTCGTCTTATAATCGCAGCCACAAGTCGTTTAATTAACCATGTACTTTTGCATTCATTCGTCCTTATTATTATTTTGCGCACCTTCCTCGCATCGAATAATGTAATTATTGAGTCCAACAAAGAAAAAGAGAAAAGAAAAAAAGAAAATAAATAAGGTTTGAAAAAACGGGTGCACCAGTTTTTGTCTAAAACCAACTTTTTCGTTAGCGTACGGATTTCATTAAACATATATAGGATAAATAGGATTTATTTTTTGTTCGTAAGAATTTCAAACGCATTTTAATAAACGGCAAAATGTTATTTTTCACAAATTTAAATCACCGACTTATATACAAGTGTACGAAAAAAAATTAATAACTCATTAAAATCTTTGTATATATACAATAATTAATTTTATAACATATAGTACTGTCGAAAAAAATTATAATTAAAAATGTCAACACATAAATTAAATAGATTCGTATCGTAATGTAATTAGACCATATTCATCGATTTGTGTCACGAAATTCGTAATTCGTTCAACTATTTTCGTTTCAATACTTTTTTCTGTTAAAATGTATGAAAGTAATTGGTTATAAAAGTTATTCATGTTAACGATTTCGGTATATTGGTCAAAATTCATAATTTTATAATCATATCATGTTGCAACATGCTGTTACTTTTCACGTTTACGAAAAGATGACTTTTATAATTAGTATACTTATGGGCGAACACTAAATTCTATAAAATCACGTTAGAGCAAATACTCGTATATCAAATAAAATAACAAATAAAACCGCTGGTCTAGGTCAGCGGTTTCCAATCTGTGCAATGCGGTGACCTTAGAACACCGCGAACTCATTTAAGGGGCACCACGGCTCATCCGAGAATGAAAAAAATTATTAAATTATATATTAAAAATTTACAATTTATTGTAGTTGAAAAGACAAAAAAATATTTTACGTATAAAATTACTTAGCATACTATCTGTGTATCTAATATTAAATATAGTATTTCTATTTATGCGAGGCATGATTTTCGGTCTATACGGCTACTAAAACCAAATACCGCAACCGCCTTAATGTAAAACCTTCCGTATTCAGTTGTCTCAAATTGAACTAGATATTACCAAACTTTCCAAAAATAAGCAGCCTCAATATCTCATTAATTATTAGTTATTCATTATTAAAGCAGAATTTTTTTTTTTTTTACTTTCAACTATAAAATTATAATTTGTTAATAATATGTTCAATAAAATTATTTAAATCACTTATGAATGAAAACTAGTGTTTATTTTTATCACATTCCTCGTGATATTCATAGAGGGGCACCTAACAAAATTTGTACAAACAAAAGGGCACCGCCGACTAAAAAGGTTGGGAATCGCTGGTCTAGGTACATTATATAATGACCCAATAAGTAAAACCATTTTGAAATATGAATTTTTAATTCTTGTTTATGAACAAATAACTTGCAAATCTCTTAAGTCCAACCCCATACAACCTACATACAAGCTCGGTTTAGTAAAAATACAAAATAAGTTTTTCAAATAAATATGAATAAATATAAAATTAAATAAACATTGTCTGGCGTAGAGAAAATTGGCACATTTAAAAATTATAAGGATTTTTTTTGTTTTTTATTTTTTCACAAAACTCGACAGTGGCCATTGGGTGATATTATTATGAAATAAGGATATGATATAAAGTAAAAATTTAAGTGTATATGCTTATTTGTTTTGCTTAATTTGTTTGTTAGACATGCTATGACGATGATTTTGATCTAGTTATAAGGTGAATTGGGATTTTGTTTGAGAGCTGAATTGAGTTAATACTAGTCTTAGTACTCGCTAGGAGCTAATATTTTTTTCGGTCTGTATTGTATATACGCCATTCAGCAAATACGTGTTTTATGTAGATTGGTATCCCATATGCGATGCACTTTGATGCGTCCTCTACAGAAATTATGCAGTTGTTAGTTAATTTTGTGTAGCCAATTCAAAATATGGTAATTATGATTTCGAACTTCTTAGATAATTTATTATGGAAAATGTAAATGACGGTTTTAATACAATACATGTGTGCGTGTGTAAAATGTATAACACACATAAATATAAATGTAATACGTTTTATTTTATATTGTATTGTTTACTCGAGTATAATTAAAAACTATAGTACTATAGCGTTTATTTGCTTTCCAATCAGATAATTATAATTTTAAGTTTTTTGTTAAAAAAAAAAAAAATGTTAAATTAGAATACTGAATAATAATAATAATAATTATACTGTTTCGTTAAAGCCACTATGATCCTTAATTTTGGCATCGTCATCTTTCTAACTATTTAAATTAACAAAAACGTCGGTATAAAAAAATTATTAACAAGAATGTACCCCTCGTCGATCCTAATTCCCCAAAGACACGCCACCCTTTTCAACAAATTATCTCACGTACTGTCGTACTGTCATTATGATAAATAAGCTTTCTAATAAATTGTGCATTTTCTTCTGCTATTATTTACACATGAAAAAAAAAAATGTAAATATTTAATTTTAAACATATTGAATAATGTAAAAAATAAAAATACATTTGACCCGGATAGTGTAAACGAATTATTTCAATATTTTATTTTATTTTTATCAGGAGTACTCAAATACTATACCCGCTTATATGAAAATTAAACAAAAGAAAAAATAAGTATATTTTCATATAATGAAAAATAATAGAAAATACAGGTTATTCGAAACATAAGTATTTTATTGTTAATAGCCGTATTTATTTATATACATTTTCAAGCATTGATACAAAGTGGAGAATAATTCTACATATAGAATCTGTATTAAAGATGTATTATATACGTAATTTATATATGATAATTTCAACTCAAATGTATAGTGAAGTTTAAAAGTTTTATAATTTTGTATTATAAAATAAAAATTATTAAAACCTAACATTTGAAGATGAATTTAATAAAAAAAACAAATAAAAACATATTTAAATCACCACTCATGTACTATATTAAAATAATTTGTAAAAAAAGAAATATTTACGAATTTTTATATTTTAATTCTGAGAAAATAATAATATTATAACGAAAAAATCATTAAGTAATTTAATATTAGTCTATTAGACAACATCTAAACAATAATAAATACTAGGTTGATTATTTTTGTAATCAAAAGTAAATTAATAAATGCAACACTAAATTTAATGATTATTATTATTCATTTTATTTGTATTTGAATAAATCTTGACTTCCTGTTGACTAAATTTAAGAAAAATGTATGTAAAAATTGATGAATGTAATTTTAAGTTCAAACTTAGTTGCCAAAAAAGTTTAACAGAAAAACAAATCTCGGATTCTGTCTGAAATCTAAATTAAAAAACTATAATGATAATATTATGATGATTATCTAATATCTTCCGAGTTATTAATTATAAGCGTTTAACTCGAGGTTCATTTAATTAAAAATAAACCAAAAGTGTTAGGTTAGTTTCCAAAACACATTATGCATTTTACTGCTATTATAATGCGTAGCATCCTAACTCTAAAGCAGTGGTTCTCAACCGGTGTGCCGCGAGATTGTCTAGGTGTGCCGCGAGAAATGTTATTAAATATTGAAAACAGTGTTTTATTTCGTGACATTTATTTTTAAAAGTAGTTTTTCGGAAATAAATTGAAATTATCAATTGACCAATTGTGTGCTAATTGTGTAGATAAGACGATACCGGATACATGTATAGGTACGTGGCGATAACTATTGCCTTCGGCGAATTTGCCGAAGTTGTTGTGGTTGTCAAGTGCGGGAGTGTGCCATTAAAACTTGTGGTGTATTATAGTGTGCCGTGAACTAAAAAAGGTTGAGAACCACTGCTCTAAAGTAATGTAATGTCGAAAGAATTAGTAGCGAGTAGCATCAATTAAACGATATAATATATTATATTTTATTATTATTTTAAAATCTATGAATAATAATGTTATTGAAACGATAGCGGTTGCAACTTATACATGTTGATTTTTTCTTCTGAATTCCATTAAATAAATAAAACTGTATCCACTCGATGCAGGCAGCAGTATAATACCTACAGACAGTAAGGATTCTATAAATATTATATTATTCATCTAAGTGTAGCGTGGAAAAATGACTGTATGATGCAATAGAATAGTAACGAAAAACGATGTTCGTTATTCAGTACTTCACAAAAGGTCTGTTGACGAAATCTTAAAAAAACTAATTGAAAGCATTCAAAGGGAATTTATGTATTCCGAGGCTATTTTGTGTATAACGCTATAGATTTTGCGTTTCTATTTAATGGAAAAGCACGACAAAGCGCAAACGTCATACAGTTACAAATTAAAAAATCTTAAATATTAGTGCTTGATGGTTACAGATAGTTAGTTCATAATTTTTTCTCCACAAATTTTAACTCGTTTTTTCGACGTATCGAATTCATGTACTATAAAAAACTACAGCTGTTAAAAAAAAAATAGCACTTCGAGCATGAATCTGAAAACTGTTTTATCAGGATAAAATTTGACTTCCTTACGCGTTTAAATCAATACAGTTATCAAAATAATATCATATTTAACGTACGCGACGAAAAATGCAGGCGCAATCTTTTTTATATATGTATGTGTGTGTAAATAATTGAATGTTGTAATTCAATGGTACACGTTATGACTTTGTAATTGGAGATAGAAATTGTTCGTTCGATGTATAGAATTATTTTGTATAGTTACACACGATAAATCAAAAATAAAGCAATACAACACTTTTAGATTCTGAACGGAGTGAAGAATGTATTGATTTTACAATGATGTGTGTTTTTTTTTTTTTTTTTTTTTTTTTTTTTTTTTTTTTTTTTTTTTTTTTTTTTTTTGTGTCTGTCGACACGTTTTGGGGCAGTAAAAATGCTTCGATTGCCTTATGTAGCAACTTTTCTGAAAGGAAAGTGAATCTATTTGGTACTTTGGGGGGTCAAAAGTTAAAAATTTCCAATATTTTTTAAATGCGACGGGAAAAACCATAAAAAAATTTGGGAAAAACGGGAGTTTTTACGCAAAACCAGTTTTTGACATAATCAAATTTTTTATTTTGCTATAACTCAAAAACTAATCGATGTAAATACTTGAAATTTTCACCAAATGTTTAGATAAGCGTTCTCTATACACCATTAAATTTTCAAAGTATTTTGACTTTTATTAAGCTATTTATAGACAATTGAAATTTTCAATATTTTTAAGTATTTTTTTTTTAAATAACGATAAAAATTTTTTGGCTGCCTAGAAAATCTTGAAAATTTAATACAAGGTTTCTTATAAGTTGTTCCTTAACTGATAAAAAAAAATCTAAAATCGTAAGTCACAATTTTTTTTTATAAGTGCTCAAAGTTACAATTTATACGAAATATGTAAAAATCACGATAATTTGCAAGTTTTTTTGTAGTTAAAAATTCATAAAATTTTTTCTGTTCATACTTAAGGTTCAAAATTTTAACACGAGGTTATGTATAAGCTACTCTTCAAAAATCTTTAAAAAAATTTCTACCGGAATTAGAGGAAAAAATTTTATGACTGTTTGAAATTTAAATATTTACGAAATTGCATAAAATAGCGATTTATTCTCAAACGATTTTAAATATTTTTTATAATTCAAAAAGTATAAGTCGCAGATTTTTGAAATTTCTACCAGCTGTTAAGATTGGAATTTCCTTTATGTCATATTTTTTTCAAAATATTATATTGATTTTTAAGCCACTTATAGGCATTTAAAATATTCGATTTTTTTACATTTTTTTTTTATAATCGGTGATAAAAAAAATTTGGCTCGTACAAAATACTTGAAAATTTAATAGAAGATTCCACAGAAGTAGTTCTTAAAGTCATTCAAAAATTATTAAAATCCATAGGCACAATTTTTTTTTATAAGCGTTTGAACAGCGAATATTGACAAAAAATTACATGTAAAATATAATATACTGTATAATATTCTAGACTGACAAAGATATCGGTTTTTTTTAAAATGCTCTAACTCAAAAATGAAAAACCGCAACAACTTGAAATTTTCACCAAATCTTTATATTGACGTTCTCTATACATGGTTAAGATTTCAAAGTATTTTGACATATTTTGACTTATTTATAGACAATTTATATTTTCGATTTTTGTTAAATTTTTGTTTTTAAACATCTATAAAATTTAATTGATTGAGCGAAAACTCTTGAAAATTTTATACTAGGTTTATAATAAGTTAAACTTATCGTAACTAAAAAATATCGGTGATCGGTTAACTCAATTTTTTTTTATAAGCCCTTAATTCTCAAATTTGTATAAAATGTGTAAAAATCACGATAATTTGCATGTTATTTTGTAGATAAAAATTCATAAAATTTTTTTTGTTCATACTTAAGGTTCAAAATTTTAACACTAGGTTATCTATGAGCTACTCTTCAAAAATCTTTAAAAAAATTTCTACCAGACTAAGAGGAAAAAATTGTACGACTGTTTGAAATTTAAATATTTACGAAATTGCATAAAATAGTGATTTATTCTCAGACGATTTTAAATATTTGTTATAATTCAAAAAGTATAAGTCGCAGATTTTTGAAATTTCTACCAGCTGTTAAGATTGGTATTTCTTTTATGCAATATTTTTTTCAAAATATTATATTGATTTTTAAGCCACTTATAGTCATTTAAAATATTCGATTTTTTTACATTTTATTTTTATAATCGGTGATAAAAAAAATTTGGCTTCTACAAAATACTTGAAAATTTAATTGAAGATTCCACAGAAGTAGTTCTTAATGTCATTCAAAAATTATTAAAATCCATAGGCACAATTTTTTTTTATAAGCGTTTGAACATCGAATATTGACATAAAATTACATGTAAAATATAATATAATGTAGAATGTTCTAGACTGACAAATGATATCGGTTTTTTTAAAATGCCCTAACTCAAAAACGAAAAACCGCAACAACTTGAAATTATCATTAAATCTTTATATTGACGTTTTCTATACATGGTTAAAATTTCAATGTATTTTGACATATTTTGACATATTTATAGACAATTTAAATTTTCGGTTTTTCTAAATTTTTCGTTTAAAAATAAAATATACTTATATAATATTTATAAATAACATTGTATTATATTCTAGACTAACATATGAACTCCGTTCAGAATCGTTATTCGTATACAATGATATCTATCATTGCATTCAAATTTAACAAATCCATTATAATAATGACCTATCCTATAAGCGAGGTACACTCCACCCCTAACTGTACAGCAGAGCGAGGCCCATCCGGTTCTTTTTTTACCATAAATATTTGTTTTATAACAAAAAAAAAAAATTATAGATACATATTATTGTAGTAATCTGATATCATATCTTTATCACTGCTATAAAATAACTGCACGAAATCGAATATATCGAAATTTTTACAAAAAAATAAGGTACAACATCATAATCGTCTTGTTTCGTCGGCTGCATGTTACTTGCGTCCCAAAAAAAGATATATTTTTCAGGTAGTAAATGTGACCGGTAAATTGCGTCCCGTTTTGGGGACGCAAGTCAGCTATTTAATTATTATATATATTATCTTTTAAAATCGTTAAAAACCATAGTATCGTGTTACTAAAATCGATAGTTCATAAATTGTACTGTATATATGTATACAGTATATACATGTGTATGAGTGCGTGCGTTAGTTACTTACAAGTTACAATGTAAAAACAATTTATCTATGATAGGTACATAATGATATATTATTATATTAATAACTTATGTGGGTATTATTTTATTTGAAGAAGGCATGGGAACATATATACATAATACATCTTGTTGGTTGTTAGATTCGATAAGATATAGGCATATAGCAATTATGTCGATAATCATATGTATTTTACTCGCATTATACTCGTGTTTTTACATTTTACTTTTATTCAGTAAGATTCGGTCGATTTGTCTAATTAGATATGAAAAACATGAATTTTTATATTATTATTATTACTATTATTATTATTATTATTATTATTATTATTATTATTGCAATTGAATTGAACTGATAATTTATTATAACCATTTTTATATTATTATTATTATAAATTAAATTTGTACCATAAATGTACATTTTTATATCGATTATATCGATATTTTCGGGACGCAATTAGGTCATAAAAAAGGTATACCGGGATGCAAATAGGCTATGGCCTTTTTGAATCTTTTTTTGCGGGACGCAACTCACCTACTGATAAAAATTTCGGACGCAAGTAGTATGCTCCCGTTTCGTCAACAACTTACTTTCTACGTAGTTCAAACTCGACTGTTGTATATTTCTACAAACAACATGCAAACAATGTTAATTATTGATAGCACGGCGGGGAACACAACAGTTGGGGACGGAAACATACAGATAAATCGTTTTACAGGAAATATCCTTGTCACGCACGGTTACACTGTACAGGAGACCGATGACCATTATGTATTGGTCGACAATCGCCATTAAGTCGATTAATCAACGGCCTGACGTACGCTCGGGAGACAATATGAAATCATTTACTGTAAGCCCACGATGCAGCAGTCCTTCGAAGGCGATCGACGGTTCCTGGAAACAAACAAGAACAAACGCTACGTCCTACGGTCGCACAGGGTATTACAAAGACCGTCCGCCGGGCCGATACGATGAGATTATGGTAGTAATCAGTAGATTACGCAAGTCGAAGTTTGAGCACTTTCACGTTGCAATAATTATTCGGTCTAATCCTTAAACTCTTTCGGGCTAGGACAAAATTCCAACACTATCACCGTTGTCCGAATTGCACTAGCTTCTGTAACACGGATATTTTGTTTATGTACACATACACAATATGTACACTGAGCGAATGGATGCGATTGAAATGAATTATTGTTACTTTTAAGATCGAATTCATTATGTTTATACCGGTAATTAGCACACGATGACCAAATCCTGGCACTCGACTGCGACTGAATATCCCACAAACAATACATTATAGTGCATAAATGTACGCGTTACGTTTTTAGCGTAATCGTCCCTTAGCTTTGAATGCGAGTACGCAATTCGCTCAACAGTCCAACTTTTGGTTGTTCATTGGTTTATATTCGCGGTTTAATAACGACGTTAGTGCCGTATTTACATTTTGTTACTTAAGATGCAACACCGCATATCTCACATTTTGGTCAAATTGAATTAACAACACTGTTCTATTCAAAATTTCGCGTGGATCGACTGGTTACCGACAGTGCATAACTTTTCTAAAATGAAAATACAACTCCATGATTAAAAAAAAATAATTTAAATATTATTGGAAGTAAAATAAATTTCATTTAAACCTGTTTTATTGCTCTTCTAAAAAGTCGAATAAAATGAATTATGAGGTGTTGTATCTTAAGTGATAATTTATTACGTTTGCAGCGTATATAATCTCCATACCCGCATCGGTTTATAAACTATTTTTTTGCGTAAAAATGATGTATGTAACTGACGAATACGACTTCCGAGTGGTACGTAACTGCGGAATTGCTTAATGTTTTGTGTACAGTAGTGTAGAAAGGCTTACGTAACTAGGATATCAGTATAGAATTATACGTATGAGTGTTAGCTCCGTGGGAAATAACATTGTGATGTGCAGCTAACAGCTGATAAATGACAAAAAACCAATATGACAGTAAACGACGATAACGAGTGGTACAAGTGTTATGTATATTGACAAAATACGAATGACATAAAGTGACATGTTTCGGAAATCCTATACCACATAGACCCAGATTTATAGCCATGTCAAAACACGATAACAAGCGTAAATGCGCGAGTACGCTTTAAATGTCTGTAGTATTGACAAATAACAATTTTTAGTTTTTATTACATATTTTGAACACTTATTTGTTACCGAATTTATTTTGACACGAGTTGTGTTGTGAATAATGATATTATTTACTAGGCATTCATTACGATTTGTATGCATAATAGTGCAGTACTTGCTATGTCACGAAAGCACGGCGTAACGAGTCGCATATGAATTTGAACAACGATGTCAACTGAATGTTAAGCTGAAAAATATTGAAAGGATGTCATAATTATCAATCCATTCCACCAGAGTTAAATCCCTGCGTACCGAATAAAAATGTTGTTACAAATAATAATGGAGTAATTTATCGGTGTGAAGTACCGTTAAATATTTTCGAATTTAACTCATATGAATGCATGTTAAAATTGCGATTTGATATTGTTTCTATAGGAAACCTCTCGTAAACGAGTGTACATAAAGTCCTAATGACGGTTAACGGAAGCTCGAGCCTATAGTGATTTCGTTATCGGATATTGTTATTATCACTCAACTACACTCAACAGATACTTCTTTAACAATCTGTGCGGTTCGCGCCTGTTATTTCTCGGTCAGCACTTTTTCGAAATACAATTACTATTATTCACCGTAATAATACGGTGCAATGTGATAAACCGCGGTGTATAATCGGTTTAATTTTTAATCACATAGTAGTTAAATGTTCCGAAAAATTGATTACAACCGTAATACGGTATAATTTATATATTGAGATCATACTTTATATTATCGTATTAGGCATGACCTGGTCTAGATATTCATTTTGTGAAAGGGCGATCTAAGAGTTACAGCGCCGTTTGCTAATATTGTCTGCGAGTTGTCGCCGCTTATTGTGCGTCGCTGTTTATTCCATTTACATAACCGTTTTACATTACTTCGGTATAATTGTATAAGCTTTAAAAGGCATACGGTCATTAGGACAAATCATGTATATAGGTTCGATGGATTATCGGAATGCAATAAATTGAAAAACCGGACGAAAAATTACACAATTCATTATGTACGCGGGGTCGAACAAAAAACATTCACGTTCATCATGTTTGTATTTTAATATGCAAATGTCATTACGAATATTGTTTTTCACCACGAATTTTAATTTTATGTTATTTTTAGTCCTTCAGAGCATAGTAAACCAGGGTAGTTGATTATTATATTTACTTGAATCATTGTGTATGATTTTAGTTTTGTATTTTGATTCAGTTAACCCCGTACAAACACAGTTAAATACGCAATAATGAACGAACCCTTTTTCATAGGCACATCGCTCCTGCTTTTATCTTTTATATTTAGTTGTTGTACGTCAACTAAAAGGTTTGTTTGTGGGAATTTCGTTTTCGATATCAAACAAGTCCTTTTGAGAACATTATAATTGTTAATGTCGAGACCATAAATTGGTTGTTATTCCATTAAATGAACATTCAAACTAAATGCCCTACATGGTCATTATTTTATTTTATTTTTACTGTAAAATCGTTTTGTTTTGTCTAAATTATTACTCGGGACTGTTCGCACAAAGCTAGCACCGCAATAGTTGTTTAAGTCGTAGAAAAACATATAAAAATAAATAAGAATATTGAGGGTCGTCATTGACAAAAGGTTTTACTTTTATAGAGCACTTGGCTGTTTTAAAGAGAAAAATGCATTCCGTAATAAAATATTGGGTAACTACTTAGTGAATATTCTAAAAGTTGTAACATAATTTATTTAAATAATTTAACAACATTATTTGAGAATTGTGAATAGAAATATTATATTATTCAACGTGGCCTTACAACTATATTTTATCTGCTCGTATTCAAATTATAAAATTTACGACGCAATTACATTATTTTCATACGCCCTGCGCAATATCAGCCAAGGCGTAGGACGTATAGGCTCTTATATAGTCTTTTAATGATGTGGACATTTTGAATATAAATGTTTGAAAATATAGTTCGAGGAAAACTATTTTATTTTATCTTCGTATAGGTTACCGAAAATATTCGCAGTGTCATTTAGAGTCTGAACTTTAGACGAATGCTAAACATTTATAATTGCATCATTTTCCGAACTATCATGAATATTAAAATTAAAGTATTTGTTATTAGTTTGGTTAAGTGATTCGATCTATAGTTATACGAGAATGTTTCGGAATCAGTGTATATATTTTAGTAAGTTCAAGCATGGACAAGTAATAATTCATGTGATGTATGTAAAGAACAAGAATCGAAAGCGAACATTATTATTGAAAGTTAAAAATAAACAGTTGTATTACTATCGAAAAACTGATGCAAAATGTTTATATGACAAATACATTGTTGATCAAACGAGAATTTTCGTTTTTTACGGAATTCTGATAAATTATAATCGCAGTGAGTTGTTAAGGTGAAAAAACATTTTTTCTCTATAAAAATAACCAAAAACAGTGGTGTCCTATACCGAGATTGAATATGTATACACATTTTACTATTATTTATATTCGCTACTGACGGAAAATAAATATAAAAATGTGAGGTCAGGGATGCTAAAAATTCATACTACACAAAAAAAAAGCTTTCATTTTAGTCAATGTAAAACTTGTCTTTTTGTAATTTTCATTGAAGTTTTAGTATTTATTATATTTTTAACCTAATTTGGATTTAACTCTAAATCATGGTTAGTTTATACATTTTTTGTTTTATCTTTCTCTTGCGCATTCTGTTCAATAATTTTTTTGGTTTAATTCATTCAGTTTCGAATTATTACATTTAGAAATTATTTTCTATTTTATTCTGACCATATAATTAATTATAAATAACAAGGTAATAGATAGTTCATAATAATTATGAAATCAATACATTATCATACGACATGTCTGTTACTGTTTCATAGCTGTAAAGTCAGTATAGAAAAACAGTTTTTGGTATAAACTCAAATATGTTCGTACGGGCGAAATTCTAATACATACATATATTTACAATAAACACAGTTATCGTAAAAGAAACACGAGCGGAAACGAACCGGGAAACGAAAACCCCCGTAGTGAATGACATCTGTTTTGTCGCCGGGTGACCCGTCAATCATGAGTAAATCGATATTTTATCGTTACAGGAAAACAGTTGAAAAATCGCAAAAACTTCAAAATCAAGACCGTAAACATAATATAATGTCGATACAACGCTGGAAAATCATTGTGGTGTCCACTTTAGGGGATGTATATACATCTGGAAGTATGGCCTGTTGGCGAGCAGATTTTCATATATCGTCTGATAGGGCTCCATGGTATTTCCTAATAATCTACAGTTTACCGGTTGGTTTCCGCAGAAAAACAATCCTTTCCAAATACAGTCTTATCAACTTGGATGGGAAAAATGTATTCCTAATATATATTGTAGTTGACGACGGAGAAAATTCGAGCGTTTAACGTTGAAATAAAAAATCTCACCGCGCACGTTTTGCAATACGACTATCGTAAGTTTACATTAACAATATCGAACGTGTTATTTTATTTCTGTTTGCGCGTGAAAACAATAAGTAAAAGGTTTCGTCGATTCTGGACGGGAGCAATGTATAGCATATTATAGGGACTACGGATATGCTCAAAACGGTCAACAATATTTGTGCACACGCATGCATGTAAATACTCAAGCGTAAATTTTTGCACTATATGTAAGTATAAAAACGTAGAAATCGTGCGCCGACGGTCCGGAAAATCTCTCACACCCCCTCCTTCTTACCCGCTGGTGTGTCTGAAACGGTGTTTGGGTCATCGCGCAATGGCCAGTGATCTGAGTATAAAATTGATTGGTTGAAAGTATTTTATTTATTTATTTTTTATACTTCAAACGTGTAAGAATTATGGGAAAACATTTTTGAATTAGGTTTGATGTCGAAATATTATTAATAAGGGTTGATGCTTATGGTGCATCATTTGATTTAATACGGAGCGGTTGGTAAGTAATTAAATAAGTGATCAATATTCTTAATATTAATATAATTATATAAATATATAATAATGTATTATTATCTAGCGATGTCACATAATTATTTTATTTTACACTGTCATTCCACCGGGTGCAAAAATCAACGGAGGACCATTGTGTTGTAAACTTCTCTTGTGTACAAAAATCTAAAACCTAATTGTTGTAAAAAAAATTACTTTGGTTAAATGATATCTGCTTCATTTTTTTCAGCGTCCAATATCACTTTGAGCACTATGGGCATAGCAAAACTTGATATTTAATGTAATACCTACCATTTAAAATACCACTCCTACAGCAGAAGTGTTAATTTTCTGTCGGTTTAACAAGTACTATTATAGAATTAGCATTCAAAAATGTCCTTTGACAACAACAATTAACATCACTGTTATAGTAGTACTTAATGATAATGTCCGTCAATGTAAATTGAACATTTTTTTTATAAATTATATCTTTAGCCACGTGAGTTTATTTTAAAAAAAAACCAGGATAAATTTATATGAACTACAAAATATTATAGTTAGTATATTTTCGTAAGATTTAAGTTATAAATTATACACATCGAATTGCTAGTTGTGGTTTGTCGAGTGTTATGTAATTTTTTATTTTGTTAGTCTAATTTTTTTCATTTCTTCTTTTTGGCAATCTTATTTTTCATTACAGAAATTTTATTTGATTTCACGAATAATTTCTTACCAATACGAAAGTTATTGTGTTGATAATCCTTGAAGAAATGTTTAACAAAAAAAAATTGAGTGCTTCAACAGTAGTGTCTGCGATTTATTATATTCAATATTTTTAAGTACATTTTCTTTTTTTTTTTGATACTCGTTGGACTTTTTGTAGACATTTTTAAAAACAGTTCTGCCATATGATTATTTGAATCAAACCTTTAGTGTATACAATAATTGCAACGAAGAAAACAATTTGACAAGTTTTAATACTAGTTCTTATAAAGAATTCCGAAAATCATTTTGATAAATGATACATTTTTACTTCTTTGTTTTTCTAAAAATATATTCCTGATCAACTTTTATGTTATTTTTAGACATTCAATATTATTTTTATTAAAATTCAGAATACATCGATATGATGATTCTATTTTATTTTTGTTTTTCGAAAGGGTGGTCTAAAAACTGTTTACAATTGCTTTGTTATATTCATACATACTTTTCGAAGTCATTTATTTCATTTTTGACAGACATACTTTTCGTCTTTTCGCATATTTTTTTATTTTTTTATTTTTTTTTTTTATAAAAGAAAGATTATTTCACTTTGGGATTTAATGATTCGTTTTTTCATATTAAATCATATAAATCTTGATTTTGAAAACGACTATACTACAGTCTACTGTATCAATACAAGCCGGTTCCACATAGAACTTTTAGATCAAAAGGAATTTATTAAATTATATTTTTAAAACCGAATTAAGCGGACTAAAATAAATAAATAAAAAAAAAAAAAAAAAAAATGAATAAAAGAATTTCAATTTCGTATTCTTGTTCAATTTAACGTTATTATTTCATTTTGTTCGTAAAAATACATAAATATTACATAGTAATGTACACACATGTATTTATAATATTACTAATATGCACTTTAACGAGCCAGTAAAAAATCGATACATTCTTCGTATATACAATATTTTATAATATACGAGTAGGACAAAAGTTCACTATGGTACAATAATTATTCAAAGTTCATAGATAAATAGTCCTAATAAACTCTGCAACCTAAAGTATACTGTATAGCATATAATCCTGAGGTTTTATTAGTAACTTAAAATAATTGGTGACATTTTTAGAATTCATGAAATCATTTAAAATTACATTCCCATTTGTTTTGTCTATACGCTACAACCGTAAACGTAATAATTACAATAATAATGATAATATACAAGTACATATGTATAAACGATAAATCTACGTAGCTCACACTTTTTTCACTTCTTATGTACCTCGCTTGTATTTAAATAATGTTGATAGATTTCCATCCCTTGTGGATTAGTTATGAATCATAATCTATTCATAATTGGGTCATTCCATGGATGATATTTCACGGATGAAATTCCACGTAGCTGCAGCTAATGCATTGTGCAGTCCGCACTCGTTCATTTGTCGACAAGTTAATTATACAATTTGTCAGGTCTTGTTTTGGACGTAATCGTAATCGTGTTGTATATATACAATACATATGCAATTTAAAGTCTGGTCACACTATTGCGGTTTCGTCGCAGAATAAAAACCAACGTAAACACGTATTTATGGAACGCGTCAACACTATCCTGATTACGTTGCGTTACGAGGCATGTCGCCGCTCCAAACCGCAACATTTCGCGGTTTGTCCGTTTCGACGAGTCGAATATTAATTAACCATTTGTGATGAAAACGCATTGTTTTCAACAATAAAAGACGTGAGGTAAAAGTAATTAAATATTTTTCTAAATAATTTGTTTTAAAAAAAATGAGTGTTATCGATACAGAAATGTTTATTGTGAATTTGGAGAAACACGAATGCTAATGAAAAATATTCGTAAGTTGCAAAAATTATGCTGATAAGAACAGATGCCGCCAACAATATTCCTGGAGTGTGCATCATGCATACGTCGTATACGATGATTTCTAAATTATGGTTAAATTGTTTAAGTTAAATACATAGGAATATTTTTTCAAATTCGATGAAAATACAAGGTAATTTTAGTTTATTTCTAAGGCACTAAGTAATAAGAAGTACCAGAAAATCCGATAGTTCTAATAATAGTGTCTATCCTACATTTTAATATTGTATTATTTTACTTGTCAAGTCAGAGGGTGCAAAAGTATCCCCTTATACCCTCTTTGCAGCACCTATGCTGACATGCATGCAAAATTGAGAGCATGAAATACTATTGGATGTGATGTATTTGATGAATTGGAAAACTTCAAGTAGAAAATAACAAATTAAAAGTAAGTAATTCTTTTAATTTTTCATTAATAATTATTAAACACACGAATTAAAACTTGTATATTTAAACAGTCAAGTATCAATTGCAAGGGTAATAAGACATATACTGTACAGTATTAAATTTATAGTTAATTTACAATAATGTATGGTTGTTAATATCAAAATATTTTATATCAATAATCAAATTATACTGCAATACGTAAATTACAGAATTGTGAATATAACACAAAAATAAAAATATGTGTAAGATTGTAATTTTAAGTTTAATAATTATAGAATTCACACACCTTCCATCTTCTTCCTGTGTTTTATGAAATGGATGAATCCAATACTGTGTTTTTACTTTTGGAGTATTTAAGCAGTCAAAATAGTTGTCAATTTGTACAACTTTCATTACATGCGTATAAAGACCATAATCCATGTTTTGCAATGTTTTTAAAGATTAAAACTCTAGATATCCGTATTTATATTTAACTTCTAACATTAATTCATATTCTATAATAATATACAGTAGCCTAGGTTATAAATTTTCTTTCCCCGAAATGTTACTTTTATTTTATATAATATACAATCGTTTAAAGATATAGGTATAATGTCATATCATAATTAAATAATTTCCATAGTTTCAATAAACCAAAAAATAATAATATTTTATACTTCAACTTATAATTAATCAACTTATTAAAATTAAAAAATTGGTGCTTACGTAGGAGAAAATTGAGAATTTAACACCCCCCCTACCCCATCAAAAAATAAAATTAAATATTTTTCTGGTTATGTCATTGATGATATAGTATAATTTACATATAATATTATAACGAAAACCTTTAGTTGATAATAAAACAATGAGCATTTAGAAAACACAACTGATTTTGGTTGTATCTAATTTCCAAATGAACATTAACTTCCGTGGTTAGTGTACATCGCGCGGTCGAACCGTTTTAGTATGACCAGATCTTGAGAGTCACAAAAGAAACAAAAGAAAATCGATGCAAAATAAAGCACGTGCACGGGATAAGATACGATACACGTGATCGTTAACGTGTTAATGGGTCTTTGAGAGACAACGTGATGTTTGTTCAATGTTGACTTAGTATGATGCGTTTTGTTTGCGAGAGGAAAAAAATCACACTTTCGTTTCGCTGTAATGCGTGTAAATATACGGTGGAACTCAAAACAAAGGATAAAATCAACAGTTTTTTTTTAAAAAAAAAACTTACACCCTCAATAAGCGTATAATGCTCACTGAAAAATGGTAGTCATAGTAAGGAATTTACAATTTTTTTCGTAACACACAAATAAAAATAATAGCGAAACTGTAATTTACTAATTATCACCGTTTCCTGAATTAAGATATTAATTGTTAATTGATTAGTAAACGAGAATATTACTGTATTAGATAGCATGGAGACGTGTATCATGGCATTATATCAGTTTTTGATAGGGTCGGAAAGGGATGTAAGTTTTGAATGGCCTAATAGAAAAAACACTCACTTCACTCGTACATTTTTACTTATAATGTAGACACAAATTCAATCATTCATTTTTATAAAATAATATTTATAAATCTACATTTTTATTAAAATAATAAATTATTACAGTAAATTTATTTTTTTGTAATAATTACAAAATTAAAATTAACTTAAATTAAAAATCTACTATTTATTTTATTTTTGAAAATAAATTCACTGTTTCATCAAAGTTTCCAAACCTATTTTTACGGCAATATCATTTTTAATAACAATGACAAGCAGATCATTCAACCGATCGTTATAAGTTATAAAGCATAGATAAGTTCTTAATAATTCAAGCGAATAAAAATAAAGTTCATTAAAAGCAGTAATACAGTAATGATAGGCAAAGTTAAAGAATATTTTAATAATTTTAAGAGAAAAGTATTAACTAGAAAGTCGATTTAAATTTGTTCAATGAAATTAAAAAAAATAATGAATTCAATCATCTTGTTTTTTATTTGGATGCTTTATTAAGCTTTTCGTGGATGACAATTCACATTGAAGCATTTCATTATTAATTTTAAAATTACTATTATTTTTATTTTTAAGGAGAATTAATAAATAATAAATGAAATAATTGTTCATATTTTGTTAGAATTTAACTCAAGCGACGTGACGAGTGTATGCGACTTCAACAAATTTATATAGATTACATAATAAAATCATGCCATTTATTAAGTATAATTTTAATGGTTTAATAAAACATGAAGTGATCTAAAATTGCCATTATTTATTTGATCATATTATAATTATAAAATCATGATTACGTTAAAAGTGACTTTAAATAAATTATTATTTATATATTATTGAGATGATGAGAATGGAGTTGACTACATAGCATATGTATGAGTTGCTCCCCTCGTACTACGAGCACACCATATATCTATGTAATAGCCGATCGGCGCTGCCGAGTACAAACCAATACGATATGCGCTCCTGGGTCGTCGTAAAACGAAAAGTATAATCGACGATCGCATAAAAGATTACACGATGAAAGAGGGTTACACACAGGGTTGAGAGTTATAGGCGCAGAGACCTAACCTACTGCATCGTATGCAGTAGCAAAATAATATTGCTTAGTCCAGTCGTCACGAGGATATAGAACATTAAACAAATATACCGGGTAAATTGTTCAATTATTTCAAAAAGCTTGTTTCATAAGGTTCAATTTTTAAAAATATTTGGTGTCCTAAGGCTCCCATCTCATCGTTGTATTACAGCGAGTTCATAAAAAACGTCTCGCGTTACCGTAATTTATTGCATGCAATACTCTCAAACGGGTATAATGCTATTCATCGCATTTCTATTCGTATACCCAATGGTGAATTTGTAAAATTCGAATTTTCGTTTTTCTCTCTCCTAGCGATCGGCCATCTATAATTCAATAAACAATAACTGTATAGGTTAATACTACGGTAAAAGTAGGTTGTTGAACGTTGATCAGAATGGTTGTATTCGCGTTGATTCTAAAATAATGCAGCAACTTCAACTGCATTATACTAATTCACTTGCGCACTCTTGATTTCTTGATTTATACTTTGGATGTATGCCAAACTCACACTTGGGTAATATATATTTTAACATAAATATCTGATTATCTATAAAAAAACAATATTTAGAATAGTATATACTTGAACATTGCATGATAGTATTCGGTTCTAGACATTTTGGTTTTCGTAAAAAGTACTCTATAACTTATACAAAATTATTTTTTGAAAATATAATAAAACAAATAATAATATAAGAATATGAGAATTTGGTTACACTTCAAAGAAATGCCAAACAATCCAAGTTGATAACAATTGAATATATTCATATATTTTATACGTTGATGTTCAACTAAAATGTTTAGAATATTTTGGTCAGAGTCTTATAATGAAAGTCGAATAAAAAATTGATTGGTGTGTTTGAAAAAGTTTTTTACGAAGAAATTGTTTAAGACAAATTAATAAATACTTTTAAAAAAAGGTAATTAAAAATATATTACAATGCATAATTTGACTTTAAAATTGGGCTCTAGATAAATTCCCACTGTACAATATTTTGTCCCACCAACGTTTCTAGGATGTTTTTTTTGAAACACGGAACATTACAGATTGCATTCCATGTATGTATGAAAAACATTCCGAGAACTGTAATTGCGCCGAAATGATGTCTTGTATGAAACGTCTTTTAACTGTTTTTTTAATACATTCTATCAACATCCAATTGTAACACTTAATTGCACGGCCGATGAAAAAATGCAAAAAAATTTTCTGATCACATGAATGATTTGAACTTGGTACCTACACACGCAATCTATCAATTAGAGTACCTACGTTTATTCCTACCTACCTACCTATCATATTCATATAATGGTAGTAAAATTAATGTACTTAATAACAAAATCAAAAATATATAAAATGATGATTAATTTATTTTTTTATAATATGCTATTTATTTATGTTTATTTAATTAATTGTTATGATTTTTAAAAACAATTAAAATAATTTACAATTTGACTAATATTGCAAAAATATATATTATAAAATATAAAAAATTAATTTTGACGCAATATGCATATTATTTTTCTAATACTGATTGATTAACTTGTAATACATGATTATGATAAATATCAACAAAATACCAATGACATTTGAAATCACAAATCACTAATGACACATTGTGTTGTGTGCTTGCGTGACAATAAGTAAAATGAGTATTGAGCAAATGATAAATTTTTATAACAATTTACTAAAATAACACGCATGGTAAAACCAGCTAGTTATCAGCTATCAATTAAATATATAATTTATAAATTGTAAATCTGGAAATCAGTTTGTAAATAACTTGTTATTTGTATATATTTATGTATAGTACTATAATCACGTGATTTGAAATTTATCCATTATCTGAAAACGACACTTTCAAACATTACAGGGTTGTAATTATATTGCGTTTTGATTATAAATTATATATATATATAACTAGTTGTAATAAATAAAACGAAATTGAAACCACTCGGTAACATCGCATTATGATGTTTCATATTGAACACAAAACATACATCTCAAAGATGTTAGGCAACATAAAATGTTCAGTGGGTTAGTAGTTTTCAATGTATAAAAAGAAATCATATTTTTGGAAGTTTTATAGTTTAAGAAAATGACAAAATACAACACGATTGCGAACGTTCTACTTTTTTTTTTTTTTAAGCTATTGCATAGCTTTTATCTCAGGCCTGGTGTAGTGACTGAAAAAAAAATTTTCGCAACGAAAAAGCGTGACCACTACCTGTGGAATCCCGTAATCCCCCTCTCTGTCTACCACCTATAGTTTCTATGATACAAATTCCTGAATAACTAGAATAATAAAAAAATTTATCAACTTCTTATTTATTTAATATGCAATAGCTTTATCGTGACAGTCCCCGAATGCCACTAACTTTTTTTTTTATCACAATTGGGAATGAATGTAGTAATAATAATTAAAATAAGTGCATTTCCTCGTCAATGAGTTGAAATGAATTGTTCAACGATGAAGTTGGCTGTATAAGTTGTTTACAATTATGTGAAATTCAGTATAGTATTATAATAAAGAATTTAGATCGATGTCTAAATGTCTTGATGTCTACTCTGTCAATAAGCTAACCGACATTTGTATGTGTATACAACTGTCTGTAACTGTCTGCATCTGCACGACGGTTTGCAGCTGTCTAATTTGTTTATTTTGTTGGCCCTTTTTCGTATGGTTCGTCACAGAGGTTCACATGTCATTTTGGGTGGTGAAAACATCCTTGTAAATTTTTCTACAATATTCTTTAGGTCATCTATGATATTGGACGAAAGGATGATATAAATTATTCCGCGGTGATATAATTGTCATTAACTAGTATTGTTAAATTCATCAATGAAATTTCAACATACTCATGTATGTTATACATTTTCAAGAATTTGATAGCAACAAGTATAAAAATATACAATTTATATATTTTACTATTTTTAGTCTAATTTACAGTAGATTTTTTTTTTTTTTATCAACCGAATTTTTTGAACGACGAGAGAGAAATTTTTTTAACCAAATATTTAAAATATGTTGTTATATCTGTATCCAAAGTTTCGTTCTGATTAGATTGACCAATTTCTTTAAATAAACATTTTAAGTTGAAAATTGATGTAATTACAGTAAATCTCGTATAATAATTTACTTAAACGCTTATACTTGTAAAATCAAATCTTGATATACAATTTATGAAATGTTTTCAGCATAGTAAGGTAGATATATAAGTATATAAGGGAATATTAAATGTTCTAATCTCAATATCTAAAAATAAAAATTGTATCACATATAAACTTTTAATAAATGAGGCATTTTCAAACTTCTATATTTAAACCAAAAGTGCTTAACTTTTTTTTTTAAATATTTTTTCGTTTTTGAAAAAAATTGTTTTTGATATAGGGTGAAAGTTTAAGCTTTTAGTTATATTAATTTTAGAGATATGATTATATAACTAAATTCTGAAAAGTGAAAGTATCGTTTACAACGCATTTTTACCATTTTTATTAGGTTTTTCAGTAGTTTTTCCTCGCGCATTGATATTTTGGAAAAATTACCTCTTTATAATACCACTAAAGGCCAAATTGGAATCTATTTAAGTTACCAATTCAAAAAAAAACAGAAATTTACATAAAAAAAATTATAAAAACAAACTCCATAGTAAAACTAAAAGATTCTTCGCTTCACTCAGAATCTAATAGCAACGAATACATGTGTTTTATCTGCGAAAAATTTTTTGTATACTAAGATTTTCAAGCAGCAGCGATTCAAACGTTTGAAACCTCAATTAACCTCGTTACTCGTGAAGGATAATTATCTATAAACTTTGCAAATGTTTTAAGTTTCTCTATACATTTCATTATTATTTAAATGAAATCAATGATACTTGAAGTAAATACTATTATAACAATATAGTAAAGTAATATTAAATATCACATCGATCGGGTATCCTTACCACGTATTATCTTTTTTATGAATTGACTTTGGTGGATGAAGTAGAATAAGGACGTTATTGACAAATATTTATTCATCGATAAACATATACTTATAAAATATTTCTTACTAAACTTTATATTTTACAAAATGGGTAAACCATTTCATATTGCTTGAAGATTTCTTAATTTTCCTTATCATTTTTATTTTGCTTAAAGTTTTATTATCCTCGGACGATTATAAATAAATAACACTCCTCTTATAATAATTATAAAAAAAAACTAACGTCTGTGATTATTAAAATGAATTGTATGTTTATTGGGTGTATTTATTCTATATAGTGGTGTGATAGTATTATAAATAATATAAAATGTAAATTAAAGTATATGGGGACACAATATAGAAATACGATTTAAATTAAGGTATTTATTGCATATAATCATAATACACATAAATATAAATTTAAAACTATTTGAAAACCAGCAATGTATTATTAACAAAAGCAATTTTTCTTGTTTACAGTATTTTAAAGAAAGTTAAATTATATGATTGTGAAATGAAAACTCAAATTGAATCGATGTATTTGAAATTTGATATATTCTTCGTATTATTTGGATATATTTATAAGTAATGACAAATATTATACTATTCGAACGAAATGATTCTAAAGGAAGGTCTGTTTAATATACATGTTTTGTTATGATTATCTATTAAAAAAATCGAAAAATGGCAACTCTATGAAGTTCTAAACGGGTCTCAATTTCCGATGTAATGAGATATATTACATACATTTATTGGTGAAAATCTACTATCATAGAAAATATAATTATCACTATAAAATCAAAATATTCTTTTCCGTGTCCAGAATCTGAAATTTTGGTTATAAAATTACAATCGAAAAACATTAAAAAAAAATGATAAGATTAATCACTTTTAATTTATCATTTTAATGTTATATATTCAACACGGGTATTATTTGAATACATAAAAAAATATTATATAAAAGTGTATTACTATTTATTAAATTCCATAGAGGTTAAAAATAAAAAATGTAAAAACTAAAAACCCAGGGGACGGATGAATTCAATCGCTCATTTTCGAGTTGAAGTGACTAAAATTACATTGAGAGTAAGGAAATTGTGCGTTTTTCGATTTATAGGAGTTTTCAAGTCCGAGTAGGTCTACATAAAATATGTAGGTTGAACATATTAAAATAAATTAAACCATCGTATATTTTTTTTTTGTATAAAAATTGAGAAAAATCCAATTCATAATGAATACAAAACCAAATATCGTTTAATACTATATAATCATTCATAACTTTTTTTGTAGAGTAGCGAAAAATATAATGTAGTTACAATGTATTATGGAAATTGATCTACGCATCTGCAGACGAAAAAATTTGATGAGAACATTGAAAAGATGGAATACTCATAACACAATATTTTCTAATAAAATATAGTCAAAATCGAGTTTTCATTCAAAAAATTAATTTATAAAACATGAGAGGAAATTTGTCGTCTCTTCATTTTAGAATCAAGAAAACCGGGCGTAGAGTTAAGAAGCAACGAAACTAAGTATCTCAGTATTTTATTCGACAAACGCCTAACTTGGGGCTCTCACCTCAAAAACAAAAGAAAAATGGTGAATTACAGGCTTCACCATTTTCAACCTCTTCTAAAGACCAAGCTCAAACTTAAATTAAAAATACTTTTATACAAAACCGTTATTATACCACTATGGTCTTATGGTATTCAAATTTGGTGACCAACCAAACTTTCAAGATTCACCCCATTCAATCATTTAAAAATATAACCATTCCTATCATCACTGGTACTCCCTGGTATATAACGAATCAATCTTTATTTAACGACTTACAAGTAGAAACAGTAAATGTGTTTTCAAAACGTTATTATAAATCTTACTACATAAAACTGCCTTCGAATATTAACCCCTTAATTCAAAAAATATCCTCAAATCTTATCCCCGACCAACCTCCACGCAGACTGGAAAGAAACTGGAATCGTGACCTATTACTCTGACTAAACAAACATAGAACCATACAATCATCCTTCCTGGGCCTAGATAAGTAATTCAATCTAAGAAACTCTACAAGGAGTATTACCAGTGACTGACATTCCTTATCAAGCGACTTATGTAATGATTTATATTATATATTATTGTTATGGCAATGACTTATTACACAAATTATGTGTATAAATTGTCTTTTCTTATTTTCAATAAAAAAAAAATTAAAAAAAAAAAAAAAAAATAGAGTTGAGAAGCGACGTGACAATCCAGTCGATGACAAAACAGAACGTATAAACGCGGTCGCACTTTAGCAGTGACCTGGGGATCGCTTTAGGGCCTACTAAAATAAAATTTACAAAAGTGACAATAAACCTGGACTACTGAGAAAAGCGTAGCAGTAAACCGTGTGCCGTGTACAAGTAGAAGTAGGAATATAATCAAATATTAAACTTTCTGTTATTACGGTGGTAAATTTTACTCGTGCGGCCACCGGACGACCAACGGTTGTCGGGCATCCACAGTAACCACTGCGGTACAGCTTTTAATATTTCAGCGAAAAAAATAAATATTATCTGTAAAAGGGTATAACAAAAGTATATATATGTGTAAAAACGCTTTTACACAAAGGGTAAAAAGATGTTTTAATTCAAACGTCCCGGTGGGCGACGGAACACTCGGGGAGGGATGCAAATCCAGGGCCGGGACTACCGCGATCGTCTGAAACGCGATCGGTCGGCCTCGATCACGCGCGGTCTGCGCGGAGGTTGCGCGCACCACGTGGACACCGCACCGAACCGGCGCGTCGGCATTGGCGACGGCGTCCGTCCCTACGCCGCCGCCGTTACCGCCACCGTCACCGCCACCACCGATAACGACGGCGGCGGTGGCAGCGGCGGGCGACAGTCACCGCCACCGACGCCGACGACGCACTCGGTCGCCGTCGGCATACACTCACACACACTGATACGCACACGTCGCCGCCGAGCGACCGTCAAACGACCGAGCGACAGACACTCTTGTCCGGACGCTGGAGATTATCCACCTGAGAGGACGCTGCTTCAGCCACCATGGTTCGGCCGCCGTTGGCCACCCAGCTGCTTCTGACTCTGTACACGTTCGCCTGCACGTGTACCATCGCCCTCGACGGTGAGTAGACCGCATGGCAGCCGCCGATTGCATTTTCTTTTCGGTTCTTCTTGTTCCTGGTGTTCCGTTGTCGTTGAGACGTACCGTACCACCATGGAAATCGACAGAAGAATAGAAAAAAAAAAAAAATAATAATAAATAAATAATTAAAATTAAAAAAAAAAAAATTCGTTTCTCTCTACACCGTACACCGGACTGCGACACCATGGTTATTGCTCTTGTGCCCAAAGCGTAGACTTTTACGCGTCTTCGGATTCGTTATTCCCGGAAAGTTTGCCCTGACTTTCGAGTTTTGCTCGGTACCATTTACGTTCGGCCAAGGTTTAAATAGAAATTTTCTTGAAAGCCTATAGTTCTTCCTACAACGATAAAAACGGCGAATGTGCCCGGTTTTCGTCTTTTTCTAATACATGTTCGATTCCATCCGGATATCTATATTATTGTTTAATGTTGCGTATTGGACGGACTTCGTATTTGTGTCGTTTCGTATTTGAAACGTTTCGCGCCGAATAAGGTTCAGCCGAGTTTATTTCTATAATTGTTTTATACTCCGATTACTGCGTATTGTCAACGGAAACATTGAAATACTCAGAATAGCGCCTTTGGGCGAAAAATATTTTTACTTGGTTTTTTACTGAGAGTATTCAAATCAGTTCTCAGTCTTATTGTGATTGGATACGATTGTTGTGAACAGCATACATTTGAGCAATAGGAAAATCTACGTATTTTTTTAATTGCAGTTATGCAGTATGTATTCGAGCGGCACATATACATTATGCCAATTATTGGACCGTTATCAATTGAAATCAATTTTTATCGAAATTTATTATCAATCAATTTAAAATATCATCGGCCACTGCAAGAATGTTAAACACTTTAAAAAAGTTATGAATCGTTTCATATTTTTTATTCAGATTCGTATTAATTTTTTTACAACCATAAGAATTTGTAGAGTTATACAATTTTTAATTGAACGGAAAAAGCAACACAAAATGTCACTGACGTGAAATCAAAAAAATATTCAAACACAGCTTCTAAAGTTGGAACATTATTATTTATATAACGTTACATTATGAGGAGCTTACGCTTCTAATATACTCGTACATCTAATTCATTTTGAAAATATCGTGTGTCGTGTCTTGTAAACGAACTATCAAAAATGTCGGTGTACGGAAGTAAAGAGAAATGTAAATATGTAAATATAAATGTATGCATGCAATTTTTTGTCGGACGAATCACATGGAAAATATGTGAAAAACATTGTGATTGTACGCCGTTGAATCGAATATGGATTTGTATACGGATGAAGGTTAGTTCGCGCTCAGGTTTAATAATACTATTGCTGTGATATAGGTATACCATGAAACTGTATTGAAGTGTACCAGTACGCAGAATGTAATACACGCGTTTCTTTTTTTTTATTTTTTAAGCTGTAAGATTTCATAAACGCTACACAATTTTAAGCGAATACGGTTCAAAGTTTTTGCCAAGGGTAAAGATGAAAACTCGCGATCGTTCGCGTCGAATAATAAACAGTCTTTTTTATTTATTTATTTTTTTTTTATTTTTTTTTATTTTTTATTTTTTTGTGTGTGTGGATAGGGGTGAGACGCGGCCAGGGATCTCTAGGGATAATTTCAAAGGGACGACGGAGATATTTATTATTTAGCCATTTTGTGTTGCGTTAAGTCGTAAATTTAAATCAGAAAGCCGACGTTATTCGAAGTTAATTTGTGTTGAGAAAAAATACCTCTGTGACCTATGCGATATTTGTTGAGTCATAAACACGTTCAGTAAAAATATATACCTGCAAGTGTCATTTTTACTACCTTTGTATACTTTTGTAATTCATCCAATTTTACATAAGATGTGAAAAAATCAAAATTTACGGTTTACACTTTAAATATTTTATTTTTTAATAACTACCGTTTTAAAGTTATTAAAATATGAATATACTTATAAAAAACGAGCTCTCAAAAAATAAGAATTACTTAACGAACTACTCGTATAAGAAAATATAAATTATTGGTTGAAATATTTCGAGATTATAAATTATAAATTAATTTATATTAATGATCACTGATTATTACAGAAGCATGAATAAAATAAAATATTGTTTTTATGTTAAGGTTAAAATATTTAAAAATTGTGTATACATTTATTTATTTATTAAGGTTTTATTTATTTATTAAACTTTCAAATTTTACTTTTAACATTTTAGAATAACTAAACAATTTTTTTTATCGAAAGTTCAAACGTTATTTAAAAATTAAATTGTTTTTTATATATAATATGAAATAATAACCTTAAATACGGTTTAAAAAATATTTTGTCATATTAACTAATAATAATAATTACCTCCGTCATAATAAATAATTTTGAAAATTTCATTAAAAATGCATGTGTACTATGTGTATATTGTGCGTGTATTAAAAACAAAAAAAGTGGCCTTCATATTAAAATGTATACGTAATAGATTGAATATAATAAAATATTAATAAAAAAAAAAAAAATATATAACTATCTTCAAAATTGAATAAAAAAAATTATATTGGCCAATTTATGAATGTTCTTAGAAAACTAGTATACTTTCTCTCTAACATTTTCCTCTAGAATAGAAGTGATATTCCAAACAATTTAATAATTTAGTAAATATAAAATTTCTTTGTAGAACTTATTATATTATATTTATAAAATTGAATTATTTGTTTAATTTGCAAATAATATTTGAATAAACGAACAACTAAATTAATAAATATACGAGTATATCATGATAGACTAATGATTTTCTATTAATATTAATCAATGACAAAATCATTACAAGCTGTACAAATTATTTTTACTTCTAACTTTATAAAAATAACAAAAATTCAATTACTTTTTGTTTCATATAATTTTGATATTAAACGGTTAGCAGTAATTATTCTGATTTGCAATGTAACTATTGACATAGTTTATAATGCTCAATCATTTAATCAGGACCCGAGCACCCCACTTTATCTCTACCATCATAGAATTTATATTATTTGCACAAATTTACTAAACAACAATAGCGCAATTTGGAGAGGGAACTCATGCATTTACCAAAGTCTAGAGCTTAGCTATTTCAAAGGCGGCATATAATAAAAATATAAATACGTCTCTTATAAAGCCTTTAATATGTTATAAACACGAAAAACGAGATGTATACAATACGGGTACTTTTGTACTAAGTACAAATCATTATGTTTTTGGACTGGTTTGACATCCCCCCTCCACATCACGTTAAATGAGCCACCGATTTGGCAATTTTATAAAAATATAATCGACTGCTCTGCGCTAGAAAAAAAAGAAATGACGCCACTGCTCAACAATATTTTGGACTTCAGTAACTGTTTATTTTGTAGGTATTCATGAATAGTTTTCGATATTATTTTCTTAACTCCGTATCCATTTTTATGTTAACATGTACCTAAAAATCTGTTTATAAGTTTCAATAACCACAACTTCCAAGGGCTTCTTTTAAAATAAAATATAAATCAGTTTAAAATAATGACAGAACCTATTTTGAGTTAATTCATTTAAAATCCTATTATTTAATATTTTTCAAATTTCGGTAAATCTATTTTGCATTCCGTTGAATTATCTTTTTACATGCCTGCTGTTTACAATTTTACTCGTATATTTTTACTATGAAAATAAAAAACGACTCGCATTGCTCTATAAAATATCACTGCGATTTAACAAAATTAATAAATAACTAGATAAACTAAATCTTGACTGTCGTATTGACGTCCAGAGTCTTTCGTGTACAATCGTTGTACACTTCTAGGTTGGGTTGATTAGTCACTGATTGTCCTGTCGGTTTCGCGTGTAATCCCTGATGTACCGAAATCCTTTAAATGTGTGTCGCAGTTGCTTGGCCGAATAATCGAAGACGTTTTAGTTCAATGGCTACAAGATGCCAGCGACGACATACCGGTGTGTAGTGTTCCACTCGTTATGCGAAAATAATATTGCGAATTTGGTAACGAAATGAAAAAACGTTCCAAAGCTAAAGTTAAATGAAATTCATTAAACAAAATTGCCAAGACGTGATCAACGTTTAATGAACAATATGTATTAAAAATAGGTTCTGAATTTGAAATATTTCACATGAAATATTGAAAAATATTTTTTCTTCTTTTAAACGTGTTCGGTTATAGATGATTATAAATAATATATTGATTATACACAAAAAATATTGATAATGAATAACTCATCAGTTATAATTTATATTAACCGAGGTTAGCGAACTACTATATTATGATTTATGATGTTAATGGTTATAAATTAAGTTTGTTAACTGTATAACTGCTTAAAATATAGTATATTAGTATTAATTTAATTGTATCAGTTATAACTTATCAGTTGGGTCTTTTTTGTTAATTTGTTTTGATTATTATTAGCTGTTTATTTATTAAAATATAAATAATTAACACTTGTTATATTTTTAATATTTAATGATTTGATATCAAAATCTAAACCCGATTATTTTAAAATATTTCAAACAATATTTTTATTTTTTATTTTTTATTGAAATAAAATATTTCATGAAAATTTAAAACCCTAATTATATACACCCAATCTAACGTATGACTATCACTGTTAGAGTTCAGAGAAAAAAGTAATAATACTAATAACGTACCTAATTTTCACGTGTACTGCGAAATCTATACGTCACTTTATCGTACACGTGTTTTTTTTCAAATACCTAATTATAATCAACATGTATTGTAACATAGCAAACGAGATACATAACAATAAGCTTAGAATAGTTTACAGTTTATATAAAACTGTCTAACTACTAAATTATATGCATAAACTTAACAAAACGCAAAAGCTTCTGCCCGTTTAAAATTGATCTCGAATGGTTAATGGTTTTGTACGATCCACATTTAGTTTTATCTAGTACTTTGTTAACAGTCATTTATACTCATTGTCCGATATTAATATTCAAAACACATAACACTCACTAGGTTTTCTATCGGTGAAGCATGCTGTGTTTGTAGTATCTATGTATAGTTACAGTGCAGTAGCTCTTTTGAACATCCAAATAATTACCAATGTATATTAAATGCTTGCAAGTATTGTTAATTATAGTTTAATATCATGATATAATTTAGCATTAGAATATTGTAAGTAAATATTTTTTACAACCTTATTAATTTGTTATTGGGTATCCGAAAAACGTGTTCTAGCATACGTTGGAAGCACGGGTGGAGCTTGTACAAATCGTATTGAATGATTTTTGAATGTTTTGTACTTTCCATTTACACAATTAAATACAATTTATCGAAACAATTTAAAACATTAGCTGTGCGTCTAAATAATCACGGCATGTACGCTAACTACCTATAATTATATATTTATTTAATAATATGGTTTAAAATGTATATGGTCTTACCTCACGCATCTCATAATTTCCGGGTATATAGTTGATAGTTTTAACGTTTTCATGTTTATTCAGTTGACATAACATTAAAAATTATTATAGACGTATAAAAAATATTGCTTATTTTAACTACATTGTTCTATGGTGGTACCAAGCATTTCTATGTTCATCCGAATGAAAAACAATATTACAAATATTCTAGTTGTCGTATTACTAGAAATTTCAAAAATGTATTCCAATTAGTAGCGTTTCTTATTTCGAAAACTGTTACCGTTTTTGTACAACTATATTAAAGTTCTACGAAAATAACGATTAGAATTTTCTTCGAAGACTTCTATTATAGCTTTGTAAATTTAATACTTCTTATGCGAATATAGGTGATGGCGAATTACTATATAGATTTTTTTTAGAAACTTTCACATTAATTATTAGTTAATTTTTTAGTTACTCGCTTATATTTCTAGTGGATTACCTCTATGAGAATATTCCATACATATGTATTCGTATACTTCAAATATTTACATTTAGAACTTTTTTTCTGTATTATGTATTGTTACAGCTGCTTAATGTTAGCTTAAAACTTCTCCGTTTTTAGCTAAATAGGTTGGTATGCTTAATATATTATTGTAAAATGGGATGAGATACAGCTCACGACGTCAACGGTCAATTATAACGCTTAGAATAGTAGTGGTTGACCATCTTAGCGCGAGTAACTTATAATCCGAACAATATCAAGTACATGTCATCTCTGTCTGTCATTCGGACTACCATTGTCCATAACTGTGGTCCAATAATCAGGTGCATTCATTTAATTTACTACATTTTATGTTTAAGTAATAAACACCATTGTGTTGCTCATTTGATAACTATATATTTTACGAAATTGACGAATCCTTGAAGTCCCGCAACAGGGCTATAAATATTAATCAGGGAACTTTAGAGTACCTAGTGCAGAGATAGTTTAGCCAGACTATATCGTAGGAATTCTACTAGATAACTCTATCGATGTGTATTCGTTATTTTTAACGAACTCACGTTACAGTATGCATTTTTTTTATCGAATGTCTACCATACTTTTTACTATTTTTTTATTTTTATTTTGCGATTAAGTAATTTTTATAAATAATTTTCTTATTATTACTAGATGTGTTTTTCATTTTAAACAAAATGCAAAAGTATTGTTATATTATATAGCATAATTCCTATATATCAGTGGTGGATCTGGGGAGAGGGGGTGATTGGTGGATCACATCCTTGAGGGTTTTCGTTACCACTATACATTTTACTTATAACTTAATACTTTATACTTTATATTAGTATATTGATAGAAGATTTTTTAAAACTAACAAAATTTGCCTATATATTTCCAATTAAATAAATGGAGAATTTAAACCTATCTCTCTTCGAGCTAAGATATGTCCACTGCTGCTTTATATACTATGAGATACCAAAAATACACAATTAGAATTTCATATTGTTGTTCTTAACCGATTCTCAATTGTCAATAATTCAGTAAAATAACCTTATGTTCTAATTTAAATTGATTTAAATAAATAATATAATATGAAGCATCAATCAAAATTTACTCGGGTGTTATATTAGTTGAGAGGCGATATTCTTCTGTCAGTGAGAAGACGTCTGATGCAGCTTGAAACTTTCAAAAAGGAAACTTCTGACGGAGAACACGTCTTAGTTTCATTTTTATCACATTTTATTAGAAATATATAAAAATGACTCTAAGAATAAAAATGTTGAAAAATTCTGATCAAATTGTTTCATTTTGTAATTTTTCTGTTAATGAGACGTTCTGTTGAAATTAAATTCAATAATTGCACAGTATAAAACTTGTTTGAAAAATACCACAACCATTAACGTTCATAGGTAAAATATATAATATTAAATTATTATTATTATTATTATTATTATTATTATTATTATTATTATTATTATTATTATTATTATTATCAATTAAAATAACAAAATATACTCTCATGTTTGACAACACGTATAATTTGTTGATATTTTTTTTTAGGTTTATTGATACAAAACGAATTTCCGTTTTAATCATAACGTTATAGATAGCATTTCCAACTATGATTTAAACAGTAATATATACTATCATCACTCTGAAATCTTGACATAAACTCGAAATTAACTTTCTAGACAGGCAATTTGTTTACTGGTGTAGAATAATGGTTAAATGAGGATTCAACGCAAATAAAAACCAACATTCAAATACGCGTTTTGTAATAATGTCTTCAAATGTTTTATAGTTCATATGTATATAAATAAATAAATATATATATACGTCAGGCTAATGCTTTATTAATTAAAATAATTGTAACCGAAAAATCATCATAGTATTATAACTAATTTCATGCAAGAATGCCCGCATTATTTTCTCCCATTATACTGTAGGCTGTTGACTACCGTTGCATCGGTTAAGAGTGAATTTTTACAATAAGTAGTGGTTTTGATTGGAGTTCGATACCTTTTAATCAATTTAACTTAAGTGTTTAAATAAATAATTCAAATTTCCAGATTGACGTAGCTGAAATGTTGTCATTAAAGCTATGGAAATTTCTCTTGGCCTCACTGAATACACCCATATTTCATCTGCTTTTATCAATGAGCTCACACTACGATCCGTTAATGCGTTGTGCTCCTTTGCGATTCGCAACAACTTTCTATCAAATTATAGAACTACCTTTAGTAGTATTATCAATTCACTGAATTACTTATATACTATAATATGTTCGAAGTGCATATTGTTGTTGAAATCATTATTCACAATGTTATTTTAACAAATGTTGGAACTTTAGAAGAACATATAATTTAGGTACGTTCTTCAATTGATTATTCTATTAACATTATAATGTATTAACTTTTAATGAGTTCAAACACTGTTAAAATGACTCCTTGGTGTTTTAATATCCAATATGAATTGGTAACTGATTGATGAACAATAATATAATGATAGTGGTTATATTTATTCGGTATAAATGTTTTTATTTATTTTTTTTTTTTTACGGACTTGGTATAAAACGTATAAACAGATATCAAATGTTTTATTTGTTGAAATCAAAAATCGTTGAATTTTTTTCCCATTAAACATTTGTTTATATAAAATTTTTCATTCAATTATTTTTCATATAAAATATGTTTTTTTCAATTTATCGTGCTATAAAATTTGCTCTTTAAGAATATGTCACTGTCAAAGAGTATAGACAAACATATCTCTGGCATCAATGTTTAGGAAATAAAATTGTATTGTTTTTTTTTTTTTTGTTATACGTTTAATTTAAGTTGACGTGTACCTGCGTTCTACATCGACAATATAATCCAATTTGCGTATAATTATAATTATTTTTTTTTTCAATTAATATTTTAATGTAATCGAATTACCTATGTATTTTTTAACTCGGTAATCGAGAAGAAAGTGTCTAATCGTATTTCCGACAAAATTACATGTTTACTTGTATCATCTCAGTAAGATAATCCTGTTTTCGAAAATCGAAATAAAAAATAAACTGCCAGAGCATGGAATAAAAGCAATGACAAGTAGTGAAAATAGCGGAAATGGTATGTTTAGATGAATTCTCAGTGAGTGACGTGAATTGTATGGTTGGACGATAAGTATGAGTAATACGTGCAACAAAATGAAAAAAAGGAGATAAACTTTAAATATTGGAAACAAGTTAAATAAGTGGCTACTATTGTGTATGTGTAAAAGTGTAGAATTGGCGATAAACACGTGTGTTCGGTTCACAAGGAAACGGTGATGGATAAAATTGATATGATTTCGGTACGCACATCGTATACACACATACACACATATACATATATATGGCCATTATAGTCGGCCTGAAGTCAGTTTATTATAAATTTCGGTCCTTTTTTCTCACACATTATTACTTACAACATTATTACTCGTATCATGTCAATATAGCATAACAACATAGTTCAATTATATTTGTATTACCCATCGTCCATTAATTATCTTGTATACTTAATTCTGAACTTCCTGCGTACAAAACACAATATAATATTATTTTTTGAAATGTTTGCATGAAACAATCGAATTATCGATTATAACTTAAATTGACGTATCTACACAAAGTATTTTGGCGTGTAGAGGGAAAACAATTTAGTTTCGTTTTTGGGGATGAGGAAATGTTAACAGCCAAAAATTTTTGATTCGAATAAAATGAAGATTTTTTTATGTGCATGATAATCAAATAATAGGTATTCTAGAGAGAAAAAAAAAATTGGATTCCTATGTCATGTAATTTTAGGAAAGTGTGTAATATTATATTTTCGTTTGTGTTTTTGACAAAAAAAAAATTAAAAAAATACTTCAAACTTATATAATAATATAAACGATATAACTTTTTCAATAAAACTGTTAGTTTACTGAGAATCAAGGTATTATATAAATGTTAATATCATGGGTGACAGGAATCGATAACCAAATGTGTTATATGCGGTGGTACAAATAATAAATAATAATAGAAACACACTGCACGCCCTCGAAAAACTCCTCCTTTTCGAGCTCTATTAATTTCGTCATTGCGGATCCATCATAATCGGACACGCTGCACATGAGCTGCAAGGTGTTGAGTTTTAATCAAGACAAGTGTGTGCGGCGGTGACATGTGCAAACAATATCGGAAAAACAATCAAAATACAACAATATGGGTGTACTATTTACTGAATAATTAAACAGATTATTCAGAAATTTAAAAAAATATATACTTCAATGTCCCATCTATAAATCTAAGAACGTCTTTTATATTTTACGTGTCTGCAAAACGACAAAATTGCATACATTACTCTCTGGTCAATTTTTTGTTACTATTATGTAACTCTTTACAGAAGTTTGATTTTTATTATGGCAGTATAGCAATGTTGAAGAATAAATATTATTATGTAGTGTATCGTTTTTCAAGGATTTTCTTAGTAAGATTATTGTATTTTATTTTATTTCTTTCTCTCTTACTTTTCCTCTATATGCTAATATTTTTTTCTTGTACTTAACTACTATATTTGAATCGATGATTGCAGAAACATCAATAGCCAATTCTTGAAAAACTTTTGGATAATTGATAAAAAATGTATGATTTAAATAATTTTGAAATAAAATTAATTTAAAAATGAATACTTATTAAGATACATCATACACTGAATACAAATTTACAAATTTTACACTTAGCGCATAGAAACACATAACTAGTATACTTTCTTACTAATATTTCAATTTCATAAAATAAGTGACTTGTGACGTTTCTACAATCAGTGATTCATTCATATTAACTACTGTATGTACTACTTATAATATTACACCATACTATTTTGCCCTTTGAGGCGTTATTCTTAAAATAAATTAATTAATATAGTAGTGTTCGCAAGCGGTTGGTCAAACTTGAAAAAATCATGCTTCTTCCGTATACTTATACGATCAGTGGCGTAGGGATGATATCCGAATTGAAGATTTATTCTAAAATAAAAAAAACTTATAGACAATAGAACTTTGGACTCGACTCCGCCTATCTCGAGTACCTTTTAACTTGGATAAACATCACAAAACTTTATTTTTAGGAAGACGGGTGGTATTTAAACATACATAGTTATAATTTAAAAAGAAAAATGTAAAATCTTTGGAAAATGAAAAGAAAACCTGTTGTGTCAAAGAATTGTTGGTTAATTGAATTTCATCATATTAGTTTACAAGTAATAGTCAACTTAGTGTTTGACCGTTACTAGAATAAACATTTTTCAGTTAGGCGGATAAGTTATATTACTTTTTTTATATATAATATGAAGTTCAGTTCGACACACCTGTGCGAAATTATCGTGGAGGAGTCATAATAAATACGCTTGGACATTTATTTATTTTACGAATTCGATTATTCTAAATTATACATAATGAATATAATGAATAATAAAAATATTAAATTATAGAATCTAATTTTATTTTATTTTTAAGAGATGTCAACATTCGTAGTTTAATTTGTATAAATTCAGTGAATTCGTATTATACTTTATTTTGTAATACAAAATAATATATTAATTCCTATTATTCCGATTAAAACCAAAATTCATCAAATTATTTGTTATTGTAATGCTATAATTATATATAAATATATATATTTATTACTATAAAACCACACTAAAAAAGACGGAATATTTAATTCTCCCCCCTTATATATATTTATACCAATGGATATAATGCTTCCATCATCGACGTTAATCCCGTGGACTTACGTGCGGCTAATTAAGCGTCTTTCGGGATCAAGAGGTTAGCCGTTCCCGACGCTCCCATTAAGTATTTGCAATAACTCGCGAACTTGTTACACGGCACAAACTTCCCCATTTTATCCAGACGGGTGGTCCGGTGTTTTTTTTTATTTTACTTATATTTATTATTTTTCTGTGAAACAATCCATTATCAGCAATGCCGCATATACGCGATGACGGGTACGTCGACGAGATCACGTCGAGAGTGCGGTGGGAAGAAAAAAAAGAAGCGATTATGTTGAAATTTATATATAAAGAACAATAAAAAATATAAAAAATATTTAAAAAAAAAAAAAAAAAAAAACACTCGTTATGTATATCCATCCGAATGGAAATAGAATTTAAAGCCACGGGAGGTGCGAAATCGCAGGGGTGAACCGATGGTGGCAGGGGTGAATGTCATTGACGGACGGGTAGTTGTGATAGTAGAAGCGGACGGTTGGTGAAAAGTTCGAGATTAAAGGAATATTAATTTTTATTTCTCGTTCTCTACCCCCCTCTCTCTCTCTTTCTCTTTTGATTTCTAGATCTTTCCATATTTCCATTTCTTCCAACCACGCGCTTCTACACTCGTCGGAAGATCATAATATTAAAACGTTACGTCCCCATCTCGAGCTTCGAACTCATTTCTTTTCACATAATACACGTTGTTCGATTATAGGTTTATTATATTATACCATATGTACGTAAATACGTACCTACAATAGATGTATAGTTTTCCGTTCCGGACATATCGTGGATGGGATGAAAGCGGCGGTGGGACTCTATCGGGACACGCGTGCAGCAGATTTGAGACTGTTCAAAGGTGCGTATAGAAACTCCACCACTTCACCTCATCGTCATCGAGCCTATTTCTTCGCTGTCTATGGCCGCGCGAGTCGATTTATTATTAGACAATCCTTTTCACCCGACCCCTTGACGTCTTGAGTCCTTATAAGCCATCAAGTTATGCAAGTACTAGCATTTTTCTCTCGCCTCTAAAATAAATGTGTCTTACACGTGGTCTGGTTTTCTAAATAATATCGCTGTGGAATATATTATTTGCCCACGTTATTGTAATACGTTTTCGATATAAATATACATGTATAGTATATATATTATGTATATGCTGACGTCTAACTTATGTATTCTGATAATATTCGTTTAACATATTATTATCATGTAGGTATCGTGGTTCATACGTATAGAAAATATAGTTTTTGAATTTTTCCCTAAACTCGTCGTATACATGTGTGTTCACTTCACGTTTTGCCCTTAGCGGGGTTAATATTCGACTTACCTTTCACGATGCCGATGTCATCGTCACCGCTGCCGTTGCCACTACCATTATTATTGCTACATCCTGTCGCAAAATCAATCATATTAATGCACACTGCACGTAGAAAAAAATAAAATGCAGATAAACCAAAGAAGCAAATAAAATATGTAGTCGGTTATATTTTCATAATACGCATTTGTGTATAGAACACGTTTCAAAAAATAAAAAGTCAAACTTTTTAAAAACGAATCGCATAATTATTTTCAAACGCATTTGCAAAAACGGAATTTCCATTTGGTTTTAATTTTATAAACGGCTTCGCAGAAAGAGAAACATGTCATGCGAGTGAAAGTTTGCAGCGAATCATCTATACCATACAGTGTTTTGCGTTATTTATTCATATTTTAAACGCAAATGTTGCGAATTCAAGTTAACATTAATGATATTCCAAACGTCACTGCAACAAAGATCAAATTGTCAGAACCCGGCACCATACGTATAGGCTGTAAATTTAAACAGAACACATACATACCACTTCCGTGTTTGTCAATAATACGTTGTACATAGTAGTAGTATAAAGCATTATAATAATCATGAGTACGATTGGGTACATTAATACGATAAAAATTTGTTTAGTATTCACAAGCGTCTACCGCATGTGTAATGCTATTCATCGAATTGTCAAATATCTATAACTACCTAGTAATAACTAAAAAGTACGTATACATACTCCGTTATGCTCTCTAACCGGATTAATAACACGTGAAATCCAATTATAAGTTTGAGATAATGGAGAATTTATACGTGTAACGTGATGAGGGTTCAATTAAGTTTGCCAGCCCCGCGGTATACGTAGTACCTACATATACATTTATATTTTGCAATAATATTCGAATAATTAACTGCATAAAGTGCATATGGTATAAACATACATATATAAACGCGACGCCATACAACATAAAGTACAAATGTGTAATAATACAGTGCATATATACATTTATCAAATTCAAATTAAGTAATAAACATAGGTATAACAATATTATAGATTTTAGTTATTTGTAATACCTACGGAGAGAATCAAAAAAGGAAATCAAATAATTTCTATTTATTTCCGAACATTACCACATTCGGTTAACGATCACTTAGTCATTCTGCTCATGTTTTGAAACATGACATGTAGAAGTGGAGCATAAAGTGATACTTGGAACATTAAAAGAAATTAAGGACATTATTTTGAAACAGTCTACTTCAGAATTTAATAATTATTCAGCAGGGAACATGAACTTCTTCCAAATTTCTGAAGTTTCTACTATAAATTCGGTGGAAGTTCATTTTATGATATGTTTTATGGTGAGTTCGTCCAGATAAACACGATTTAAACCATGATAAAATCAGACCGTCATTGTTCGTAATATATTAATTCAAACATTATCAACAGTCTCAAATTTTTATTCTAATATCGGTATATTATATTGCATCCAAGTGGTTGGATACCATTACTAACCGAATATGCAAAATCAGAGAAAAAATAATTAAACTATTCAACATAGATTTATAAACTATTGGAATCCGTTGTTGATTGACATAACACTTTCACAACGAAAGACAATGTTGGGTAAATTTTTTGAACAGTTTACTTAGGATACCTAAACGAGACACGGGACGATAACATTGTGTTAACATAGGGCTTATAAATAACTTATATGATGCTAAACATCCGTAAGTATCAAGTAGATCACGGAAGACTCGTGCGGATATGCGTATTACATACAGACAATACAATAAAACGCTGTATTGTGTGCATGACCACGGAGACAATATTGAAATGTTATGTCTACGTAATATGGATAAATATTATTATTATCACTATTGTGACGGGTATTTAATACTAGCTGCTGTATGTTATAGCAATGCGTGTGTATATAGGTGCAGTGTGAGCAAACGACAGCTGCAGAGATCGCATATTATACGACGGCAGTAGGCGAAAAAAAAAAGCTTTCAGGGTAATCGCTTTCAAACTTAAAACTATTAATGATTTTTCTTTCCCCGCGTTGGATGTATACCCTCGCGCATTTTACCACCGACGTGCAATATTATTAATAATGTCGAAAAAAAAACGATGAATTATAAATTACTCGAAGCGAGGACGCTTTACACGCATATACACACGTATAAATGTGTTCGACAGTTAATATGCAGTTAATTAACTTTATTTGCATAAGTCGCTATATGTATATTTTTCTATGCAGAATCAACGTCGCATTTTATATTTGATGTCCGCACGCAATGCTGTTAATGATATATATATATACGATTGTAACTCGTTCAATTGTTTTTTAAATTGGTCAAAACAGAACATGACAGTCCAGAGTGACATAAACGCGAATGGAATTGAAATCGGTTATTATATTTGAATAAGTGATTATGTGGTGGATATCAGTTGTAAAGTGAAATTCAACAGACGCAATAGTAATGGTTTGTTGCCTTTTGGTTTATATGCCCTTTTGAAGTATTATGTTTGTGATTTCGATTACTGATAATCGTGAAAACGACAATTACTTTCCTAATAGTGGTTTTCACGGATTTACAAAGTTGGATGTTGCTTGTACAAAATGTTTTAGTTATAAAATATAATATGCGTTAAAACGCTATCTCTCTCTCTCTCTCTCTCTCTTTCTCTCTCTCTCTCTCTCTTTCTCTCTCTCTCTCTCTCTCTCTCTCTCTCTCTCTGTCTCTCTCTCTCTACAACCAACAACGGCTTCTATTAGTTGTTTTTTATATTTAGTCGACACCAACTAATTTATTCCTAGACCGGATCCATACTTTCAATATATTAGCACCTATAGAACAGGATGTAAAATATTCCTACATGGTACGAGAAACAGACGATATACACCCGTCCGAAATGCGAATCGTTGCGGTGATTGCTTCCATCAAACGTGACGATTCCGTCAAATAAGGCTATATTCTCGAGGTACGAGGGCGGCCGTGGCTAATGGAAATTCTGAAATCTGATCAGGACATCTATGGATGACAGGTGACTGATCGTACATTTGAGCCTCTGTCAGTAGTGAGCCATGTAGAGCTATAACCTTAGCCGAAAATGCTCAGCCATTACAGGACATTGGTCCAACGTTAAACATAATAATTTGATCATTTTTAATTAACAGAAAAAACCTAACCGTAGAAACACGAAAATACATAATTAATAATAATAGAGATACTAGGTAACATAATATTATTGGGTAACACTCGTGTCTCATATTATATTATTTGTGTTAATGGTTAATAAATTTACATTATCATTTTTGCAAGGATTTCCGAATTTACAATTGTTGACTTCCCATTAAGCCTGATTAGTAAAACATCCCAGGACCGTCACTGGTAACCACTCATGTGCACATGCATTTGGCCATCTTTACGTCCCTGGGGTTGAATGTCCCGCGTTATACTGGTATAGATGATTCGTCCCCGGAGACGCTGAGGTGAGAGAATCTGCTTAGTGGTGAGGACGGTGTACGCCACGTAGATCTTTAGAGTAAGTCACCGTTCAGCGAATAGCGGCGCACGATGGCCAACCGTTGACTGACGAGATCAGCACACTGGGAGGGCGATTGTTCTTTTAGTGTGTCTCTTCGTGCGTCGAGTGGTCTAGTTTGACTCAGTTAGATGGGTCGGACTTGAAGTGGCATGCTGGTCTCGTCGTTTAAAGTCGTAGAAAAGTCGGGTATTACCTGACGCCCTGACGTTCTGGTACGACCCGTCAGTAAGTCGGGCGGTGCTCTTAAACTTTCATTACTCGCGAGTAGCTATTACAGCTAACCAAACGGTTCGTGATCAAATTTGAGAGATATCGTACAGAGTATTTCGCGTTCAAGATAATTTCGTTAAAAGTTATGTTGTCTGTGCACACACACTACACCCCTCTCAGTGACGTTTTATAGAAAATGATGACAACGGAATAATATTAATTTAATATTAATAATATACTAAGTTTTTCACGCAGACTTATTTATCGATTTTTTGTTCGTCCGGGTACGATTTATCTTAGAACAAAGTTTCCCATCACGATAAAATAATTTTCTAACATCAATATTTCCTGTAATATTGCAGATACTTAGGTTCAGTTTTAGATTCTGAACGGAGTGATGGAATCTATTGGTTTTACAATGATGTGTGTTTTTTTTTTTTATTTATTTTTTTTTTTTTATTTTTTTATTTTTTTTTTTAATTATTTTTTTTTTTTGTGTCTGACGACACCTTTTTTGGCAATAAAAATGCTTCGATTTGCTTATGTAGCAACTTTTCTGAAAGGAAAGTGAATATAGTTGGTACTTTGGGAGGTCAAAAGTAAAAAATTTTCAATATTTTTTTAATGCGACAGGAAAAACCCTAAAAAAATAAGGGGAAAACGGAAGTTTTTACGCAAAACCAGTTTTCGACGAAATCAAATTTTTTATTTTGCTATAACTCAAAAAATAATCAATGTAAATGCTTGAAATTTTCACCAAATGTTCAGATTAGCGTTCTCTATACACCGTTAAAGTATTTTGACTTTTATTGAGCTATTTATAGACAATTGAAATTTTCAATTTTTTTAAGTATTTTTTTTTTAAAATAACGATAAAATTTTTTTGGCCGGCCAGAAAATCTTGAAAATTTAATACAAGGTTTCTTATAAGTTGTTCCTTAACTGATAAAAAAAAATCTAAAATCGTAAGTCACAATTTTTTTTTATAAGTGCTCAAATTTCCAATTTATACGAAATATGTAAAAATTGCAGAAATTTGCAAGTTATTTTGTAGATAAAAATTCATAAAATTTTTTCTGTTCATACTTAAGGTTCAAAATTTTCACATTAGGTTATCTATAAGCTACTCTTCAAAAATCTTTAAAAAAATTTCTACCGGACTTAGAGGAAAAAATTTTATGACTGTTTGAAATTTAAATATTTACGAAATTGCATAAAATAGCGATTTATTCTCAAACGATTTTAAATATTTGTTGTAATTCAAAAAGTATAAGTTGCAGTTTTTGAAATTTCTACCAGGTGTTAAGATTGGTATTTCCTTTATAACATATTTTTTTCAAAATATAATATTGATTTTTAAGCCACTTATAGGCATTTAAAATATTCGATTTTTTTACATTTTATTATATATATATATATATATATATATATACTCAAAAAGGTTTGAGTCTAAAATATTACAATTGTATTACTAACGATAAATATTTTTTTTAATATATGCAAAAATAAATAAATAAAAATAATTATTCAAAATTTAAAAATATTTTTACTAACACGAAGGAGACTGGTCGCATTCAATAAATTATATACTATACGCGAAAAAAAAATATAGAAAATCGGATTTATAAAACTGTACAAACATGCACGTCCGAGTTCAAGTCGAGTTCGGAATCAGTATACACATATATACATTTGGGCATGGCAATTTTATCAACGCTCAAGGTGTTGAGTTGGCAAACATATATAGTACTTTATGCTTTTGTCCGCGAACACGGCAAGCTATATCTACATATTTTTTACATATTAAAAACGATTAAGCATGTGTTTGCGTGTGTTTGTGTTCTTATAGCGTTGTCGAATGGCGTCAAGATAACGGACCAGAGAGTGCCGGGTGCGGTGCTGAACGGTACTGAGTACGTGGTGCTGGATTGCGTGTATAAGGTAAAGCCGGACGAGACGGAAGGGCTGGTGGTCACGTGGTACTTCAACAACAGTCCCAGCCCCGCTTACCAATGGATACCGGGTCAACCGCCCCGGACCATCGGGCCCCTGAAAAGTCGGATCCGTTTGGGCTACGCGGCGCCCACGGACGACGCATTGGCTACGTACCGCGCTCTGTACATCATCCGGCCGACCATCGAGCTGAGCGGCGACTACAAGTGCGTTGTGTCTACGTACACCGACGAGGACTTCATGATCAAGAAAATGACAGTTTATGGTGAGAACGATTCGTAATACATATTTGTACGCTTTACTCGTCGGAGTGCAAACTCTACTCGAATGGGAAACTAACAACGCGACGAACGGACCCACGCGAAATGGGTAAATTCCGAATCCGTCGTCAAAGTTGATCGCGAGATTTTTGAACTTCAATCAAACACTTTAGAAATACTTGATTTTTTTTTTCACGATTTTTTTTTTTTTTTATCACGTATTTTGACAACTCGATGATATCCTAACATTAAAATAATTGATTTTTATTATTCAAGCGCAGTACCGATTCTGAATTTATTATTATGAAGTCGGCGTCTTACAAGTCCAACAGATGTTTTTACTATACTCATTAATTTTACTTCTCAAGATTCTTAAACAAGTCATGTCTATTCATTTATAAAAACGCTGAAATTAATATAAGGAACTCGAACGATTTTTTATCGTCATTAGACAGATTTCTTTACAAATGTTGATTTTCTTGTCGTCATATAATATCGCAAGACCTTTTAAAATTTTTTTTATTTGTTATAAAAATATTGTGACATTATTATTTATTTTTCTTTTAAATCAGATGTATAAAATGTCTTTATAAAAATGAATTTTTCCACTCTTAAAACTAATGCAATGAATTTACTCACTTAGCATAACAAAACAACGAATATATGTGAGGTATTCGTTCCATATAAATGATTAAAATTTGTTATTTAAAACCTTATAAAAATATTCCAATATTATATCTTGTTAATTATCGATATTTCATTCTTGACAAGTTCGAAAATATTTTCTAATTATTTTTAAACGATCACAAGCATCTCCAAAGTTGGTTAAAATATCTTATAGTTGGAATCTTACTCGAACCAAGCAAAAATATTTGATATATTTAATTTTTTGAAATACTCACACAGTTTGGAAAAAGTATTTAGTTAGAATGTTGTACATAATTTAAATGTATTAATATATTCTTATAGTTTTATATATTATATACACAGTTTTTTTTTTTCTAGCACTGAGATATTTTATGCATTTTTTTAGTGTTTCGAATATAATTATTGATCTAAATGTGTTTTTATTTTTATAAATGAAAACTTTAAGACACTTTAATTGTGTTATTTCGTAAAAGCATATTTTTATTTTTGAAATATTTTCAATAATGAGGTATTGAGTTTATTTGTTCGACAAAATCATATAGTCGAATGGAATCGTACATCGATATGGCTTTTGCACGAGTCGAGGAATACATTTCAATTTACCGTTTTCAAATAACCATTTTCTTGCGCATCACGCGAATTATTTACTTATAATTCCTCTTTACAGAGACAAACGCAAACATTGCAATGTGTTATCCAGCTGTAATATTTCTCTTACTTGCGTTTTTTGAACTACTTTTTCTTTATTCTCAAGCGGAACAATGCACTGAAATCCGTGTACCATTTGCAAATGTAATGCTATTAAACGCGATGCATATTGTTTGCACATGCATGAAAATAAATGTATTTTTATCTTTTTAAGTCAACATTAACCAGCGCAGCTATATATATATATATATATATATATTTATATTTCTGGCTATTATAGTAATATATCCATATATGGTCATTATCGATCAATCGTCTATCCACCTGATCCTGATGCTATTAAAGGGGTGGAATACGTTTGGACATATTTTCCAAAAACTTATAACACTGTTCATCCCAAATCGATGGTATAATATTATACATTTGTATGGCACGATAATTTCGCACCTTATCGGAATAACACGTTCACAGGACGTTTAAAAGTTTATTATCGTAGACTTGCGCGATCCGTGCCGTGAGAGTTCATATCGTGCCGTGGATGAAAATCACAATAGTACCGCGGTACATTGGATATTTGTTTCGGTAAAATTCACAAAGTTTACAAAAACTGTTTGGTGTTTTTTGTGTTTCAATAACAATTTAGAATTGATGTATAAACCGTGTTTAAAAAAAAAAAAAAAAAACACTGAAGAATCCTTTACACACCGTTCAGTTATTAAATTTCAGTAATGTTTTTCCTCAACCGAAAAAATAAAAAGCATCTCGAAAAGTTTCAAATCGATATTTTTTTTTATATTAAAATACGGCCAGGCAATGTCTAAGGATTGTTTCGAATATTTGTTCATAAATTGTTTTTGAAAGTATAAAATAAACGTTTACCGTTAAACCTTAAACATCGCTGTTCTTCCGAATCAACCATTCAATGTATTGAATATATTACATCGCACAACTTACCATTTCGTTTTTCAAAGTTGTCATCATTTTTAAATTTCTTTCGTTTTTGTATTACAACTATAATAACAAAAGCTTCTGTACACCATATTAAGTTTTACGATAGATCATCAATAATCTAAACTTTGATATTTTATAAAATGTTTTTTTTTTTGTAAGCTTATAGTATATTGGCAAATATATTTTCAATAAGAAAATTACAAGGTTACAATATTTTAAGTAGTTTTTATAAGCAATTAATAAATGTATAAGTGAATTAAATAAGAATAAATTTTTGTCACAGAAAACTATTACTCTTCGAAAAAATGCACATGAAATTGTATTGTATGTAATTATGTATGAAATGATTATATTAAATGCATATTAATTAATTTTTTAATTATATTCAACAAATGCTTATCCTTGAGGTTTCCTTTTAGTACCAACTAATGTAGAAATTCGACACAAGTTATAGGTTTGTACTTAAGCACATTCTCAGTCGGAGATAAAATGTTATTACAATTTCAAGATGATATTTAAATCGACTATCACGTCTTACTTATGGACGGTCTGATTAAAATTTCATTACAAAAAGTGTGTCTAGTTTTGCTGAAGATTTTTAAAAAAAAATTCTGTCTTTTAATAAAAATTCAGGAAGTTCACCTAAATTATCATAGAATCTCCCAATTTTATGACAAAACATTCGATAAAATTTGTTGTAAATCATCTTAGTGATGCACTTTTGTACCCCACACGAAGTTTTTAAATTGACTCTCGTTCAAACACACCATACAACCTCGACTACCGATTTCGGTATAATTTGCAAGTATTTTAATGTACATCAGTATTACGAAATTATTTCTTTGGAAAATTTTTAATATTGTTAACCTCTTTAAAATTTAACACCCAGGGTCAACACTCCCTCGCACTCAGGTCTCCAATAATTACGATTCTGTAATAACATTAGTGGCCACCAAACCCACACTGAATTTCAATTTCGGTACTATGCAAACGATAAACGACTAATATTTTAGTTCCGTTAATTTACAGCGATCATGAAAAGATTTAATTCTCGTTTTACTTTGGATAAAATTTACAATGCGAGTTGAAGTTCGCACGTTACGTATGTAGACTTCGTATAATTCTGGCGACGATTAAACTTCGAAGTTCGAATACGTGTGCGCATCGAGTTGTGTACACAGCCGGAAGCACAGGAATTCTTAACATTGACGTGTGAAAATGCGAAACCTAACGATTTCGATTAGACTACGTTCGAACATCGCTACACACACACACACACATGTACAAGTCCCTACGCTCATTCTTGTAATACACACGTGTGTATGAGTGTTTGCTTTGTGCAGGTCACTCGATTGGAATTTCTTGTTATTTCGGTGGCGGCGATGGCGGCCGCGTGAGGTAAGGGTGTATGCGTTGTGCACACGTATATACATTATACATCGACGACCACGCGCGACTGCGACGGTGACCGACGACGATTGGATTTGTTTTTGGGGAGGAAAAGACGGCTGCTCCTGCTGCTGCTGCCGCTACTGCTGCTGTTGCTGCTGCTACTACTACTGCTGCTGCTGCTGCTGCTGCTGTTGCTGCTGCTGCGCGGCGGAGTGTTGTTTTCGATTACAAGCTAAAACGTTCGGTTACTTTCCTCCCGAATTTTTGATTGATGGTCTTTTTTGACGTGCGAATCATTCACACTCGCACCCGTTGTAAACATACACTATACATAGTCATAAATTGTTATATAAGCTTACGCCGTATACCCAACCACATATACACGTGGTGAAACGTGTACAGGGGGTGACAATTTTTTTAAGCCATATCGGACGTAGATGGATAAGCGGCGGCGACGACAGCGGGATACCGCGCACCGTGGTGTATATAACATCGATATACATGTATTCGCAAGATAGATTATGTGGAAAAAAAAAAAAAAACTAAAACCGAAGTAAAATATTTAAAAAAATATAACATTATACATACATTCAATAATAAATATTAATAAAAGTGTTCCCGTCAAACGTTGTGTTCGACGTGTCCAACGGTCGTAGTCGTGGTCGTAATCGTGATGGTGATGATCGAACGATAAACGATTGAGGGGTCGCCTTACAACGTTATGTGAATATTATTGCATATCGCAGACGAACAACTGTATTGTACCGTAATCAACGAGTTGTGAGCGATTCATTTCTCGAGCAACAACGATGCAGTCATATTGCGGCTAAATGTACGTAATGATATTATCTTTGCGTGGCAGCTGTACGATTTACCTGTTGATTAATAACGTTGTAGCCCCATTAGATTCGTGATCGCATACCCCGCGATATGGTATCGTATACAATTGGGCCTGAAATATAATGTACAGCGTAATAGAAACCGAAGAACTCAAGAAAAATATTTTGGAGCGGGTTTCGGGTTATACATTTTCATACTTTTATACTCTATAAATACATTTTTAATAATTGTCCTGCATTTTTAGGGAGGGAGGGGGTTAACCCCTAACACCTCTCTTGTGTATGCACCTGGTGGTACACATTTGCACATTTACATACAACACATTTTAGATAAGCGTTCGCAGCATCTAATTTTAATATTTTGAGCATTTTAAATCGAAAAACAAACAAATGATTTCCTTATGGAACGTGCGTCATATTATAGTATGGGTTGTGCTATTCGTCGTTACACACACACGCGCCTTTTATATAGAAAATGTTTTGACGCGATCGTTGATTTTTATTGATGGGACATGATAAATGTTTAAAATTACATCCTTAAGAATATATCCAGATTTACTGCCGGAAAAGTGTGGAAGAAAAATAATATCAATCGTTTTTTCTCAAAAACATTGTAAAATCGATAACTTCTCGGTTGGCTTGAAATAAAAAATATTCATGTTGAAATTTTTGTATGAATGGGGATATGAATATATAAAATTAATATTAATCTACTCAATTTTTCTTTCTAAATATTTAGTGCATTTAGCGTATGTATAATTCATATAGTTCCCGCTTTCCAGAAGATAATAAGATAATAAAAACATGTGAAGCACGAAGTTGTATTCATCTTAGGACCTGCAGTACAAAAATAATGAAACTAACAATGAAAACATCAGAAACAACAGAAACTATCGTATTTTTGTACCGTTCTCAGTTTTGTATTATCAAAATATACAAATCAGAAAAACGAATTAATTATTGTTCTTATAATAATTATATAAAGCGCAGACTGTTTAATCACTCCATCTATCTGAAAAGTTAAAGCAATAATCCGTTAGATCGACGACTTATTTAATAATATATATTTTCTAGGTTATTATCCTTTAGATACAAGTACTTATTTATAAGTATCAATGAATACATAGACATTTAGAAAAAGTTTACTCACAATCGCTTGGTCATATTATACTTATATTATTAGTATTATTAGTATTATTATTATTATTAACTTATAAACAACAGTATATGTTAAAGTGTTCGACCTATACATTGGGTACATCTTAAAGTTCACAAAGTTCTTTTTTGTTCTTTTTTCTCTCGTTGACACTAATCGTTTGTTTCTGTTTCGTAGCGCCAGGCCAACAAATGTACATGAAACGCACGAAGACTGAGAACCAGGAAATAGTCAACATATCTTGCACTGTTTCCAGAGTGTTTCCCATGCCCCACATGCAACTAATCAAGCTCAACACAAATGGAACCGAAAACTGGTACACGTTACATATTTATTAATTATTACAAATCAATGACGATTTTCACTAAGTATAATTTTTATATTCATCGTATATTACTACATAAAAAAAAAATCGGTCGCTTTTTGGAATTGAAAGTTTAATTCTAAATATAGCCCAAAAACGACTGATATGTCATGTTTTAATTATTATTTCTTAACATGCCACATTAATATAATTTGTACTAAGCATTTTTCAATTTCAAATAACTCTAGTTCAGACGGTTTGAACAGCAGTATACGAGTATTGTTTAAGAGGTTTAAATCATGTTATATGTTTAAAATATTTCTTTTAAATCACATTTATCATTAAATATAAATGTATATATACCCATACACTTCAATGGTACAAATGAATAACATATTGTATCTACGAAGAGTATACGTATAAAAGTATATAGTATAGTATAGCGTAAAATTACGATTGAGAGTAAGTACGTGTGCACGAAAAAGTTAAATCTATAATGAAATTGGAGTAAGAACAAAAGTTTTGCACAGACAAATCATATTTCGTTCTTACGAAGAACAATTTAAATTAGTTTATTTAAGTTTGATAAGAAGTACACGTCTGTTTTTTTAATCAGAAAAATACCGGGGAAGTATCATTCGTACAAATTGTATGTATTAAAAAATATAATGTTCAGTTTGGATGAATTTAAATGTGACAGTTAAGCAACGCATTTGAGTTCCAATGCTGATCGACAAAACCTTTTGTTTTATCGAGTTTTTAAAACTTATGTCTTAATCACATGCAGGGACGGCCTGGCCCACCGGGATACCGGGAGGTTCCCGGTGGCCTGACTTATTGGGATTTATTATTGGCCTAACCGCTCAATAGCTGAATTACATTATTTTTAATTTCTTTATGCTATTGTATATTATTGTTAATATTTGTAAACTATACTACAGTAGAAAAATCCCGATTCGAACACCCGTAGCCCGTAAATTGTAAATATTTAATAGCTAATTACAAATATGAAATAAGTAATAACTAGAATTGCCCATTTAACATGGATATATTATTTTGGGATGCATAAACGCATCTTAAAGGTCGGGACACACATAACCGCACCGTATCCGATCCGCGTGTCGGCCGAGTGTTGACCGTTATTCGGTGAATGAATACTGTAATGCTATAAATGACAATAGTTCAGACATCACCGTATTACAGCCGAGCACTGTGACCGCACCGAGATAGAACCCATCCCGATAAAATATTTTATTTAATTGACGTCGACGGTGCGGACTCGGCGTTTCAGAATTCGACAGTCAGTAAAGCATAGTTTCACTAGTTTCAGTATAGTCTACTTTATTTAACCTACGAAGCATTTATGAAGCAAATGTGGTTGACATTAAGGTAACAATGTGAAAAATTCCCCTTCAATATTTCTTGACTTCCATGCATTGTGTATCCACATTTTTTTTTTCTTGCATGTTGACTTCTTCATTTCTCGTCTTCTTCTTCCAACACGAGCGCTATAATAGCTAACTCGCTGTTTTTAAAACTTTTAAACATTGTTCTTGCGTCCACCCTGGTCAAAATGTTGGAACAAACTGAAACAACTGATGCTAGTAGGAAAACGGCAAAGATTGGCACGGGTATGTGTGCGTTCGTGAACCAACACTCGGCCGACGCGCGGATCGGATACGGTGCGGTTATGTGTGTCCCGACCTTTAAGGTCTGTTTATACATAACCGTTCCGTATCCGTGCCATTCGTTTAGTATCAGTGCTTTGGATTTACACAGTACCGTTCCGTCTCCTCCGTGCCTATTCAGTGTCGTTAGAACCTATCGACGAGTATGTCCGTATCAGTGAAATTCCCCAAAACATTGTCTCCGACAAATCTAAAATTACGGACACTGAACGGACATGTGTAAACATGCCCATTTCATAACAAGTAAACAAATTTAAAACGCCGGACACGAAACGGACGGCACGGATACGGAACGAACACGGAACGGTTATGTGTAAATAGACCTTTAATATTGTATATTATGTTTCGTTGGAAGGACTAAGTATTTATTATCATTAATATACGCCATTCTGTGCTAATTTTATTTTCAATGTTTATACAGTTGAACAACTTGAAATTTTTGTGAATTGATATTTTTTTAAGTTAAGGCACAGAATTTTGGGATTGATTTTACTTCTTTATTAACCTCAAAATTTAGGAACTTTTTCAACAATGTGCCTTTTCGGCACAGAATTTGGGTATTAATTTATTTTCTTTATTAAGCTCCAACTTCTACTTTTTCAACCATGGGCCTTTTTGGCACATAATTTTGAGACTGATTTCACTTATTTATTAACATTAAAATTCCATCTTTTCTCCAAATCGTTTCAACTTACGCACAGAAAGCCTTTTTTACTTCTCTGAAGTATTTTTTTGAAAATTTCAATTATTTTTTCAAAGCACCTTTTACATATCTCCCTGTTGTTGTTATTGCTATTATTAGAAATGTTATTGACACAACGCCGGAAAGTACCCAAGTACGATCCACGGAGCGAACGAAAAATGAGACTCATAAAATTGCAGTTTTTAGCTGTATCTCTCTCGCACTCCGCATACAACCAATGCGTGCGAGTGAGAGGTCCGAGTGCCAAGACAAAACTTAATGTATAATAGTCTCGCTATCGGGTCGGGTCGGGTCGATTTTCGTGTTTATTACACACAGAAAGGAGTCTCTAGCGAGATTTGTAAACTATGATTTGTTTAAAAAAATTCAAGCAAAGTATTGCTTATTTATATATTAAAATTATGTTTTATAAATGGTTAAATGGTTAATTGAACTTTTTTTTTCAATTGTTTAAAGAGAATACATACATCTAGGTGTAACTACCCTTTAGGCTTAGAAATTGAATTGAGATGAACAGTCACTAAAATATTGATACTTAAAGGTATATTTATTATTTTTATGTCCTCTTACATATATTATAAGCTAAAGTCTAAAAAGTTAATAAATAATTATAAAATTAATTTGTAATGGGGGGGGGGGGGGTGTAAAACCTCATATAACTTTTCCCTCCCCACATCCCCCCTTATATTAACACTTATGCCGTAAACATTGAAATGTGGCCTGGTGTAATTCATTTTCCTGGCCTGAACTTTTCTCCCAGGCTGTCCCTGATCACATGGCAATAATTGAATTCTATAAGCTGTTTTTAACTGAGGTTATTTTATTACAATTTGATAACAATTTTAGATGTTATGGAACAAAGTGATACGGTGCTGAGAAACCCGGCTAAGTGCGCTAGATTGGTCCCCGTGGGTATTTTATTGCGTAGGGAACCATAGTAATAGCTAAAACTTTTGCAAATTATCAAGAAATAATAATAATAATAATATATAATTTTAGCTATTCATCAAATTAATAGGTTGTTTCCAGAACATTTCTTAGCAATTTATTGCAACTCTATTGTTTCATAAGTGGTATAAATACTAGTTTATGAACCTTGTATATATTATAATGATTTGCTCCTATTTATAGATAGTTAGTTTCCTTGTAATTGATTGAAACTTCATTGTTTGAATATATAATTAACAATAACTATTCCTTTAATTATGTTCTTTATTTATTGTAACAGTACAATAAACTGGATACTGATATCGTATAATTATTATGATAATAATAAGCACTCTCTATTTAAGTAGGTATACATAATCATTATGTTTTCGCTACTGTAATGAAGATGTGTTATTGGTCCATATTTAAATCCCTTTACTCAATGCGACTACACAACGATAAACCACATGACTACATCATTAATCAATTTAATATCTTCTCCAATTTCAATACTGTGGTTCTCTCTGTACTTATTAAAAGTGAAAAGTGATCGCAACGCGTAGTACGCGAACATAATAAATATTAGCAACTACGTCTTAATCTCCGTAAAGCTCACGTCTGGAATTAAATTACTTTCCTTTTTCAAACACATAATACAGCCGCAAGTTAGATCGATATTCGGTTTTCACGAGAAATTGTATTCACAAAAAACATATTACAATATCAAATGATCACAGTAATTGTTATATTATGTTATCAACAATATATTATCCGTTTCCAAAATTGTAACGTTCGATTTCATTACGATTAATATCATTCGTCATATGCCACAAATGTTTCCGGTTTTAAGAATTGATATAACATTTATTTAAGTACAATTTTTAAAGTTTAACACGTTATAAGAGAGAAGTCCCCTGTATTTCAAACGGCGTAATATATAGTAGCACTACGATCCCTCTCTTTTATAAAATTATAACCGCACTTATAGTGAGTCACCATGTACACATACATATATGTCATATAAAATAAATACAAACAACGAAAAACTACAGCTACGGTCCACATAGTAACAAGGCAGAAAGAGAGAGAAAGATAGAGAGAGACAGACATAGTAACAGAAAGAGATACAGAGATGGATAGAAATGAAAGAGTAAGATATATAAGAAAAGTTACTTGTAAAACTGCAGTATAGTGTTAGCAGTGTGTGGGATTTTTTTTTCGAGGGAAAATATACTCAACAGTTATTCTTGCGGACGTTTTTGTTAGAAAAAAATCGTCGCTAAAAAGTGGAAACGTCGAGACAAAAGTCGCTGGACGATAAATCATGTCACCGCTTAAGTCTACGGTTGACCGAAGATGTAGCAGTAGCAGCAGCAGCCTGCTATAGTTCACATATTGATGAGATACGCCCTATATGCGTTTTATAAATTGTCGTAAGCAATCAAATGTGTGTGTTCGGAAAAATCGCTAACACACAACATTCAGTATATTATATTAGCACTAGAGTCACAAAATAAGACTACTTACAATAAGTAATTTTTACACCCTCTACGTAAACGTTCTGTATAATATGTTACATTTATATTATTATTTCGAGTTTCGACGTTACATTAATGCAACCAAACAAATGTGTCGTTTAAAATATTTATTTTCATCAATATTTATGCAGCCTTTGAAAACGACAGCCTTTTTGTTTTTAATTTATTTTATAATCAACCACGTAGGTATTAGAATTTCACGTTGATATCAACTACACAGAAATGTTAATTCCTCCGTCACTCGCAATGAACGAAAACAAAAAATTATGTCACGCGTTTCCATTATTTTAATATTTTATTATCACAACACATCCATAGTGATTTCTTAAATCTTGAACTCATATATTTAAATTGATTTTAGTGTTTTCAAACCAATAATTTTAGACATTTTCAAGTCGTAAAATATTTATAAAATATTTATACTTTTAGTATTTTTATTGTAATAATTGTATAATCATTTAAAATAAATGGCAACGTTAATTTTTAGGTTTATCTTTTGAAGCAGAACATTTCTCTAACAACGTCGATACACAAAAATCGATTATCGGACCAATTGATAAATAATTTAAAAGTATATTTTATTCGGCTAATAGAATAGAACGTTAGAGAATAAACTGGAAAATATGAATACAATATATATTCCGCTCTTTTTAACTTTGAATACTTATAATTTATGAGCAACTACGATTTTTTACAATAAAATTAAAAAAAAATTATTGCATAAAAAAAAAAAATAATAATTTGATTTATCTACTTAAAAGTAATATATCCATTGAGATCTTAATTGCTTAAAACTAATTGTTTTAAAAACTGATGTAATTCGAAAAACAACACTATAAAAATAGCGAAATTTTTCTTCGTCTCGATAACTGTTAAGTTTTTTTTTTTTTTACTATCCGGTGAATTTTAATTTGGTTCGTTGTACATATTTACTTATTCTACATGACCTATAACGTATTTTTCTGTGCGCATATCGCTAATATTCTTTCTTAGACCACAACATTATATTAAACTCATTTATTATGCTCGGTAGTTGGTATTTTCTTTTGAACGCGAAAACAAAGTGTCGGTCGAACGGTTTACCCAATTCCCAAAAACATTTTATGATCGCGATGGATTTAATTATATTTTAACTGTACACAACATTATAAAGTCAAATTAATAAACTTTTCCGAACGTTGAATTTGACGTAAACATAATATTATTACTGAACGCTGTCTCGACAGATAAAAATAATTTAGTTATATTATTATAATACTATAACGATATTATTATAGTTCTATGTTATATTAGTATAATATAGTTTGTTTGCATAATAACAATTATCAGTCTGTTATTATATCCATAATTATTGTTTGAAATTATGGTTTTACTTTAGAAAACTCTTTTTTCGTAACAGCTTTCGTAAGTTTTTATCAACCAACTTAACTAGCAAGACTCTGTATCTTGATTAAACGATTTTTTAAACAAAACTTTTTTAAATTGAGTTTCAGTAAATTAATTATTATGAAATTAAGATAATTATGTATCGTTTCATTTCGTTTCATTTGATGTACTTTAAAACTAAATCAAATACAGATTAATCGTATTAACAAGTCAAAGAAATATATTCTTAGAAAAGTTTTTCTGTAGATAACATGTAATAAAAAATACATATACCAGAATCACATTATTACAAATGCATTATAGAATATAAAAAAAATGTGTATTACTATTTTGAACATTGTATGTATACTTAGTACAATTCAAGATCAAAAACATTATATAGTTTGCTGTTTGCTCGAATATTCAATATATTTTCAAAAATATATGTTTTTTTTCCTAAAAAGAAACAAAAGAGAATTCTTTGGAGAATAAAGCAACAAATTTATTTTTTAGAAAAATTAAAGTGCCGAAAAAATGTATGGTTTTTTTAAAGAAAAACATAAAACTATTTTCTTAAATTGAAAATCAACAAAACAAAAGTCAACGTCTAAGTAAGAGAATACAGTTACAAAAATATAAATAAAATCAAAAACTTAAAAATGCTCTTTCTAACATTTTAAGATCAAACCTTCTACAAAAACGGTAGACAGGACTTACAATTTATAAACGTTTTAGTATCGAAAATCATGAGCATTAACAATTTAACACGTGGTTATTTCAATTCAAATCTCAATAATGGTTCATCGAATTTTATAGTATCTTCTACCAAAAGTTTTATTCTAATAGAATACAATTATTTAAGGGATACCTGATATATATACCCATAATGAAATTCAAAGCCATGAGGATTGTAAGTTATACATCATGTAACAGCAATAACATCAAATTCACATTGAGTATGAAGAATAAAGATAATATTATATTATGTGGTTATAGACTTATATTAATAATCATTTTGGATTCAAAAAATATAATATATTCTCAGGTTTCGTATTTTTAAAGATTAAAGAATATATTGTCTACAATACTAAACAGTTAACAAGATTATATAAATTATAAATTTGATGTAATAATATAGGCAAACTTATGAATATAATACGCTATAAAACCTTAAATTAGGCATTTAATTTTATTGCGTTTCTGTAAAAAAATTCTAAAACAAAACAATTAACTTCAATCGCACAAAAAAAAAAAATTAGCACTTTATTTAACTATATTATTTTATATCAATGAACGAATTACTAATAAATTATAAACATTATGAAAATATATATATATATTTAGTTTATAAAACATAATTTTGATGAATGACATGATTATTTTTGTCATAAAAACTACATTTTTCTTGAAAAAAAGAATAATGATTTTGGAACTGAATAATTTAATTTAAAATCTTGTAACTATAAACTGAACTTGAACTGAACTAAAGTTCACAGTTCAAAAGTTATAACATGTGCTCTTTACTAATTTTTATTTCATACTTAATATTATATACTTGTATAATATAATTTCAGTTTATTGAATATATTCTTTTTTTAGTTTATAAAAATTA
>JASXSY010000496.1:272500-282621 GCA_034509805.1 Sipha maydis
TTGTCAAGATATTGTTACCTGATATTCTTATATATTTATTGTCTTATTACTGTGAAAAGTTAAAAAAAAAATGAAAACGGTCAAATACGCAATTTAATCAACTATAGTTATAATAATATTATTAACTTCTTATTTTTAATTTTTCTCGTGCGTAAGCAGTGCTTACAGTGTTCACGTGGCCCCGGATATCATAACGAAGGTTGGCTGTGCGAAGTATTAAGGGCTGGATTATAATTGTCTTATTTTAGGTGACAAAACGAACGTCCTCGACGAAAATCTACGAGAACACAAACGATAAGAACTCGGAGCCGTATCAATAACGATGGCTTAAACATCATTAATAAAAGCTCAGTTATGCATAGGTCGAGGCTTAGGGCGCTGCACCAAACTTTGATCGGGTCACGTACATATATCCACTGCAATGTACTCGTACGAATGACAAGGGAGAAATCACGCGTGCGTTGAGTATGCAGTGAAATGTTGTCAAAACACAGTACTTGGTAAAACCAACAAAATTAAAATCACACCGTCCCGCAAACGGTTGTGGTGTTACGGATTTTACGACGCGCAGTTACGGGTACAACGGACCGCGCGCGCACCGTTGTTGATCTAACATATTATAACATTATACTTCAACGGACGCGTAATGTTCTATATGTATATATATATATATATATATATACGTTACACGTGACGGTTAAACGTGCTATGATAATAACTGGTATTTTTCATTCGGTTCGTAAGCGCACGTACGTAAACCGTGTACGCACATCGACCCTATATCGATCTGTATTTACTTTATAAAATGATAACAACAATAGTAACAATATTTTGATTGTTGTAATGGAACGTTAATATTATTCTCGTTCCAGTGCTCGAGATATATTATATGTAAATATATATATATTTTATTTCAATGACCGCATTCACTGCCGCGAACACATCGTCGTCTGCGGTTTTGTTTTTCTCCTCCTCGAGGGCAAAGCGTGTTATCATTACAATTATTATTATTATTATTATTATTGCAGTCTCTGGGAGCAGACGGGCTGCTGTAACCGCTGCGTACGCGCAAACATAACACACGCCTATACAAAACGTCGGCTATAGTACCCATTAGCACTGTTGATAACAAAAATACTATTAACGGCCGCGCGTGTTTATTTATCGCCACCGCATGCCTGCACGACGGCCGGCCGCCCCGAACATTGACGAGTGACGACGCGACGGGGATTCTTCAGTGACGTGACATCTCCTCGACCGGTGTATATAGGGCCACGTTGCCGTGGACCGGATCGCTGTCAGATTTTAAAACGGAAACGAATTTTATAAACGACGTTCGATGGCTGGGACGACAGGACGGGCGCGCGCGTGTGTTATAAATGGAATTTCGAAATAGTTCAAAATGAAAACTGGAAGCGTACGAAAACGTTTAGAGAATCGAGGGGGAAAAAAAAAAAAATAAAGTAAAAACTAAAATTAAATCTTAACTTTTGGCGCTTTCACACGTAAAAACGAATTTCTTTGCCACGCGTACTATCAATTATCGTCATCGTCTCTACTTCTGTACGGATTAGGTATTTATTTTTAGACGTTTCTCTTTAAATTATTTCTCAACCCTGCCGGTGTTATTTAATTGTTCAATCTCACGGCGTGTGTATACGTTTTTTTTTTTAAAAATTCTTTTATGCTTGCATAGTACGTGTAAACACAATTAATAACATCGAAATAAATGGTTAAGCCACGTGAAAGCCAAAACAACCATCACACGTCAACATTGAAATCAATTGTTTTTTATATCTTTCTAAATCACTCATCGCGTTGTGTGCTGTACAGCTATAGTGGTGGTGATGTATCTTTCGATCAGATATGAACATTCGGACACTTTTCATTCGCACTCATGGGTTTTTGAACATTTGTAACATATAGCGTACGTGTGCGGGGGAGGTGGTGCGACGTTTTATTGGAAATAATGTGCCGACACCGCATCTTATTTACTCGAAAAAAGACAAAGAGTATATCTTTGGTAGTGCGCAGTATAAAACCGTCAAACTGTGTATAGTGGTCTGCTGTTGTAGGAATCGATCGGTCACATACAGTAGTTTTCGCGCAGGAGAAGATTCAGAATTATTTGAAAAGTTTTGCACGACTCTACGGTGTGGGGCACGTGACCCTTGTATTTTACGCCAAAAGCAGAAGAGATTGTTTATTATTATTATTAATATTATTAATAAAACGACCGTCGACTGACGGGAGAACAAAATATAACAACGGCTCCGTGATGGGAACAAGGAAGGGCGATGTAGAGGGATTTGATTGCGACATAGTTGGAGGGGTGGGTAGGTTGTAGTTTTTGTTTCGCTGCAATGAACAAATAATTGTGTTTAAAAATATTCGTTAAAAAATTCTGAAAAAATAAAACGCTCGGAGATATCTGCAGGATTTCACAACTGTTATTTTCACGGTCTAGTGAGTTTCCTATGAAACGTATATATTATAAAAAATTTATATATATATGAAAATAACTATCGAAGTGAGCCTCGCATGAATACATACAGTAATACTATATAGCAGAGATAGCCAACAGGTCGATCATGACATGAGTTCTAGTCAATCGCGACTCCTTTTAATTTTTTTTTTACATTTTTTCAGAAAACAATTAAAATATTATTTTATTTTTGTAAATATTTATATCTTTGTTCAACCCATGAATATAAAAATTAGATAAATAACAATAAATAAAGGCAATTTATTTATAGAACAATACATGGTAATAAATAACTGTAAAAAATAAAATGATACACTGAAATCGACTAGGTACTAAATAATGGTCTATATCACTTTCGTAAAATATAAAAACATGAGTTATGTAAAATTGATCGCTATTATTATTTATTAATATTTTTAATAGAAGAAATAAAGGAAGTGTAACATGCATGCATATAGAATAAATGTTTTCTCAGTGACAAATTTTTTTTAGATTCTGAACGGAGTGATGAAATTTTAACATTAGGTTATCTATAAGCTATTCATCAAAAATCTTTAAAAAAATTTCTACCAGACTTAGAGGAAAAAATTTTATGACTGTTTGAAATTCAAATATTTACGAAATTGCATAAAATAGCGATTTATTCTCAAACGATTTTAAATATTTGTTATAATTCAAATTGTATAAATCGCATATTTTTGAAATTTTTACCAGCTGTTAAGATTGGCATTTCCTTTATGTCATATTTTTTTCAAAATATTATATTGATTTTTAAGCCACTTATAGGCATTTAAAATATTCGATTTTTTTACATTTTTTTTTTTTTATAATCGGTGATAAAAAAAATTTGGATCGCACAAAATACTTGAAAATTTAATAGAAGATTTCACAGAAGTAGTTCTTATTGTCATTCAAAAATTATTAAAATCCATAGGCACAATTTTTTTTTATAAGCGTTTAAACAGCGAATATTGACATATAATTACATGTAAAATATAATATAATGTATAATATTCTAGACTGACAAACTATGTCGCTGTATGCAACTGTCAACCCATCCCAATTGAAAAATATATTTATTGTTTCAAAATAAAATATACTTTTTACAATATTTATAAATAAAAATGTATTATATCCTAGACAAACATATTAACTCCGTTCAGAATCGTTATTCGTATACAATGATATCTATCATTGCATTCAAATTTAACAAATCCATTGTAATAATGACCTATCCTATAAATGAGGTGCACTCCACCCCCAACTGTACAGCAGATTGAGGCCCATGCGGTTCTTTTTTTTTTTTTTGTGATCGATCGTGACAACCTAGAAGACTTAGAAGTCGATCACAAGTCAATAAAAGTTTGCCACCCTTGCTATAAAGTATACTTATGTACTGAACCATTGTGTATGATAATTCCTTAATAATTAAAACTCGTTATAGATGGAAAGTTCGCATGAACAGTTCCGTCACAATTGAAAACGAGTTCATTCAATTATGCATGAGTTCGTGCGGTTCAGAGGTAATGTATGCGAAAGAGATGATGTACATTTCGAATTTCGATTATGCTTACTCTGGAAAAAATAATGTGCGAGATATGTAACCTCTATGGCACGAATGTTGTTTTCGAAAACAGTTTATTGATGAGTATATAATAATAGTGAAGATGTACTCATTATTTTTAAGTATATTTCTATTGTTTGTCAAAATTTCGGTTGAAAAATCCCTCGGTGTTTCATCTCTGAATGTACACTAAATAAATATATATACTACACATAATTCTTCTAATTGTACATTTTATTTTTTGTTCACAGGTAACACCGAAAGCCTTTTTGCAGGTAAGGATATATTTTAGAATACTTTATGAATCAATCGCTTTTTGAAATGTTGAAATGGCAATAATTGATAGAAATCATAACGATTGAAATAGTGAATATAAAATTATTTTTATCGCTACTCAGAAACACAACGTCAAATAGAAAAAAAATTTAAAACTGAAAAAAAACCGTCACTATAAATTAACAAAAACAAATCGCATCTACAACGTTCATATGTTTCATATATTTTATCTATGCCACTATAGACATAAATTATGTGTTTGTTAAAGAAAACATGAATATCCATTTATTTCAAATTGTTTTTACAACCCAATATTAGTGAATAACATGCATACTTTTATAAACAATAAAAATCACATAAAAATAAATTCGTTTTTCGTACACATTACTAACACCGTTACTATAAACTAGTAAATAAATTATGATTAATTAAGGGTTTTCAATTTTATTGTTTCTAAAGTTATACCACCTGTGGTAATATACTTCTTATATTATTATAACTCTAGATATTTATGTCCACATACTCGTATATATACATAACATTTTAGGACAGTATTGTTAAATATCTGAAATTACATTTTCTTTAAATGTCTAGATATTATTAAAATGTTATATAATATTAAAATATTTCTTAAAATACAAACTCAACTTCAACATTTTCTGTATATGAAAAAGATAATTGAAATTATTTATAAATAAATTAGAAATATATGTGAACCTTAAACAACAATTTCTATTATTTAAATTTTACTGTTATACGTACGGAATTGTTTCAATAAAACTTCTTAGATTTGTAACAGAAACATTTATCTTATTTTTATTTAACTGTGTAATGTTTGGTTTAAATATTATAACAATTCGATATAAACATTTTTGACCTTTAATGCTCTTATAGGTATTTCAATAATTTATTTATATAACAATAACATGATATTTATGGAATTGGGCAAATGGAATTTTATATTTCGTAACCTTCGTCAGTAGAATGTTCTCTCGAGTCTGGTGAAAATTATGAGGACGTTAAATTCTGATAATCTGTTTCAATATTTGTGCAAGCGTTGCAACACGGAGAATTGGCGTCCCGCACAATTCGCAAAATTTTATATTTTTCGACATAAAACTTGTAATTAATTCTAGTGTATCGGTCTGTCGTCAAACGCTACGAAACATTTTTAAACACGACGCTATAGGTTTTCCGATCTTGTAATTTTATCGATGGATTCAAGCTTATCTAGTCAGTAAAACTATTTCATTTTAAACACATATATTATGCACGTGTTGTCAAACAACGTGGCCACGTGAGTACCGTTCAGTTGACTACGAAATTGACAAGTTAATAGTGATTAATCACGGTAGACTTTCGCACAGCTTATTTATACATCGAATACCGTATGCATAATATTAAAACCGTTCATATATGCCCATAATAAACATATTACCATTGTATAATAAGCGTCAAACGATGGGGTCTCGTTGTCGTTAGGTGCATTTCATATATAATATTCAACCGTGCGTTACCGCTCTTTGTAGTTTATACTATCAACGTATATACGTAGATACATAAAGTGTAATAACATTCACTGTGCTGTCACGCGATGGTCGATTGATTCGATCGTTCATAAATACATAATAGGTATATTATGCTCGTAAATATACAAACATACCCGTGGTGGCGGGATAGCGACAGAGAAGTGGTTCGAGACCACCTCGAAATTTCCATTTTTCTTTGAAGTGGTTTCATTAGCCAGCTTACGTTAGGTTGGACCGGGTTCCCTGGATTGTAAAGGGTCATCGTATTAAAAATATTGTACGAATTTATTGAAATAAATACCCTTGAAAAATTATCAATTATTACTCCATTTGTGTTGTTCTTAATTCTAACTTATAAGTGGGCATAATAAATGTGGGTATACCTACTATAATAATATAGTACTAGTTATGCAGAGTTGCATAAATGTCCATTAGGGTTTAAGGGATCCTTAAATATTTAACAGTCAAACATCAAATAGTAACCCATGGTTTATCCATTACATTTTAATGAGCTGTTAAATTTAACAAATTTGTGTGAAATCTGACATATTATATAGTTATAATATAAAAACTTTACCAAAAGATTAAAAGTTATATAAACTTTATTATATTGTTTAAAAATCTTTCGGTTTTACCAACTGGTTTCGGTTTGAACAAAAATAATAATATTACTAAAATTGAATATTCAGATGGGTGTACCTACCTACTTGATGATACCACTTTATAAGCGAGAACACAAACTCTCTACGCATAATTTTGAATGCTTTGACAAACTATATGCCCAGTGGAAGAAAAGTGAATCGCATATAATTATTTGAAGGGTTTTGGTTCCCCTCAAACGCTCCACAGACGTGCGTACGTGGCAAACGCAAACACTCCTATTTTACTGTACAGTACACAGCCCGTCGGCAATGTATATACACACTATGAGCATCATTTTGATTCTACCGATGGTGGTTAATCCAATTAGTTCATAATACCTAATATTTAATACTAAATGAACTCGCCTCTATACATATTTTATCCACCAATCCTTGCGAGTAACGTTTTATGTTCATAAAAAGTTGTGATTTAATAAACTTTCAAACAAGGGAAAAAATGCTCATAACAAATGAATACAAATTTCACGTTTTAGTAACAAAAATAAATAAATAAAAATAAAAATATTAATACTATCAGATTTTTAACAAACTATGAAATATGTGTACGTTTTATTTTGTTAAATTGTGTCTCTACATATTAAATTATTAGTTATGTGTAATTTGATTGGTACATAACACAAGCAATGCATCAGGAGTGCTGCAAAAGTTTATATAAATTAATAATTCATTATATGTATTAATTCTACGGTAGAAAATAATAAATTAGCTATTTTTTAAATTCCTAAATTACTCGTAGTAGTCTAAATATACTGATGCGATAAAGAAAATATGATCGTTTTTGAAGATATACAAAATTTTAAATTTTATTTTTATGATATCTAATATTAATAAATTAGCAATTTGTATTGCAAAATTATTTTGAGTCTTAAGACTCATAACAGAATTCTGACTGTAATAACTAAAGTAAATTTCATGAGCACATAAATTAAACACCGTTTAGTAAGCTGAAGTGCGTTTAGAATTATATTTTAAGCACACCAAGAACTTTCTTTAAAATTTAAATGCACCCGTTCCATTAACTCGGGTTATATTACTATATTTTTATTTTAAAACGTCATCAAACTCTTAGGGACAATTTTTAGAAATTTATCGATTACAACGTCATCGCTACGACATTAAAATATTTTGTTGATCAACGAGAATTCTTTTTTTTTTCATATTATATGGTCATATTTAAATAATATCATGAAATAATTTAGTGGAGTAAGATTCACAAGTCATTGTTCGTGCAGTCTGAGTGTATCGTGTATTGGTAATGATTTATATGTATTATATTGTATAAAAAGATGAGTGAATAAACATGTCGTCGTCGAGAATTTATTTATTTTTCCATGCGCACTAGTTCTTATACTTTTTTCTTTTTTTTTATATTATTTTTAATTCGATAAATTGAATATTTTAAACGCAATTGCGTTTACTCTATACGTGTTGATAATAAAACATACACACATAGCGAATAAGCCAGGTGTATATATATATTTTCACAAACGCACAAACATACATACATAAGTATATAACATATATAAATCTACACAAAGCGCAAAAGGGATTGTGTTGTCTGCCGCCTCCTAGTGTATATTTATGTATACATATAGACGCGTGTCTACGTAAAGTCGTCTCGTTTGCTACGGCGAACCTAACCACTGGTCGTAACGAATAAAAAAAAAAAAACTCAGCGACGGCGATGGTGGATAAATTCGATTATATGTTGCCTTTTCATTATCGATAATGTGATTTTATCGAATAATTACACTTCTAACGAAATAGACGCGGGCCGCGGAAAACAACACGATTCTAACCGCATTGATGCGTATTTTCTATCTCCGGCGACGATGATGGAAAAATGATGAGTTTCTGCGACGTCTTTCTTAAAAAAAAATATGCAACTTCCGAACTCGACCCAAAATCGCGAGATTTTCACCGTTGTAGTTTATGCGTATTTGATACTGTCATAGCAATCGTGAACTTCTATATGTCTATATATTCTGTACATTGTGCCTATGCAGTACAGGCATAAACAACGGATGGACATATCAGAATTATTAGATTTTAAACAACTATAAGTATTATAATTATCAACCTTTTCAGTAACTCATCCTCGAGATATGTAATGTTATAGGACAGATAGGTCATCTAAAATAAAATTTAGTTTCATATAGATACCATAATTCAACTTAATTCATTGATACGTGAATGTGTATACATAGTAATTATTTTTTATATTTTTATCGACTACTCTTCAACAAAATTTAAAATTAAATTACTCAAAAAAGCATTTGCACCACAATAGTTTTTACTGAAATTTCACATGATTTTAGATTCTGAACGGAGTGAAGAATGTATTGATTTTACAATGATGTGTGTTTTTTTTTTTGTGTCTGTCGACACGATTTGGGGCAGTAAAAATGCTTCGATTGCCTTATGTAGCAACTTTTCTGAAAGGAAAGTGAATCTATTTGGTACTTTGGGGGGTCAAAAGTAGAAAATTTCCAATATTTTTAAATGCGACGGGAAAAACCATAAAAAAATTTGGGAAAAACGGGAGTTTTTACGCAAAACCAGTTTTCGACATAATCAAATTTTTTATTTTGCTATAACTCAAAAACTAATCAATGTAAATACTTGAAATTTTCACCAAATGTTTAGATTAGCGTTCTCTATACACCATTAAATTTTCAAAGTATTTTGACTTTTATTAAGCTATTTATAGACAATTGAAATTTTCAATTTTTTTAAGTATTTTTTTTTTAAATAACGATAAAATTTTTTGGCTGCCCAGAAAATCTTGAAAATTTAATACAAGGTTTCTTATAAGTTGTTTCTTAACTGATAAAAAAAAATCTAAAATCGTAGGTCACAATTTTTTTTATAAGTGCTCAAAGTTCCAATTTATACGAAATATGTAAAAATCACGATAATTTGCAAGTTATTTTGTAGATAAAAATTCATAGAATTTTTTCTGTTCATACTTAAGGTTCAAATTTTAACAATAGTTTATCTATAAGCTACTCTACAAAAATCTTTAAAAAAATTACTTCCGGACTTAGAGGAAAAAATGTTATGACTGTTTGAAATTTAAATATTTACGAAATTGCATAAAATAACGATTTATTCTCGAATGATTTTAGATTCTGAACGGAGTGTAGAATGTATTGATTTTACAATGATGTGTGTGTTTTTTTTTTTTTTTTTTTTTTTTTTTTTGTGTCTGTCGACACGTTTTGGGGCAGTAAAAATGCTTCGATTGCCTTATGTAGCAACTTTTCTGAAAGGAAAGTGAATCTATTTGGTACTTTGGGGGTCAAAAGTAAAAAATTTCCAATATTTTTTAAATGCGACGGGAAAAACCATAAAAAAATTTGGGAAAAACGGGAGTTTTTACGCAAAACCAGTTTTTGACATAATCAAATTTTTTATTTTGCTATAACTCAAAAACTAATCTATGTAAATACTTGAAATTTTCACCAAATGTTTAGATTAGCGTTCTCTATACACCATTAAATTTTCAAAGTATTTTGACTTTTATGAAGCTATTTATAGACAATTGAAATTTTCAATATTTTAAAGTATTTTTTTTTAAATAACGATAAAATTTTTTTGGCTGC
>JASXSY010000497.1:0-156329 GCA_034509805.1 Sipha maydis
CGCCACACCGTTTTCGATACTATTAGACATGACACACGGTGCTAACAGATATGGCACATGCTTGATTACAAACAAACTTTACAGACCTTGCTACTACCATAAACACGACGACGACCTCAATTAATAATATCCCACGATGGACGTCAAAATTCGCGACTCTTGTTTTGAAATTTATCATTGTTGAGATGTATAGTTTTTTTTTTTTTTTTTAACTTCTATTTTTTGTGTTAATGGCCAAACATGAACGTTTTACGTACATGGTTGATTCGGATCATCAAGTTTCGACGGGTTGACTATCTAGTATATAAATTGCATTGCGTATTCATATTATATTGTATTTTTAAACGGTACTTCATAAACAATTATTAAAAAATAAATTTGGTAACTAAGTAAATTTTTTCATTAAATAATTCTGAAAAATAATACTCAAAATTTACAATGACATTATTGATATTTAATACTGTATTTTTATATAATTAAAATATTTATACATTTATTAGTATTTGTATACTTATACAAGTATATAAGATTTAATTAAAAAATAATAATTAATAATAATAATAATTTAAATAATATAATTATAATTAACTATGTAATAACTTTTATTTTTTTTTATTTTTTATTTATATAATGTATGTATTGTATTATATTTTTATCAATTGTGCAATTAAAAAAATATAATAAAATACATACATTATATAAATAAAAAATAAAAAAAAATAAAAGTTATTGCATAGTTAATTATATCAGTCAGTGATTCTGTTGCATTTTGTTTTTATATACATGAACTATATAAAAAATATAATTAAATGTTAAGAAAGTAATTGGAATATTGTATTTAGAATACTTTCATAGTTCGATATTGAAGTACTGCATGAGAGTATTTACGTAAAACTGAAATGTTATCATTTTTCGTAAATGGTTTCACTTCGGTTTAAAAATATCGAAAAAAACTATCATAAACCATAACAATAAAAGTACGCAATAAACTTTTTTATTGAAACATCTAATCAATATTAGTAAATCAACTAATGAGGTACATTGTTAATAGTTTACATGGCAATGTCGAGCGAGTGGAACGTTTCATGTTTGGTAGCCATGTTCTACTCTATCTCGTTTATCTTGCCTGACTGGAGTAATCCCAGGGATCCGGTGCCATAACATTTGTCCTTGGGTCCGTGAACTCAGAAAACACGTATCATAAAAAAAGCAATACTGCTTTGACTAAATTTTATAATAATAATACTAGGACTCATTATCTTTTCGAAAAAATATACGACAATAACAATAACAAAAGTATCATAATTATACACCGGAATTATGAACATTAAAAGAAGACATCATAAAAATGATTAAGTTTTATAATTCCATCAAAAAAATACTTTGGATCCGGAGTATTTGTTAAAAATTTAAAACAACTTCAAAACCTAAAATACTTGAATTTTTCACGTTTGTGATATTCGTAAACAACTCTAACGAACTCTGGATGCTAAGCTATATTCAACTGCATTATTTTGTACAGGCTCTTTCGACTTTTCAACTCTAATAGCATCGTCTTTAAAACTTTAAACTAAACATAAAAATATTTCAAAATGCTTTGCATAGATAAGTGCAGCATTCAACCAAGTTCCCCATCTGGTGATAATAGGTTTTCGAGGTAATCGGTATAGCCGACATTTACTTCCTATATTTATTTATTCTTAATGGTGCTTTTAAGAAGGCTTTATTATAGTGTTTTAGTATTATATAGAATAATAGCACTTTTATATTATAAAATTAGTTGGAAAAAATATTTATTTTTTTTGCTTCATCATATTGTACTCGTATATATATATATATATATATATATAATTGCTATGCTCGTCAAATCCGGTCTTTAATTATTGTTATCAAAATAACATATTATTTAATTTAAAAAGTTGAAGAACGTTGTACAAGTAAAAAAAAGTTTACAACGCAATTTTGTATCATATTATTACACTTATCATACGTTAATTAATTTGTCTACACAAATATTGTAATTTATTATTTTTAATTATGATGATTTATATTTATATTATTCGTTTTTTAATATTTTAACGCCTTAGTCGAATTTTTATTTTTATTTTCAGTGTATGCTACACTCGTGGTACTTAGCATGTGATATGCACTTTTTCATAGTTGGAACTTTCTTGACTTATATACTTTGGAGATGGAAGAGAGCTGGTTTTGGAATATTTGGCGTTCTGTTCGTTGTATCTGTTTACATACCTGCAAAATGTATTTACGACAATCAACAATGGGGAGTCATGCCATATTTCCATAGGTAAATAATATGTCAGATGTATTACTCTCATAATAGTTGTAAAACTAAATATTATATAATATCTATTAGTTTAATATATTTTAATGAAATAGATATTGTGAAAATTATTAATCCTACGTGATCATCAATAAATGTACAGTTAATTAAGGCTTGACAACTTCATCTACAGCTCGATAACGAAATGTTATAAATTATATAATAATATAAAAAAAAAGGCAAAAGTACTAGGGGGGGTGTGAATTTATAATCGAGTGAATTACAAGAATGGGTGAATAGTATTGCTATATTGGTCTTTTAAATTTGAAACCAATACATTATTACTTTTGAAAAAATGATTTTGAGTGAAAGAGATTGGGTGGATCTTTTAATCTAACTTTTAAAAAAAAGGAGAAAAAGTGTTTAATAGAACAAATATTATAAAAATATTACGAAACTATCTAATGAATTGAAAATATAATCTAACTACTGCATCGAGTTATTAAGATTTATGCTAATTGAATAGAATATTCATAACTTATTTCGTTTAACTTTAGTAAAAATTAGTTGAAATATCCAATTTTAATAATGTTTCATTTCATAACACTTATATAACTATTTTGTACTATTTTGTTTTAAGTTTTCAAGACTTTTTGTTAAATTAACATTACCGAAAAAAGCCAAAATAACATGCAATTTTCAAAATAATCTATAACTCAAAAATTGTTTAAAGTTCGTGAAATTAACTCATTAAAATCCAAATTAGACAATATTCCCTGTTTGCTCTGATACTCTGATCTTTTATCAACTCAGTAAAATTATTATTATAGCATAGTTAAAGCCGCTCGGCGATTATAGTTTATGTGTAGTTATGTGAAAATATTGTTTAAATATAGATATATTATATTATATATAGTTACAAATATTATATACTTATTCAGTTATTGCATTATCGTTTGGTGACCTGTATCAGACGAGAAAAATATTATGAAACAAATGCCAAAATTTTCATCGCATTTTAGAATAATATATTTTTTTTACCACTAACTCCATATTTGTCTTAAAATACCTATTCTATCAAAAACCTTTTATGACTATCTTTCTAGCTAAACTAATTACAATCATGTACAGAATCATAATAAAAATGTTGAGTGAAAACACTAAGCTGTGTAAAATGAGAATTTCAAAAAACTTCGATTTCATTTAAGATTAAAGTTTTTTATGTTTTTTCATTATTTTTTTTTCCCATTTTCTCAATTATTCGGATAATGTTTGAAAAATATAAAAATTATTCCCCAATGTACCAACTAAAACCTATTTTCTATCTTTTACTTTTATTTAGTGTTAATGAAAGCAATCCTTATCAATAGTATACAATACATTCTTCGTTTCCCTTAGAATCTAAAAAAACCCATACAAATATTAACATTATTATGAGCATTATAATAGTATCATACAATAGTATAAGCACTTTAGATTAAATATTTTAGGTAGATAGTAAAATAAATTTATTTTTACGAAGTTCTCGTAATGAATTCATGTAAATTATATTAAAGCCGGAATTTTATTAGAAATGTTTATGAACTATGAGTTTGCTGTTTTGAAGTTGATGAATAATCACATTTATTCGCATTCAGAAATCGTTAATAAGTCTGTTTTAATCAAACCTTTAAAATTAATTCGAATCATCAACTGGTGGAACGGAATTATTAAAAAAATAGTTTTTCAGTAACATAAAGAATCTTAGGACCACAGAACATTTCCAAGTAATTTACATAAAGAGTCACCATCGGATTACGACGTATCTTATTGGTCTCGCGGCTGCGTACGTGCACATGCAAATGAAAAAATCGAAAATCAAATTCTCAGTGGTAAGCACTACATTCGCAACGATTTTAGTTGAATCATCTATTCTCATAACAATTATAATGATTTATTTTTTTTTTATTTTCTTCACAGAAAAATAGAACGATAGGTTTAATACTGTGCATTTTACTGCATATGGCATGCTATTTCGTGACCGGCTGTTTATATCTTCCGGGTCTGAAGTACAACCCTTGGAATCATTTACTGTACTTTACGTTCCAGAGAATCATATACGCATTGACCGTGTCGTACGTGTTGGTTGTCGGCTCGCTATCCAACTTCGGTAATTTTTAGAAAAACTTACTATCGTTAAAATAACAACCACAAAATTACGAGTATCTGTCGGGAAATCGGGTGACCAATCATTGTATTTAAAGAAAAATATTTTAGACTATATACTGCATACTAAACACGCAATACTTGTTTAAAACTCATGATCGTCAAATTTTACGGATGAACACATATTGTATTTAATTACATCAGTTATCGGTAAACCCGGAAGCTTACCTTTGTCATATGATGTGTACTAACCAACCGGTTCACAATCATAAAATTATATTTTTTTCAAACATTTTTTAATAAAATTAATGGTTGATTGCGACGCTTCGAAAGTTTTGTTTTATCATTTTTTGTATTGGAAAATAAAAAAAAATACTATAGTAAACTTTCAAATAGTAATCTTACGGGTTATCAGAATTATTTCATATGATTTCAAGATGAAAAAACCATTTGTACAACCTTGGAATTTCATAACGTTTAAATATGTAGTTTATTATATGATAGAGAATTCAAGAGAATTTTACAAACCTCAAGATCTGATAATATTTCGTTTTTTTTAAAAAAAAAATAATATATCAATCAAATATATGATACAAATGTATATTTAGTACGATATGTTATTATATTTGAATGTGATGAGTGGTTTTCGATTCAAAGACTTAAATTTTGTACACTATTTTATTATTATTACTATTCATGATGTATTTATTACATTCAATAGAACATTAACATTATCACAAATTTATTAAGACATAAAAAACCATTGAATAAGCTGAAATCTATTCGAAGCAATAGTTCTCAAATTCTATAATATTCAATCGCTCATTACTTCCAAAATTGATAATCATATAGCATAATGACAAAATTAATCACTGAAATTTAATCTTAAAAAATTGATAGAACCTGGTTGTTTTTACTATTGTGGTATTTGTAAAAATTGTCAAAAATAAATAGTCCAACAAAAGAATAATCTAATCCAAGGTAGAAAATATAAACTCATTTATTTGTTTCACATATAGCTATTTATATGAAAACTCGAACTTCAATAACATAAATTACACGTGATATCTCTACAAATGTTACTTAAAATAACTAGAATATTTTATTTCTAAAATTATATATTACTTTCTTTCTTTAGATTCATAACTACAACTCTACTAATGAAACTCACACGTACTATTTTATAACGTTTTGTTCTGTTAAGAACAAAATATTCAACCAAATTAGTATAATTCAAATTATTTAGTTTTGCTCAATAACTCATACAGATATCGTGAATTATAATTATTAATTTTTTATTATCTTTATTATCCTTCAAAATTTAGAAACAATAAAATAATACTTATAATTTATCCTATAAGTTACGTTATTTCCTACCATATCTATGTATAAGTTATTTTGATAATTTTAAAATATGAAAATATATAATTCTATTCCAACTCAACGCCGCAAGAAGGGCGTAAATTGTCCGCCCAATATATATTCTATACAACGTAACTTTTAAACTTTTTTTCGTTTGTAATTTAGCTGTATCATCGTATTGATTTAAACTGCAACTGGAGAGGAAGATAAAATTTACGCGTTCCGCATTTCAAATAAAAATATTGAAAGTCATTCCGTTTTTAAAGTCACTGTATCCCAAATAAAGAATGTTATAAACTGAAGGGTAATAAAAGTTCAACTGTATTTTACTAAATTTTAGGCATATCATTTAATCGCAAAATCCATGATTCAAAAATATAGTAACACCAGCTTAAGTTTTTGAAAACTAAGTGTGAATAACATGATAAAAACACAAACAATTTTAATACACGGCAGTTATTAAGATTAATACATTTTTTCACATTTAAAATTTATATTTGATAGTATTATTCTGACAGCAATATACAAATGAGTGTTTTAAACATATTTTTAAATTTTACAAGCTGTATATATTATTTTAACTTATACTTAAATTTCAGATTTCATTATATTGAAAATACACAAAAATTATTTACAACAATTTTATAATTTCACCAAAAAAAAATGTGAAAACTGCATAATTATAATTAATATAATATAATGTAATACATTGCATTATAAAAATTCAATAGTAATATTAAAAATATATATAAATGTAAATTTTTTTTAATTAAAATTGATAATTTAATATGTTTCCAAATTATTAATTATTATTTTTATTAATTTAATAAAAATTAAATCTTCTATAATTTAAAATATATTTGTACAAAAAAATAATACATTTTTTATATCAACTCTATTTATTGATTCATAAATTATTTTATTTAAATTATTATTATTTAAATTATGTTATTCAATTAGGTAGGCGTTATATTTAAATTAACATCTGCTTTACCTACATAATATTCGCAGCAACAAATGCATAACACAAATGATCAAGAAATGTTTTGATACAACCATAGTTTATCTGCTCATCGGTAAGTCATAATAGCGTTTTTATACATTCAATTTAACTCAATTAAATATTTTATTCATTTAAACACACGAAATTTAAAAAAAATTAAAAATCGTAGAAAATTGCAAAAAATCGCATAATAAAATTAAAGAAACAAAATACATATGGACTATATATTTAATCAGATATGGTTTATTTTATCCGAAAAAAAAAAAATTATAAAATCAAATCCGATCTTTTCCTGTAGCTATAGGTAATAAGCAGGGGCGTAGCCAGGGGGGGTGTTACAGGTGTAGTAACACCCCCCTTCCAGCTGAAGTATACTTATGTCTTATAAAGATAAAGATGCATCATTAACCGATTATTTATCAATACGAAAAACAATAATTATTACGATAACAATAATGTGAAGCAATAAAGAAGGACCCGGCATTAATTATAATTTTAAACAGTTTTTTTTTTTTTATTAATTATTAAAATATATAAGATAAAAAATTTTAAATTTTAATAAAAAATGTTCTCATAAACCATTATCTATTCACTTGTAATGCGTTTTTACAAAATTATAGGTAAAGATATTAGTTTTATCAGTATAATTTTGTCAATTAACTTTAAATAACACCTCCCCTTTGAAATTCCTAGCTACGCGCCTGGTAATAAGTAAGATAATAATATAATTTAAGTTATGTACACTACTGTTGTAACAACACTAAGTGTTATTAGATATTAAGTTGAATTATAAGGAATGATAAAGTAGAGTGATTCTTAGAAAAATATGAAGCTCGACTAGAACAAGCTTCCTTGAAACGTTTGCGGTAACCTTTGTACTCAATTTACTTGATTATTATCATGTTTCTCCGAACCCATAGTGCTCCCAAAATCCACCGATCGACACACATCTAAACTTCATTAAGTTTTTGTCAAATGATTTTATTATACGTTTCTGATCCGTTTCTATTGATTATTTTTTTTTTTTTTGTTCGCACGAAACCTCCTTTTCACTCCGCCTCTCGTCATATCACTTATTTCGGTCACATCCATTTACATCCACCACATTAATCCGTCGTTTTAGGATTTTAATGCGATTCCATGTATTTCGAACACCATGTATATCCTTTATGTCCGTCCATTTGTTAGTTAACAGTACATAATTATATTAAAATATTGAATTTATATTTAATCTAGTCAATATTATATAATAAGTATCAAAATATAAATACTTTGTTTAAAAATTAAATTATTTAATTTATTTAAATGTCTACGCATAAGCATATCAGAAGTTAACAACTACTTTTGAAATTGAATAATATATACATATGGTTTATTGTTTAAAATACATACTAAAATGTGAATTAGACACACTCTAAATATGGATTATTATTACTTTTTATACTTGTAGTAACTGCTTTATAAAATTAATGAACTTATTTGCACTAATTTCAATAACACACCATTCAAGTATATTGAGATTTTGTATATACTGGTCTATTGTTGTTCCGGTGTGTAATATTCATATAAGTAGATCGAATATTGTATTAAGTTTATTTTTAGTTTTGATAAAAATACTGTACAAAAGTAATGTCTTATGCAACTAATTCGTTGTATATTCAGCCATCAGTTAAAAACTTTTTAATTTCCGTACGATTATCTCAAATTTCGTTGCATTCTGTACTTTGAATAACACTGATAGTTTTATATAAAATATAATATAACCACATTCTTGATATATTTCTGCTTTAAGGATATCTTGGTCTTAACACTAAGTAATTACATCAACATTGCATTTTCAATTACTCCTATGTTAACAATATTAATAAATGGGTAATGAACATTGATCATAATTATGCACATACATTGTTCAAGTTCGTTCAACATTTTTATAATTCCTGTCGAAACATATTAAATGTATTAATTAAACTCGTAACTAGTGATAATATTTAATAATCAAAATATGAGAAAAATTGCTTTTTGAATATCAATTCATACTTATAAATTACACAAAAGAACCAAATTTTTCGTTTTTTAAGGAAGAGAAATATTCGATTATACTCGATTTTCTTAAATATATAAATAACGCAATAACAATATTTAAACCAGATAATTTGAATATATATATATATATATATTAAAATTTACAGAATTTAATAAATTTTACATTTTTTATTGCTTCCATTTGATAATAATTTTTCAAAGAAAATATAAAAATATGCATACTCAAAACAGCTCATTCATGAACCGAAATAATTTTCTGTATAGTGACTATAATATAATTTATTTTATATTACTCTCATTACAATAAAGGTGCCTAAATAAATATTTATTACGAAATACATTTATGTGCTTATATTTTTACAAAAAATAAAATAAAATAAAATACATTTCAGTTACGATCATATTTTAATTTTTTTAATTAGGACATTTTAGCAGTTTAATGGAATGCAAAATATTCATTGTCATAGCAAGAATATCATACGTTCTGTACCTGTCACATTTTATTGTTCAATTGCAAAACATTGGTCAAATTCGTCAGCCCCAATACGGAAACTTTTTCGCATTAGTAAACGATCTTGATTTTGAAAACGAAAAAAAAGAGTTAACATATATTTTTTTAATTTCTAGTACTGGGAAATCAATGCCGATATTCTTACAGCTTTTGTTTATGCTTTGGTTATTAATCTTATTATTGAAGAACCAATCAGAAAAATGCTCAAACAATTAATGAGAATATTTAAAACAGGTAAATATAACGTCCATTTTACATAATAATATTAATTTTGGACGCTTGTTATTTATTTATTAACATATTTTGTATACAATATTTTTAGCAGAACAAGATAAATTCAATGAAGACGGAGGAAATAATACAACTAATAAGACAATACATTGAAATGAGATTTCAAGTGTCAAAATCAAATAAACTGTAAATACTCAATCAAAATTATCCTGTTAACACATATAAGCTCCATCGGAACATTTAACGAATTATATTAAACCCATATAATTATGATAACGAGCACAATATTATTTTCACATTTTGAAATAGAAATACAAAAAAAAAAAAAAAAATGTTAATTTAATAAAGTATTAAATTTTATTACGAGTATTATTATCATCAAGAAAACTTTTATTTTATGATAGTTAATAACATTTTATTTAACGAGAGTTGTTCTATTTATGAAATAAATGTTTGTATAACCAATTAAATGATTAAATTATGTTATTAAAAAATGTTTAAATTATGATTTGATATAATGTGATTAGGTATAGCAAACAATATATAAGTATATTATTATTGAGTAAAATCTAAAAATGCTTTTTTCAATTTGGAATATTATAATAGTTTGTACATTTTAGCTACCAATTGGAATGTTATATTATTTATGTAAATATAACATTATTCAACTCAAAAAGTAATTAATTACTTATGTGTCGTTATGGAATCTTCAATTTCATACATCACACAGTATACCGACCAAATAGTAATATACTACATAGTGAGGTGATTATCTAATAATAGTTATCATTGAACATTGATTTACCATGTTTCGTGTGTTTCCTTTCAGTATTTTATTATAAACACCATAATAGTGGCATATATTCAGGAGAGAACACAGGTGTTATTCAAATTTATCAATTGGTTGTAGTGCTTTATCGGAATGATAAATTAAACACTACATAGAGAAATAAATTGAGTTATAATATTTAAATAAAAATTTAAATCCATAGAATATGCAAACTGCAAATTTAATTTAAATTATTATGTTATAGCTATGATCATCGTTAATATAAAGGTATATAGGTGACTTCTGTTCATACGAGAAAAACTATTAAAAATTATTATTTTAACATATGAAACATATTAACAGTTCCTATTGAAGAAAGTATAGTTTTGAGTGTGTTGACTTATATTATGTGTTTACGTATTTGGATGGTGCACGTTTCCATAATAATGAGTCTAAGTAGCTACGATCAGAAAAAGTGAGATGTTCAAAATATTTACAATTACACCACAGTTTACTTATTCCCGAATAAACAACCTAGGTTTAATTATAAGTTTAATAATAAAAACAGTATACTACGTCAATAGAACATGATTAAATATAAAATAATAAATGATCCTTTTGTTATACACGTGGGAGCTTCGTAAGTCTGGTTTATCCGTAATTTAGATAGCTATGGTTCAGAACCAAATCATAGTGTTTAATTTTTTTTTTTTTATTATCTTGCTTGTCATTTATAATACAGTCATATGGATGTTTAAACCTATACCAGTATTTTAATTAACGATGTTATGAATAATAATAATCCGAGCAATGACAAAGAATTTATGTAGTAGAAATATAATAATTTTATATTATTCAATTTACAAACTTGGTCTTTAAATAAAATTGTATTTAATAGTAAATTAATTAAGTGTGATTTAAATTTTTATGCATACAAAGCAAATGGTCAATCTGGTACAAGATCAACTAAATTAAGAAAAAAGTAAAGCATGTAAATTAATGTAATAAGGCCCGATGTAAATTGTATTCTATGTAATGTAAATAATTTAAACCTAAATTATAAGGTAAATGTAAGCTAATAACTTTATCGTTGACGCTGAAATAATAAATAAAAATGCTTAATCATCTGTTCTTCCTTCTTAAATATATAATTTATAAAATGTTAAACGTAACCTGATAACCTATTATAAGTATATCATCACTCTTAAGATTACCAAACTTTAGTAAAAAAAAATCGTTGAGATTATAAATATTATTTTTCAACTATGTCAAAATATTTTGTAATAAGTTTTTGTCTTATTAAATCATATATCAAATTTGTACGAATAAAATAAAATATATTCAATGAGCCTTTTTAAACACTTTGAACTAGCATATATTACATGTTTTATACATTTTATATGAATACAATTTTTTCATAATTCGTAATAACAATTATTTTAAATATAATCAACATATAAAGTATACATATATTACAACATATTGTATTTAGTATACGATTAATGTTTTTTAATTAATGTTATTGCAATAAGAATAGCATTAAACGTGTTCATTTCAAATACCGAAGTCATGAAAGTCAAAATTTCAAACTTTTTAATGTCTTTCCATTTAAGACACATATCAAGGATCTAATAAACTTGTTTAAATGACCTTCGCTTTCAACTAAATATTCATCAGAATATATTTTGATTATTAAAAAAAAAAAAAAAAAAACTATTCAATTTATAGTCATTAAACAACCATTGAAAATGTATATTTATAAAAATTAATATTAAATATTTTTATTGATATTCAATAATAAAATTTTTTTCATGTAAAATTTCACGAAACTGTATGGTAATCGACATTATTGTCGTTCTCGAGCCGTAATGACTAATCGGATATTTACAACGAGTTCTCACATAGTAAACTTATTGGACAGTACGTTTTAAATCGTACGAACGATTATTAAACAAAGCATATTGTTTTCAATCGACGAATATTTCTAATCAATTGACACAGTATGACAAGTCGCATTGTTCCTAAACCATCTGACTCCTACACACTTAACATACAATATCGGATAGACGATTCACTACATTATAATGTTACTTCTGCGATCGAAAACAAGTGCACGCACTCCGACGTACACACATGACCGTTCTACCGAGGAAGTTCGTGAACTTGCCTACGGCGGGAAGGGGAGTGATCTTGAAAAATGTTCCTGTTTCGGTTCACGTGGGAGGGGGCGGTAATAGACCCCGGTCGCACACGCAAATGAAACTCGTACGTCTCGTCCGGTTCGGACCCGTTTTCTTTGACCGGTACACGACGACATGTGCTATGACTACGCGTAAACCAGTCGTGCCGATTGCGAAACATCCCCGCGTCTGCAGCGCACTACCTAAAGTGATTATATTTATAAATATCCATGATTCGCCTGGCCTACGATTAGTATTGTACACGCGGTGCTTCGCGAATCGAACGAGTGCCGGATAGGCCGACATGCATTTCCGCGTCTCTTCGTTACCGGCCGTGGCCAGTGTAGTCTTGGCGTTGCACGTTACGTGTTTCGCGGGAAGTATCACAGCCCAGGAGCTTTCGCTTTTCTCGTCACGGCAGAACAACAATGGCAATCCCATTGTGCAGAACGGACTCCCGTTGCCCGTCGCATCGTTGAACCTCGACGGAGCTCAGATCACCGCGAAATCACCTCAACCGGATACTGCTTTGCGATTGAATGGAGCTTCTTTTGATGGAAAACTACCACAGCCCGAGGGTTCGTTAAACCTTAATGGCGCTTTGATTACGGGAAAATTACCTCAACCGGACATTTCGTTAGATTTAAATGGAGCTTCTGTTGATGGAAAACTTCCTCAACTTGATGCCTCATTAAATGTGAATGGAACTTCGATTAATGGTAAATTACCAGAACCAAATATATCTCTCGATTTAAATGGAGCTTCTGTTGATGGAAAACTTCCTCAGCTTGATGCCTCGTTAAATGTGAATGGAACTTCGATTAATGGTAAATTACCAGAACCAAATATATCTCTCGATTTAAATGGAGCTTCTGTTGATGGAAAACTTCCTCAGCTTGATGCCTCGTTAAATGTGAATGGAACTTCGATTAATGGTAAATTACCAGAACCAAATATATCTCTCGATTTAAATGGAGCTTCTGTTGATGGAAAACTTCCTCAGCTTGATGCCTCGTTAAATGTGAACGGAACTTCGATTAATGGTAAATTACCAGAACCAAATATATCTCTCAATTTAAATGGAGCTTCTGTTGATGGAAAACTTCCTCAGCTTGATGCCTCGTTAAATGTGAATGGAACTTCGATTAATGGTAAATTACCAGAACCAAATATATCTCTCGATTTAAATGGAGCTTCTGTTGATGGAAAACTTCCTCAGCTTGATGCCTCGTTAAATGTGAATGGAACTTCGATTAATGGTAAATTACCAGAACCAAATATATCTCTCGATTTAAATGGAGCTTCTGTTGATGGAAAACTTCCACAGCTTGATGCCTCGTTAAATGTGAATGGAACATCGATTTATGGTAAATTACCAGAACCAAATATCTCTCTAGATTTAAATGGAGCTTCTGTTGATGGAAAACTTCCTCAGCTTGATGCTTCGTTAACCTTGAATGAAACATTAAATACAGAAAAATTACCAGAACCAAATATCTCTGTAGATGTATATAGAGTTTCTATTTCTGAAAAACAATCCCAGACCGATATTTCATTAAACTGGAATAATAAACCAACAACAGAAACTATTATTCTAGATGATTTTTCGTTAAAACTGATTGGAACATCAGACGTGCACAATGCTCCGACCGAAATATCGTACGACGTGCAAGATAGTGTGTCTTCTACGGAAAATACATTGCCTGAAATATTTTCTAGCACTACCGGAACAACGGTGACTCAATGGATACAAAAAATTCCAACATCCAAAAATTTAAAAACACTGGAAGCAAACGTCACTACCGTTGAGTACACTGGATCACCTATGTTGCTTGGTCAGACAATCGCGAGCATTTTGTACGGAGCTCCCTGGTTGTCATCACAAACCAATTCAAAATGCTCGAACGATATGAAATTATACAACTCATATAAGCAAAAATCTATTTTGTGGGCAGTTAAAAGTACGTATTTATACTTTAACATATTTATATAGAAAATCCGCTTTATTTATTACATAAGAAATTTAAAATAGTTAGAAATTGTTTGAATTTATATTTCTATCTATTACATACCCAACCTATAGTAATATTATGTATAATATTATATTCACAACGAGACGATCAAAGTATATGTCAATCCATCTTTCGTAAATTTTTATTAAAATTGCTACAAAATCGTAAAGACATTATTTTTCAACCAAATATTATTTGAATTGATTTTAACATAATTATGATCAAGACATTGAATCTCTCATTAAAAATCAAACAGTGAAATTTAATTTGATTTTTCAAATCACATTTTTTCACTAACTTTGATTTATTATTTAAATGACACTACATGTTAGTATTCTACCTGTGATAGATAAATATTGAAATTGTCAAAGGTCAAAGTCTATGGATGACGTCGGTGTCATACTTAAACGTAATGATTTTGGAATATTTTTGACAGATTTATCTGTAATTTAAATCATTTTTAATCCCTTTTAATGTATTAATACAAAACTAAAACTATTATTTCATCAATATATTTTATCTTGTGATTGATCAACAATTATAACATTATTCACATTGAAATCAAATTTTGAAAATTATAATTATAAGTATCAATTAAAACGATCGTCATGTTATGTTAATTAAATTATCTCAAACATTTCATAAAATGAACAATAAACATTTCCTAAAAACGTTCATATTCAACTGACTTTATAATAGGGATTAATATCATAACTATCCTTATACGTAATAATATAACTTATGCTTTTACATGCACCTGTAATGTATTATATTTTAAGACCTTAGATTTTAAATCTAGATTTAAAATATCTATAAAATTCGATATAGAATAAAATCACATTTCTCTCTAGGCAACATAAATATCCATAAATACATCATTAAATTATAATTAAAAATATTTTATTTTGACCTTAATTTCAACTAAAACATCCATTTTCCTATATTTTTGTGGCAGATCCTATTTGTATTGAAAATAATGGTTTCAGAAATAAAACAACATAGATAAATAATTTAAATTATCTTTTACGATTTAAAATATAATAAAAATGAATAAATGTAATTAAAATAATTGCTTAGTCAATAAATTTAGAAATAAAATCAAAAATCGGATTATGCAATATTAAAGTATTTACACATTCTTATCGAAGTTATTCTCTGTGAATTTGTATATTTAATTTTAATATTTTCTTACTGTCATACACATCACGTTGTACATAAATAAAATACAATGTATACTTTTTATGTATTTCCATATTAGGTATATATTTTAACTGTATGAAACATGTTTATTTTTCATCATTAAAAAATAATGGTTTTTATTTAAATAATTGGCACATATTTATAAGAAAAAAAGGGAAAAAAATATAACTAATCTATTATAAATGACGTCATTTGTATATTTATAACTATAAGTGTGATCATTGATTGAAACACAAGTCTCCTCTATTAAATTGAAAATGTAACTTTACATTATAATACTAATCATTAAACAAATTTTATTTTTATAAATACAATAATGTTTAGGTTTTTTATATTAGCATTTCATTTATAAGTGAGACTAAAAAATAATCAATAGTTATGTGTGTTTCTCAATTATTTATCGAAATTCTATGCAAACATTCACTTACGTAATTAAATACATGGTAATTCAGTATATATACAATTTGCTTTCCAGTCAAAAATAACAACCAAATTTAATATAATAATTTAAACCCATATTTTATGTTTATCGTGTTTGCTGAAATCACATAAAGTATTTAATTTATTTAAATTTAGTATGAGGAATTGGCAAATAATACTAGAAGCAACTTGAAACCACCTTGAGGATAAAAATATGTTCATTATTTAGAAACTATTTATAAAATATTCATATAAACTGTTTGCAAAAGCATACTAAGAGGATTTACGAAATTCCATACGCTTAATACATACATACTATTGTTCTATTGGTAATTGTTATTTTTCAAACCCTTTATTGATATTTTGGTAAAAATAATTTATGAACTAAGATGATAAATTACATAACTGTATCTACAGCATTGTATATACATGTAGTTATAATTGTGCATACTATAATAATATATATACGTAGATTGTATCAGACTTACGGAAAAGGAAAGCCTATTTTCTTCATTTATTTGTTTATTAATTTTTTTTTTTTTTCTGTTCGTTTAAAATTAAATAGACGAAAAATCCATTTTTATGTTATACTTAGACTATAACTTAAGGCAAAAAAAAGAATTTTTACGTTTGAGGAAAATGTTAAGATTACACTCTATCATAAACTCAAATTCAAATACCCTTCCCTACAATTTTTCTCTAATAATTATCATAAATCAAACTTATTGAATTTTAAACACATTAACAGTAAAAACGTAAAAATATATAAATTATTAGTTAATAATAGATGATATAGATACTACAAAAATTACACTTTCTAAAATTTTACGCCAGGGATGAAACCTTATTTTCCTCCTCATAATTTTGTCACTGCTCGAGACAGGTAGGTAAATTAAAGTAGTAACGAACTTGTTACTATAGTTAATTGTAATACGTATAATTTGAATGAAACTCACACGTATTTCACATATTATACTTACTTGTACTTTCGTACGACTGTCCCAAATGTCTTGATAAAACGTATTTTTAGTCATAATAGTCATAATCAATTGATGTACCATAAATGTCGGAAAAGTATTCATGTTGTTCACCTTGCTATGACACATTAATTTTCAAAAAAGGTAGTTTTTCAAACACGTTGATTATAAACATACCGTGACCATCGTTTAACCTGTTTTGAACTATCCTACGAAATGACAAATGCCGTTTTCCTTGTAGAAAAATAATTATATTTCCGTATCCTCTGTATCAAAATATATGTATACACATTTACCAAAGCAATTGTTCAAAGAGCCGTTGTAGCACGTTGCATAGTAATTATAATGACATACATTTTGTATTATATTCAACTGACTAATTTTGCATTCACAAAAAAAAAAGTTTAATATATTATATACATAAGCGGTTTTACAAATGAGTATTAATGATCGATTGATAAATCTAAAATATTTTGACTTTAGAGAGTAACTAACATAAAAGGAACAAAAAATAAACATAAAATATAAAGGGATAAAAAATATTTTTTCAAGAAAATTAACAAATAACGAAATTCAAACGCCGCTTAGTTATAAGATTATAGTAAGCCAATATTTTAGAGAAATGATTATTAATAATGAATCTAAAATATACAATAAATAAAATGGTATAAGTTTTACATAAAAATTCTAATTACACTTATCTTTGTATAAGGAAATATTTCTATGATAATTTAACTATTAAAATAATATCCGTTTAATTTTAGTAAACTGACTAGTAAATAGATATTTTTTAACCTGACCATTAATCGATTCATTCACGACAATTCAGTAAAAAAGTTACTGATTCCAAATCGTTTCAGTTCGGAGAGTTAAAATATTTTATGTATCCGTACAACAGAACTATTGTATAATCGTATAAATATTCTAAATCAGTGCAATAAATAAACATTACAACCAATTTTTATGTAAATGTCTAGGGTTTAATTTTACTTAATAATATTTATAAATGGTGTATTTTTCTATGTCTAGTGTTAGATGCCACATCAAAAGGACCTGAAGGAATTCTAGACGGAAATACATACAGTTTTGGAAACTTCGAACAATGCCTTAGCACAAAATCAAAAGATTTCGCTATACATGGTGGATACAGCTTGGTTGATTTAGATTTTCGACCAACCGTTCAGCTATACCCAGGATATTACAATAACGATCACTCAAAAGATTACAACCCTCTAGATGAAGATGCGTCAGCCTGGGAAGGAATTAAAGTAATACATTTGAAATAATTTATACAATGTATAAAATGAAAATAAATATTCCATTGTCTGCAATAAGATAATGAACAAATGTTACAAAGAAAAACCTAAATATAATGATTATCATATTTATTCACATGTACTAATCAATTGCTGTAATGATATAAAATTTGATTTATCTTAAATTTCTACATTTTTTATTACAAATTTTGCCGAAGAGTATAATCTAGAATTCTTGTTATTTGTAACATTTATACGTGCGCTTTTATTGAATGTTTAATCATAAATTTATCATAAATATATGATATTTTATACCACATGGATGATTGTAACGACAAATTACACTTTTTAATTGATTAAAAGCTGCGTGCAACGTTTTCGAACGTGAATTAACAAAAATTAATCTTTTACACCGTTTTAATGTGTTTAGCATAACATACAGGAAGACTATATTCAAAGACACAAGTTTCAATGGGCCGTATGTTTACCTGACACTTGCGAGTCCGAAGACGTGAAAAATATCATAAGCAACGTACTCATACCCGAGTTAAACCGTCGCGGGCTCGAAGCCAATGTAACCATAGATCCAATGTTACACACTTCCAATAAAAATCTCTACAAATATACAGCAGGATTTTATATCGTCTGGTAATTACTTGCTAACACTGAGTTGTCGTACGTAACAGAATCAATAATACAACCATCACGTTTTGTATTTACAGTGCGTTGTATGCAGCAGTTGCTATGCTCGTTGTCTCAGGTACACTGTACGATTTCGTTTACTTGCAATATCGACCGAAATCGGAACACGGACCGATGAGTAAGTTCAAGTCATTACAACAATAATAATCATTTGATGTACGTACTACGTACAAATTTTTATTATTATCCGTCTATCGGCTTATCACTTTTTTCTCCCGTCTTAGAAAAACTCATGAAACCGTTTTCACTCATATCGAATATCGAACGGCTTTTGAAACCATCGGAGAGCGAAGAATTCTCGATAATCAACGGGCTCAAGGTATGCGCCATTCTACAAGTGATCGTAGGTCATAGGTGGTTTTTGGAATTTGGAAATCCACAAATGAATCCCAATTTCACTCACTGGGTAAGTAACAGCGAAACTTATTACAAAACTATAATATCGTAACGTAGAACATTTGTAACACAACGATTGTTTTCTCCGTCCAGGTGATCCACAACTTCTGGTTCGGCTACTTCAAATGCTCCATATTTTTGGAAACGTTCTTCGTGGTCAGTGGATTCTTAACGTTTTACATAATCACGAAACAACTGGTCGAAAAGAAAACGTTAAACTTCGTGCCAATCATGATTTACAGATGGCTGAGGTACGTAGTAGTGGTCTGCCGTGCGACATCGTGGTGATTTATTGCGCGGAAATACCACGCGTTGTGTTTTTATTATTTTATTTTTTATTTTTTTGTTTTGTTTTCCCTAGAATATTCCCCGTATACGGAACTCTTATAGTGACGTACATTTTCATACTTCCGTATATTAACGACGGTCCGTACTGGAGAAAGATGATATACAGAGAATCAGAAAGATGTCAAACTAATTGGTGGACGAACGTGCTGTACATCAACAATTACGTGCACACGGATGAATTGGTAAACAGGAATAAGACAATTATTGTGCTTGAGAACGACTGCATTTCATTATTATGGGTGTACGACGAAATTAATAACTAAGCTAAACGTTTTGTTTTTATGATACAGTGTGTCATTCCGTCGTGGTACTTGACGTGCGATATGCACTTCTTTATTGTCGGCACGCTGCTCACCTACGCTATTTGGAAGTGGAGAAAACCGGGACTGGTTTTGCTCGGAACGTGTTTGACCTTGTCAACGATTGTTCCTGCTTACATTATCGTGAACGAACAACATCGAGGTACACCGGCCATCGATCCAGAGTGAGTAGTGTCAATTGTAATATCATCGCTATCTAACAGTCGATTAAGCGCCAAACTATACGATATGCTATACTGTACTTTATGGAAGCCGAGTAAAATCAAAACCGGTTTGCTCTGGCGTATATTGGTATATTGGTACAACCGGTGACATCATTGATTCTATAACTTGAAACACGGGGTTTTTTTTTTTTTTTTAAACGATCGAAAATAAAAACATATTTATTGATAATATTTACGGTATATTATACATAGACACTTTTTATATTATCATTTTTTATTTGAATTTTTAAATTTTTACTTTAACAATCAATCATCAAACTGAATTTTAACACAAAAACAATAACTAAAAAGAATATTATTGTAATTATTATAAATAAATTAATAATCGATTTTTGGCAAACATGGAACTAGTTTTGTTATGATTATGTTCTTACTTATAAAATAAGAATTAAGACTATTGACATTGATTCCAATCCAAACGATTCTAAAAGTTATTTTTATTGATTAATGTAAAAAATGTACATAAATTGTAATCAATGGGTTAGTTGTCATACATATTTGAATTTTGTAATACATAGTTACATTCATTATTTTTTTTTTTTCAATTAACTAATAAGTAATAACAACTAATAACTTATATAATAATCATAATATATCTTTTAAATTAGATAAACAATTTAATTAAAAGTAATAACAAGAATATTGTATTGAATAACTAACATTTATGTTATTTATGTAATTTGTATCAGGAGTCTGCAAGATCTCAGTAAAGATAGATTCTATACTAAGGTTTATATAAAAAGTCACATGAGAGCAATGACTTACTTTGTTGGGATGTTAGCTGGTTACATCTACATTCAATTAAAAGAAGCTAATTACAAACTATCATTGGTAATTATACGTTTGATCATTTATACCAACTAATAAATAACACAGGATCACCGAAAATTGTTTGAAACAAAACAAAAAGATTATATATTTAAATGTAATTTCTCAAAATCTTGTCAACTTGTATTAAAGACTTGTATTACTTATACATTCTATAACTATTATGCGATTGATTTAATAGAAATCGCAATTATATCGTTAGTTACTTTATAACACTGTGATTGCTTACAGAAAAGTCGTATTTTTTGGGCTCCAATTGTCCTCTTGACAGGAAATATCATCTACTTAAGTTCCGGGTTATTCTTCGTGTTGGGACACTCGTACATAAATTACGAACACGCAATTTATTTCACAGTAGGCCGACTCGTGTGGTCAATACTTATATCTTACGGGATTATTGGTCATGGACTGTCAGGATTTGGTACGTTTGATTTTGACCTGGAATAATGAAATCCAATTTAACTATATTTTCGACGTGTTTCTTAGGTGTATGTATAAGCGGGTTTTTGGGTCATCGAGTTTTCCACGTCTTGGGTAAATTGGTGTTCTGCATCTATATGTTCCAAGAAATCTCTCAACTGCAAACAATTGGTTCTATGAAGACGCCGACGTATCAAAGCTTGACACTGATGGTAAGCAAAATAAAATACAACAAGAATGATAACTATTATGGTTTATCCAAATATTGAAAATAATCACTTTTTTAATTCATATTCTAACGACAGACATGGAAGTTTTATGGAGACGTCTTTAATGCCCTCTTGTATGCTTTCGCTATAAATGTAATGGTCGAATCACCCTTCGATAGACTTCAGAAGAACGTAATGAGAATATTTGTTGGAGGTAAGAATTTACTATTTTTTTTATAACTTTATTAATTTTTGTAATACAATTATTTGACATTTTTACTTATCCGAGAACAGTACATTTTTTTATATCAAAATAAGAAAATTAATTTTTTACTTTTTATTTTAATTTTTAATTGGACATATGATTTTGAGACAGAATTAATTAACATTAATCACATTAGTTAAATCATTATATAATTTTACAAGCAAAAATATAATTTTAAATAATAATATACAATCGAGTATGTTATATATAGTAGAAAAATTAGTACACATATACCATAAATTATTTACTCATCGTTTTCAAGCAACCTATACTTGGTTATCTAGTAAACATTCCATACGAATTCTTTGCGAAAAAATATTTATGATTTACTTAGATTTAATATCCATTTAAATTTATTTAATTTTAACTTAAAAACTATAAAATAAAATAAATATCTTACAAAAAAACATTATTTTAGATTCTGAACGGAGTGATGGAATCTATTGGTTTTACAATGATGTGTGTTTTTTTTTTTTTTATTTATGTCTGACGACACCTTTTTTGACAGTAAAAATGCTTCGATTTGCTTAAGCAGCAACTTTTCTGAAAGGAAAGTGAATGTAGATGGTACTTTGGTTAGTCAAAAATCCAACTTTTAAATACTTTTTAAAACAATCGAAAAAAACGATAAAAAAATTACGAAAAAACGGGAAATTTTACGCCAAATCACGTTTTTACAAATTACATTTTTTTTAAATGCTTAACTCAAAAACGAAAAACAAATCGTATGCGTTTTCTCGCGTATTTGAATGCGTCAATTTTGCCATGCTTGCGGGAACTAGAATTCAGTGCGGTGCGATCAAATATCGCACCGTCTACTCGCATTGCGTGCACGCACCAGCTAGGACATAGCGAAAAAGTAGAAAAAACAAAAAGAATATTATTTATTGTATATATTTGTTTTACATTGGTGATTAATTGTAGATTTTTATAATATAACAATATAAGTATACCGTTTAATTTCATACGAATCATTTCATATACATAATATTAATCGTGTCCATATAACAGTTACCATATACACCGCAGCAGTTGTATAAATAATGTTTAACACTCAGTATGAAATATTAGGCATATGTTACGGTTCTAAATACGATAACATTGATCAATTACATTGATTACCATATAATATACTCGTACATCAAATTTTTAGTTAACGTTGTTAACTGTTGAACATTTCTATGATTTTTATTTCCAACTGGCTCGTATAATATTATCAACAACGCTATGATGAAATACTCATGATATAACTCGGTATAGATATAACTTATGACAAATTCTGCGAGTACATTCGTTGTAAGCGTAATTGATCATGTTACCTGTAACATTAAGTTTGAAAAGTATATTTTATTAATTTCAATTGGGTTACAGATTTTTTTTTTTTTAAGCTACAGATACGCTTAATTTACGGCAATTAAAATATCCGTAAAGTAGAAATTAAAGCATATGATAAAATACCAAAAATCATCGTACTTCCAACCAATAATATTTTATCTTTAGCTGTAAACGAAACTAGTTTGGAACCTAAAATGATATTGACGTCAAATACTGAGCCTCAAAGAGTCGCACGGGCTTCGAGGTCTGAGAGTTGCACAACGATCATTACGTACTACATTGATACGACAACGTTCGTTAAAGATAACAAAGAAACACGTTTTATCGAAAATTCTCACGTAACGAATAGTGGATTGTTCTAAATAAAGTAACAATTTTGACAAATAATAGACCTATTATACCGGCCGTTTTTTTATGTTATATTTGTTGCACACGCAAATCAATTATTCTGATAAGATTATGTTGCGTACTTTTTTCCGAAACACTGCACTGAAACACGCTAATAAAAATAAATCTCAATTGACGACAAGTAAACGAAAAGCCATAATAAGTTGGCCAGTGAAGTTTTTATTTGCTTATTTTGCATTCATGACCCTTAATATATTAGTATTCCTACGTAATGCACACACATGTTATACTCGTATTAAATGATTCTAAATAATCATTGTTCGCATGTAATTTGCACAATTTGCACTGCTTTTACTCAAAACTAAAGTACACTGTTTATATCATTTTTTACTTACTTGACTCATCTCTTTCATTTATTTAATAATAATACGAAGACCATTAACTTATTTATTAATAACTATTAATCGCAACACAAAATCGTTATCACATTTACTTATATTCGAATACAAAAATGTGTTAAATTAAAATTATGCTTTTTCGTTTCAGATGCGTTTACAAAACCGAAAACACAACTCTCAAACAATGATAACATTAAAAACAAATCTGTAAGATTCACTGCATAATGTGAATTCAAAAGGCCATAGCTAATTGGCTATTGCTTTTGATGGTAAACTATTCCTGAGATGAAAATAATATTAATTAATATTGTAATTATTATTTATGATGTATGTTACCCACCCTGCGTCTTGTATGCCGTTGTGAAAAACTAAGACTTATCGACGTATTTGAAATTGTATATGTTATATATGTTTAAAACTAGATATTTATTGCATAATGTTTAAGTATTTAATCAAAAGTATTTATTTGGAGGCTATGCAATGTATAATTAGTATGAACAATTAGTTCGCCAAAAGAATTTTTTTTTTAAATATATTATTAAGTGTTTTATAATACTTTGTTTTAAAATAATAGTCTATTCTTCAATGTTACACTAATCCTTTTCAATCACTAATTATCAAAATTGATGGTACATAAAATCTTTACGTAAATATTATTTCACTGTACAAGCTAAATGTATTACAATATCATTATCAAATGTTCGAGAAAACAGTATAACAAGTACTAATCTCTGTAGAATTACAAAACTTCGGTATAAACGAATTTGATATTGATTCAAAAGTTTTGTATAAAATATTAAATAATAAGTATTATTTATTCACTTCAGTTGGTCAAACATTTGTTGAAAAGTACAATCAATTTTAATTGACTTAGAATAACTTCCAAATAGCATTGTTAAAGCAAACGTTTATTTTTATGCCAAACACAACAATACAATAATAAAATGAAAATTATTCTTTAACATAATATTTGTTTTTACTAAGATATACATATTAGTAAAAATAATTACTTATGCATCATACTTAGGTCAGGTTTAAAAAGATTTACTCCGATATTAAGCTTCGTCACAACGACCCATCGCAACAAATATATTTTTAATACAAGCATACAATGGGGAGTTTATCGATTCCACCAAACATCTGTATATATTGATTGCACCGAATATTTTTTTATATCGATTCCGCCAAAGATTTATATATGTTTATAAGAATATAACTAAGAATATAACATATATATTATAATATTAAAACATTTTTGAATTTTGTAAATACATAATATTGTTTCCAGCAGACGTCCATTTTCGGCGATCCCGACAAATTGTATTATTAGCTCAGCTGTTAAATTGTATTGATTATTTTAATGTAAGTAAAATTGGTATATTATCATTGGTATAATACAATTACAAATTATATTGAATCTATAAGGTCATTAGGTTTTTATGTTCTCGTTTTTCATGTTCAGTACAACAGATTAGTTATACTATAGATTTACTCGTCATAATTATACTTTAATAACGTCTATAATATTATAGTCATATAATCGTTTGTGGACTTGTGATGCCTGTAGGTATGTTAAAATTAATTTAAATTTTTATTTAATTAAAATAAACTTTGGAATAGTTAATAGTGAACGCAAACATAAATTTATTCTATAAAATGTATACATTCTTTTTCTTACTAAGCTTCAAATCACTATACCGTTGTACTAGATATGGTATGTATAATATACATACCATATCTAGTACAACGGTATAGTGATTTGAAGCTTAGTAAGAAAAAGAATGTATATATATATATATAATTTAATGTGTATATAATGAAATTATAATATATATTTTCGGTGAGATCGATTTATAAAAATATTCGGTGGAGTCGATATACGTCCATACAATGATATCAAAACGTCCGTCAATAAACGGTCTAAAATTTAAAATTAATATGAAAAAACACATGCACCATGCAATGGTTATTTATGATTTACAATTTTGTAAAATATTATTTATAAATGCATTTATAATTGTTGCCTGTTGAATATTAACTTTAGGCATATGTAATATTTGTGATTGAAATGTTATAAAATTAATATAATGAATATTTTCTAAATGTTTAAGATGTTTAGGTAATAATAATAACACAACGACCATAGTTGAATAGGCGCAATTCAATTTTTTCAGTGATACTAATTGAAAATAATTTACAACAGTCAAAAATATTGTTTATTTCCTCATGCTGTAAAATTTTTATTGTAAATGCAATATGATCTAATTTACACAAAACGTAACTATTTTTAGATTCTGAACGGAGTGATGGAATCTATTGGTTTTACAATGATGTGTGTTTTTTTTTTTGTGACTGACGACACCTTTTTTGGCAGTAAAAATGCTTCGATTTGCTTAAACAGCAACTTTTCTGAAAGGAAAGTGAATGTAGATTTAGCTCGTACAAAATATTGAAAATGTATACGTATTAGAAGATTCCACAGAAGTAGTTCTTATTGTCATTAAAAAATTATTAAAATCCATAGGCATAATTATTTTTATAAGCGTTTGAACAGCGAATATTGACATAAAATTACATGTAAAATATAATATAATGTATAATATTCTAGACTGACAAATGATATCGGTTTTTTTAAAATGCTCGAACTCAAAAACGAAAAACCGCTACAACTTGAAATTTTCACCAAATCTTTATATTGACGTTTTCTATACATGGTTAAGTTTTCAAAGTATTTTGACATATTTTGACTTATTTATAGACATTTAAATTTTCGATTTTTGTAAAATTTTTTTTTAAACATCTATCAAATTTAATTGACGGACCGAAAACTCTTGAATATATAAAACAAGGTATATAATAAGTTAAAATTATCGTAACTAAAAAATATCGGTGATCGGTTTACTCAAATTTTTTTTATAAGCCCTTAAAGCTCAAATTTGTATAAAATGTATAAAAATCACGATAATTTGCAAATTATTTTGTATATAAAAATTCATAAAACGTTTTCTGTTCATACTTAAGATTCAAAATGTTAACACTATGTTGTCCATAAGCTAATCTTCAAAAATATTTAAAACAAATTCTACCAAACTTAAAATAAAACATTTTATGATTGTTTTATGACTGTTTGAAATTTAAATTTTTACGAAATTAATCTATCAAACCACATAGTCAAAAATCATTAATCTATTAATTTGTAAAATTAAATTACAATTTAAAAATGTCATCAATAATTATCTTAACTTTTAAAAAAAAATACTCTGATGGTTCATTATGTTAATGGATACCCATGCATATTTGATTACATATTCCAGTATATGATATATGGTATTTGAAAACAAAAAATATTTAACGTAAAAGGCCAATACTTTTTCTATATTCTTTAGGACTGAAAAAATAGTAGTAAACATAGAAAGGGTAGCAAGAGTATTAACTTTTTTTTACGAATATTATGCGCCGCTGCTCATAACATGGCTCTGGAGGAGATATTGTTTTATTGTAATATATTATGTTTGATACACGAACCGTGCGCATTAGCTCTTAGTAAAAATATTTCATTTGAAGTAGAAATTTTTTCACAATAGGTATCCAGGTTTTTTTTGTTCCTTGTTAATATAGTTACGTCTATCTATAGTATACAATGGACTCCTTGAAAGTTTTCTATACCTACTTCATACCATTGCCATTAAAAATACAAACATATACACATTGGTGCATGCAAAATATTATTTCCGTATCACCATCTCATTACTCTTGTTAATTTTATTATTCGCAAATTTGATTAATAATTATAGTTAGCTTTTCAAAACAAATACGTATTCGTTTTCGCAGTAACAAAAAAAAAAAAATGTTAAAGAATATTATCGTACTTAGTTGAATAAAATGTGATATTGTTATTTATTTTTTTTTCTTAGAAAATAGGCCAAAGAAAATATATAAAATACTGGACCACATTTTTCAAAACTAATACACTTTGAAATATACATAAAAAAAATAAAAAAATAATTTAGTATTTAATAAAATGAATGTTAAACCAAATGATTGATAATATACCTTTTTTTAAACAACAGTATTTATGTAAAACCGAAATCGATAATTCGATACGTACCTACGGGATGTATAAATCTTGGTTATGAAAAGAGAACACATATATTTTTTGTAACCCTGGTTTTTTTTCCTCGTCCTTTTCCATATTATCCTTCGCGACTTATGTATAGTTTAGTAATGTATTGTAAGTTGTATATTTATGTAAGATACCGGATAATTTATGTCTTATGTTGATACTATAGTAAAAGAAAATATAATGTTAATATTTTATTTTCTTTGATCAGTAAAACTGTCAAATTTTCAAATACGTAAATAGTTGTTTCAGATAGTAGTTAATTAAATACGGGAACAAAATACCTTAATTATCTAGTGTTAATACAAGGGTTGATTGTACAATAAAATTAAACTTAATTAGTTTTTACTGTTAATAAGACCACCAAGTATGTTTCCTAAGCAACATTATACTCGTATGCGGGTAAATAAGTTAGTCTCGGTAAATAAAATACTTCACACATCTATTGGAGTGTTTTTATTTAGTCCAGTCATTCTACACGCAACATTTGAAGTGCCGACGATATGAAGTTGGATCTTTTAGTTGAACCATTTTTATTTGAGATATACTGTTTAGGTTACTACAAAATTTATCAATATTTAAGGAAAGTGCAACGTGTTACTCATAAATAGTCTACAATTATATAAATTGCAAATCATTTTAATGTTCAAACCAACTGAAAATGTTGAATAATTTTAGTAAAAATTATTAATATTATATTTATATGTTATTTATGTTGTTGGTACAAATGCTCGAAAAAAAATACAATAACGACCTCAAAAAAAAAAAAAATTAAAAATTAAAAAAAATAAAGAAAGAAAAAGGAAAGAAAATTTGACACCGTGCCAGTGGCTAATGACATACTAGAGGAAGTCTTGTAATTTTCTTGACGTAACGGAATATAAAAGACTACAAATAATTAGCTGGATAACAACTATAATATATATTTTCTTACTGTTAAATATTTAATATATAATATTCTCATCATTAATAATATTATTACAACAAATGAGAAACTTAATAAATGCGATTTTAAATAAATAAAATGCATCATAAACGAAGATGACAGTTCACGTGAAATGAATGTTTGTATTATTAGGTATTTGAAAATCGATCGAAAAAAGTGGTCTTTTACGTCAATTTTTGAGTATACCTTAGTAACAGAAAAACAAAAAGCATCATCGATAGGAATACAATAAACAGAAACAAATTGAGTATTCATTGAGTTTTTTAAACAAAAGAAGTGATGAATGGAGCTTATTACTGCAAGGATGTTGTCGAAAACAGATAAATAAGATCGAATTCTTTAGATGTCTTATAGTTTTATCTGAAGTTTAAGATAAAAGAAAAAATTAGCATCTTCATTGTTAACTTATTATAGTATTATATCAATAAATCAGCATACTTGGCCGTCATTGAAGGTTTCCAGTAAATATAACACGTTACGTTTACTGGAAACTAAAATCACAAAAATTATAATCGATTAACGATCTCTGGACGACGAATTTAAGGGATATTGATATTAATTCTTCATATCAAAAAAGATATCCGTTAAAAAAATAATATTAAATATCGATCAATCAATTAATTAATTAATACAATATATTTTACAAGTAATCATTATCTAAATGCTTATGTTTTTTATTTAACATTTATATATTTATATTGTTTTCTTATTTCTATAGATAAGATAGTTGTTTTTTATTTTGTTGTCTAAGAAATAATTAAGTGATTTTTTATTTAAAAATATCTTGTGATTTATTTATATTTTGAAGATATACATGTTTTATTTTTTTTATTTATTTCACTCAGATTTGAAACATAATAACACCTCATTTCAACGATAATACAAGTATAACATAATAAAATCGTATAAAAAACAAAATGTTATCTTGGTTTTTTAACAAAAATTAAACAGTTATATAAAATAACATATCCAAAATAAATATTTTATTTGAACATTGATTGAGTGATCATATTTTTCTAAAAAAAATAAAATGTTTATTTAAGACCAATTTAACAATTGCTATTATATCATTAAATAGTTTATATATAGACATTAATAAACACATTTCAAGCCTGGACTATTATATTTTTAGTTCGAAACCGGTCGTACATTAAAAGTATAATACTTCAGGCTAAGCAATTATTTTATTTTTTTGTTTGGTTCTATATAAACTATTTATTTATATATTAATTTACGAGTATTAATAATTTACTAATTTGTATTTAGTTTTTATTTTATTTATTAAAAATTTCTATTGGTAAAATATGATTTTGATTTAAAATTTACTGTTCTTGAATTAAGAAGTAGTGTTATTATTTAAAAATCATATTTTTTTATTAGAAATTTACAACAAAAAGGTGCTCGATTTTACGGTGCTGTCAGCAACTAATTTTTATACTGTATCATTTTTCTACGATTAAAAAAATAACCAACAATTTAAATATATGAATACCTCTGAGTTTTTGTATTTTTTGATACTTATCATAATTTAATATCATTATTAAAATATTTTATAAAATATAAAACATAATAAAATATAATATTGATAAATACAAAACACTGAATGTAATGAGTTACTAACATATCATTTATTTTTATTTTTATTTATTTATTTATTTTTTTTAATTTTAAAATCATTCTGAACTGTTCAAATACTATTTTTGAATAATGTCAAATTCAACATGACTTCCGAATAAAATTAGAACAGTGTACAATCAGTAATAAGATATTAATATTAACATATGAATCCCAACATTATACAACGAATAATTTTTTTTCCGTATAAGACAACTATCGACCCATATTTTTTTTATTATTGTATAAACTACTTGAAAAAATATTATTTACAAACAGCTTTTATGATTTCTCACATTTAAATTTAAATCTTATTTGATAAACTATTATATATTTGTAACAATTTAATTTAGATAATATATTATGTCGATTCAACAACATAAAATGAAACAAATAACGTTCAGTCCTGACTCATCTACGTTACAGTATGAACCTATAATAAATTACTTATCGATCTTCTAACAATAATGACATTTATTCTGGTTTTTTTTGTACTATAGTTACCGATGAATATTAGTCCTGGACTCGTCTAACCAATTTTTTTCAACCTTTTGTGGTATACGGTTATGAAACACAGTCAGTGGCACAAGACTTTTGCTTTTCTGAACACATTTAGTGTTCAGTGTGGAAAAATCAAGCTGTACATATATGTGAAAATCTAAAACAAAGTTGATTCTATCGCCAACAAGTCTGCTTCCTCTCCTATCAAAACCAATGCACCATTAAAGCTCAGTCATATTTCTTCAAACCTGCAAATATAATCAATATTTAAAACGAGTATCCATTCGTTTTTGACGTACAATTTATTTTTCTGCAACTTACATTCGTAACATACAATTTATGCAACCCCATCTTAGAAAATCTTACTTATCCAGCGATTTTACAACTCATTTTACGTTTAGCCTTATCACAAACTATTGGAGTCTCCTATTTTAGCTATATGTGATGTAATCCATGTTGATCATGTAAAATGAGAGATAAAGTCTGATCAAAATAAAATAATGCATTATTTTTTTTTATTTTTTATACAAAATTTTAAATTTTAAAATATGTGTTATTGTGAAGTAAAATTAGTTTTAATTTTATAGAAAATAAAAATATACGTTATTTCTGAAATATTAATAGGTACTGTAAATAATTACTTTTGATAAAATCATGATAACAAAACCTTAAACTATACTTAAATTCACGACGTACTTAAGATCAATCAAAGTCTTATGTATTTTAAAATTCTTTCAGTACAGTGATCTCCAAAAACCATACATCTTTATGTATTTAGATTTACTCAAGTTTCCTTACATAACAACATTAAATTTCTAATTTTACATACTTCAATAGTTGAGCTTACGTTACGTATTTTATCTGAAATGACATAATTTTTTAAAATACTGTAGTTTTTATCAGGGTGCCACGATTTTTCCACATACTCGTAGCTGAAGAGTTCCAAATCAGACAATTTCCAAATTTATATGTAATAAAAAATGGCATAATAATTCTAGAATAAAGCAAATCAATGCATTCCCACTTGACTCAATATCTGAAAATTACGTTAAAATAGGTGTCTTTTAAACAAAAAACACAAAAAGACATGTTTTTCATAACATTATATGAGTTTTAGTTATAAAATGAATAATAAGTGCGAACCGACATAATAGTCGGTGCGTCAAATTTTTTTTAGTTTAGATTTGATTTCGATGGTATGGAAATGCAGTATAAAAATCATACGCCGTTGTTAAACCATTAATTAAAACTCCTGGTCATTTTTATGGACATCAACGACCCTTAAAAATGCATGCGAAACAAAAGAAATAGAAAAAGCGTGTGGTGTCAAGTGTTGACCCGTCATATGAATTCTAAGGTTTAAAACGATAAATGTAGACGATCTTAAACGACGCCCCTTTGTCGTTAAATTATTACTTTTTTGTTGTGGAAGTCAAGAGCCAGCAAATGAATTATCTCAGAACAATTTCGTAGTGAACCCGTTATAATATAACGGGCAGACGAAATCTAACTAAAATACATTTTCTCGAAACTATCGCACAAATGACCAGCTTTGACAAGGTATATAGTATTATACGTGAGGACATAGTATAAAGTCATTTTTCAAAAATCAAAAAAGAAATAGGATTCACATGCGTTAAGTTGGCACCCGATTTGGTCCAATTACGACAAAATTAGTGTCATTACTGCAACCTATTTGCAAGAGAAATTTGGAAATTCGCAGCGAATCGTATCAAACACTAGAAGCAATTGTGCATTACGCCTGTACTCTGTGATATGTAATTCACATAAGTTTCAAACCGTAAAAAAATGTAACTTAAAAAGTGTATGGTTTTACAAGAAATAGTTAGAAATAGACATATCACAAAATTTACGGTTAATAGTTTATCACATTTAAATGTTAGAAGTTTGCATTAAAAAGGAAAAGTTTAAAAGCTTATATGCGGATCGAAATATTTGGTTTAATTACCTAAGCTGCATATTAAAAAGTACCATATAAACACTAAAGAACGTTTTGTTACTCAAAGACGAAGACATCGTCACATTGAAATCGATTTAATACTGTATAATATTACGTTTATAGCTATTCACTATCGTCCAGGTCTCTTTTTTTAGAAGGAATATTCATAATATCCATTGTGTTCGGTGGCGTAACTAAATACGGGGGAGGCGAGGCCACACGACCGTATCCGCCTCAAATGATTGAGTTTTTTTTTATATATTTATATTATTTATGTATTAATAATAATAAATTGGCATTTTAAAACGAATAAATGAATAATCTCGGAAAATAATAAAAGCTGTATTATTTCAATAATAAGCTATCTTCATCTTCTATATTGACGAAATATTATTTTATTAATTTTAAGATGAGTTTTAAATTTAAAACTAATTTTGTAGTGTTTTTAAAAAGTATAAATTAAAGAGTATAACATATATAAATTTAAAAAACAATTAAAAATTTGGAGGTCTAAGTGGAAGTGTAGGACAAGGGTGGCCAACCCCAAATAGTTGGGAGAAAGTCGAGGCAAAAGAAGAACAAGAAGAAAATTTAAAAATAACAAACAAACGGTTTTAATTATTACTTTGTACTAATCAAGTGTCTTAACTTGTCACAACTTTGATTGAGAATTAAAAATTGATAACATTTAAATATTAGTAGGAAATTGGATGACAAGTTTAAACATTATAATGGTAATTAAACACTATATATCAAAAATTAAATTACAATTTCTTTCTCAAAAACCGTCTGTAATATATCAACCAACCATAGCTACCAAACGCTATGATGAACTTGTCCTAGTTAGGTTAGAGACATTAAACTATCAACTATAACACTGTACACCATAATGGCCCACAGTAACGATCTATTCGTAATAAAGTAAATTACTAAAACGAATTTTGAACGGAACTAACTTCTCCGCATCATCAGATAATCTACTCAAATTACGACACCTGAGGCATTCAGAGATCCGCTAGCGTCCCTGGAAAACTAATAAAAAAGCTCCTTTGAACCAATTAAAATATAAACGTGATATTTGTTTTATATTATTATAAATGTAATTTCTACAACGACATATTGTACTTATTTACAATGCACATTTAAATATTATATCACTCATACACAGACAAATTTAATTCAATAGTGAAACTGAAAAATAAAATAATTTTTGTAATATACAAGAACGTGGCACGCTGACACAAACACGTAGTATATGAACCGGGCAATATCGTTCGTATGAACTGAATTTAATGTAATAACAACTGCTGTCTGTCGCTGAAAGAAAAATATTGTCACACTAAAAAATTATCTCTCGTCTGTCATCTGTCGAACTGTTCAGAACAGACATTTTTAGTTTTACTTAAGTTCTCAAAGTTTTCTTCGACATTTGATTTTACGACTATCGTACACGCGATAATATATCAATTGTACCTATATGTAAGTACTCTCTGACTAGTACTTGACAATTTATTCTTATTTATTATTTTTTATTTGATTTATTATTTATTTATTTATTTATTTATTCTTCTGTTTACTTGTAGCCGAATGGCACAAAACCAATTAAGTTCACTTAATATTAATATCAATGTATATAATATATATATATATACATATTATGTATTGTAAAATATTTCAATGTGAGAACCATACCAGCACCCAATCAAATAATTTTGGCTACAACCAGTGTTGGGAAATATCTAGATAAATGTATCTAGATAAAAATTATTTATATTTTATCTTATCTAGATAAATTTATACTCAATTATCTTTATCTTTATCTAGATGAAAATCTTGTTATCTATCAGTACCAATCTAGATGATTTATTTAAATAGAATAAAAATAAAATTTGAAAATTTAAAATGTTTCTATATTTTCATTTTTACATTTTTCTGTACATCATATTATAGTTTGATGAAACAATTACAAAAGATAGCTTACAAAATGAATTACTTAGTTTTTCTAGTAATTGGAATGAGCTAAAAAAATCTGTACCCGAATCGTATGAAGTTGATACCTATGATGAAATTCAAGATAAAGAAGGTATTGAAAACAAAAATACATATAAATCACATTGCAAATCATGGGCGGCCCCCTATTCGGCCAAAACGTACCCTTCCCTTTTCGGCCAGTGTCACTTTTCGGCCAAAACTTACCGTTTACTTTTCGGCCACTGTTCTTTTTCGGCCAGTATAATTTTCTTTAAAATTTACAATTTTAACAACTGAACATATGATTACATTTGTTAAATTAAAAATTAATTTTTGTTTGACAAATTTTACTATTTATGTAGTCCTCACTCTTCAATGTAAGTTTAATTTCGTTTATAGTTGGTTTTTTGGAAGTAAAGATAAACCAGCGTTATACCATGTTGTACCTTATCGTTTCTATCTTATCTAATATATTATATTATGAAAAACCAATTATATGTTATCGTGGACATTAATTTAACACGACACACAGCCACAGACACACACACACACATTGTATGAAACAGTTATATAAACACTCAGTACAAAAGTGTTCTAGCATACGTACCTATACTTTTTAGTACCTACCGAGTCGTGATAGACATTTTTAAAATTTAAATTTAAAAAACATAAAAATAATTTATAATGGCTGAATTCATTGAAAGTAACCGGGGAAAGTGTTTATTAATTTTTGAAAATTATAAGTTTTCAAAAGCCAATACAAAATTGGACGGCACAACTCGTTGGAAATGTATTAATCGTAAGTGTGCTGCTATATTATATACAAATCAAACAAATACAATTTGTTCCGAAAACGAGAATATAATACACATAAACCATGATCCATATACAAGGAATTTAATTGATCGTCAAATACTTAATACAGCGTGTAAAAGAAAAGCTGAAGAGGATCTTCACAACAGACCAAAAAAAATTATCATGGAAGAAATATGTAAAACTCCGGCATTGAATACTAATATAATAGACGTTCAAAGAATAAGCAAAAATATTTATGAAAAACGTAAGAAAATTCTTCCTGTTAATCCTACTGACCTTGCGGGAGTACATAAAGCTTTAGACGATATGAAACCGGTGACAAAAGAAGGTGAGCCTTTTTTATTATTAAATGATATAGAGAAAAATGTGGTTATATTTTCTTGTAACACAAATTTAAAGTTACTATCTGAAATAGATACAATATATATGGATGGTACATTTAAATTTTGTCCTCGGTTTTTTACACAAATGTTTACCATTCATATACTTAAAAATGGTCATTATATTCCTATAATTTTTTGTTTATTCTTAAACAAAAGTTATGAAACTTATGTATATACTTTTAATAAAATAAATAGTCTGTTAAATCAATTTAATATACAATTTTCTCCAAAATGGGTCACAATAGACTTTGAAATGGCAATTCACAAAGCTGTAGAAGTTGTTTGGCCTAACGTTGAAATAGTGGGTTGTAGATTTCATTTGACTCAAGCTTGGTGGCGAAGTGTACAAAAATTTGGATTATCCGTAGATTATAAAAATATGTCATCTGAAATAGGACAATGGATTAGACATACTTTTGGATTATTATTTTTATACCCACACGAAGTTTCAGAATGTTTTGTTAATGATTTTATGTCAGACTGTCCTGATGATGAACGATTAAAAAAATATTGTGATTACCTAACTGACAATTTCATAAATGAGGAAAGCTTATTTCCACCTCAATATTGGGCTACTGTGTCGGCAAGTTTGGTTAGAACTACCAATGCTTGCGAGTCGTTCCATTCTTTTTTTAATCAATGCTTTTATAAACATACTCCACCCATAATGAGCTGGTTAGCTGTACTTATAAATGAAGTCCAAACAGATGTATGTATAAAAATTAGAAGTATTAACATTTTAAAAACACCTCGAGATACGAAAAATGTGGAACGGCAACGACGAAATGAAGCTTACATTGAAGACTATAAAAATAATAAAATATGTCGTTACAAATTTGTCAAACAAATATCATATAATTATAAAAAATAATACTTATTAATTTGAATGCATATTTTATTATTATTATTATATTTTTATTCGACTGATGTATTATAACAATTTATTGTATTACCAATTATTTTATTATATTATTTTTTCACAAAGTATTAGGTAATAATTTTTTTTTTAAATCACATTTTTGGATACAATCATAACTCATAAGTAGTTATAATTGTAAATTTTATAGAAAACTGTGCTGGCCGAAAAGGAACAGTGGCCGAAAAGTAAACGGTAAGTTTTGGCCGAAAAGTGACAGTGGCCGAAAAGAGTAGGGTACATTTTGGCCGAAAACGGTGACGCCCCAAATCATGTATGAATTGTTCTATTTGTTGTTACCTTGTACTTCAAAAATACAATTTATACAGCAATGCTTATAGTAAGTTAACTGTTGCTTATAAATATCTTTTGACATTGCCATGCACACAGGTAATTTTTGTAAAACATTCGTTTCTTAATTAATTTGAACCATAAAATATAATATTAACAATAATAATAAATGTTATTAGTCGATGCTTAGTTATTAATATTTAGTAACAATTATTTGCATGTCTTTTTAGGTTGCTTGTGAAAGATCGTTTTCTATATTAAAGTATTTAAAGAATAGACTTCGAAGTACTTTCAATGAAAGCAAACTTGAAGCTTTTATGATTATGTCCATAGAAAAAGATACACTTTTCAACATAAACAACGATGAAGTTATAGATCGCTTGAAAACTAAAAGCAATTTGTTATTAAGAGAGCTGTCTTATTAAGTAATTTTAGTAATTTTGTAATAGACTAACCAAGTATGAGATGTTCATCAATCATAACTTTTAAGAAAAAATAAACTGAAATAAAACTGTATTAACTACTTGCTTGAATATATACTTTAATACTTACTTGAACTATATTTTTTGTGAAAAAAAATTGTTCTAAATAGTATAAATTAAAAAACAACTGATTCAGATTTTAAAATATAAAATAAGAACAATTTAAGATGGAGTTCTGAACTTCTAGAAATATCTAAGGGTGATAATTGGGGCTGAACTTAATTCAAAGGAAAGAGAGTCAAATATAAAAACATTTTGCCACAATTTTTTATGTATAATACGATACCTATTATATACCTATTATAGTAAATTGGTTATTTTATGAAAATAAACAAATTTTGGTGGTTGAAACCTAAAAATTTCTTGAACTTGGCCGTAACTTAATATCATTGACAACGACTGTGCGCTGGTTTATTTACACTTTTCCCGCACCAAAATGTTTTCCCAATCCACCCCTGATCATATACCTATGACACAGATAATAACTGACAAGATAACAATCTTCTTTTGAAGTTTATTTCAAAAAAAAATTATTTTATATTTTATGTTTATTAATGTTTGAAATGAGTTTAAAAAATTATATTTATTTTAAAATGTTTTTAATTATGAATTTTTTACCTAATATCTGTAAGCTGTAGCAGGCGCGGCTTCAGAAACTTACAAAGGGGGGGGGGCATTTTTTTCAGCCAACGCTTAATTTCAAAGGGGACTTAGAGGGGACTAAAGTTAGAGAATATTCTAACCTGGAACCTGTAAGTGATTACTGATAATAGTTGTTTCTCCAAATGAATACAGAGTCCGACTGCGTTCCTATATTATGATACACACCTCATATTAATATCATATGGTTTTTTTAGGCCACCAAATAAAATTGTTAGCTAGGTAGGTAATTAAAATCAGGATTTAACAGTTCACAAGGACAAATATGTGAAAAATTAAAATTTTTGAAAAAAGCTGGGGGGGGCATGGTCCCAGTGCCCCCCCCCCTTGGAGCCACGCCTGGGCTGTAGTATCCCGAATATTTTCAAAATCAAACATGAAATTATCTCATATTTATCTAGATAAAAATGTACTATTTTTTATCTTTATCTAGATGAAATTTTTAGTATAACTATCTTTATCTGTATCTAGATAAGAATCAGTATAGTCATCTTTATCTTTATCTAGATAAATTATTAGTTATCTATTCCCAACACTGGCTATATCCCTAAAAAGACACCACGCTTAGGCACTACAGTGTAAAATATATATACCTTTGTTAAAAAATTATATAAAATATGTACATATATGCATTATATATGTATAAAAATATACATATATATCAAAATAATATAGGTAACATATACAGTGTGATTCCTTTTAAAGGTAATACTAAATAATTCTGTCCAGTGACATCGGATTAATATGCGGTTTTCGGGAGTGGATAGAGAATACATAAATACACATTTTTGGATGATTTTTACATTTTTAGATCTTTCCGTGTGCGCATGCGCAATAAAACTTGCATTTTTTTAAATGGTAACAGGTGTTTTGAATACCAAATTTGGATAGACCAAATTTTTTTAAGTCAATTTGGTCCTTTTTACCATAGCTCTAAAATCAAAATTGACTAAATGGCAACGAGTCAAAGTATCGATTAAAATTATTGAATTTTTCAACAATCATACTAGAATTTTATGAATTATTATAAAATGTTAAGTATTATTTTTGTATCCTTAGGTTTGCAGATATTATTAAATTAAAAATTTTAATATATATTATTAATTAAAAAAATTCGGTCTAGGTAAGTATATATGATAATAATAAGTTCATTCGGGACTTCTTACGATAGTAAATATTATAGTAGAAAGCGATAAAATGCGTAATCACAGACGTTATCGAAAATATCGAAAATCTATTTATCTGTAATTTCCAAAGTTGTATTAATAGTGTTAAAAATGCAATTGGTACCTATCTATATTTATTTCACCATAAGTCCATATCAGAAAAGCAGTCCGTAGTCGCTTGTCGAGTGTGTAGTGCTAAAATAAATATTTTTACCATGAACTGCATAGATGACATATTTATAACAAAACGAGGAAGATGACATGTTCTGATACAGGGATATAAGGTAAGTGAAAATAAATAATTGAAGAACCGAACTTTTCGCTTCAGATGTAAAAAATGTAAATGTAACGTAACAACAATCATTGGTGAGAAACTTGATTTAATAATTTCACAAAAAAATGATCACAATCATCTGGCCACTTCTGAAAATATTTTAGATCGAAAAAAATAATGTCTACACATAACGAAAGGCCATTGATGATGTGTTTACTAAACCAAAAAAAATAATCAGAAAAGTACTTAAAGATCAAACTACAATTAATATAAGTCATTCAGATGTGCGTTTAATTAGGAAATCTATGTATGAAGCTAGGCGAAAACTAATATTAACTATTCCTAAATCAATAGACGAAGCTTAGCATCAACTGTTTTCAAATCAAAACGATATTATTGCTAATAATAATGAACAATATTGTTTTATGAAAAATAATAAAAGCATACCAATATTCACTAGTTATACAAATTTAAATATATTGTGTGAAGTACGTGACATTTTTGCTGATGGTACTTTTACATATTGTCCGTCATATTTTTATCAACTATATACAATACATATATTACAAAACAATTATTATCTGCCTTTATTTATTGTTTTTTCAATTCGAAATCAACTGACAAATATAAAGAAAAGTGGACATTAATTAAAGAACTTTGTAAACAATTAATTAACAAAGAAATACAAATTAACAAAATACATTTGGATTTTGAAAAAAGTGCACATATTGAAATCGAAGAATTATTTCCAACTGTACAAATTATTGCATACCAATTTAATTTGGGTCAAAGCTGGTATGGTAAAATCCAATCAAATAATTATTTACTTAATCAGTATAAAAATAATACAGAAATAGGGTCATGGCTAAATTTATTTTTTGTGGTATAGCATTCTTACCACCTTAACAAGTTGATGATGGTTTTGTTGAGCTCATTTCTATAGCTCCTACAGATAATCATACGTTTACTGATTATATTTTAGAAAATTTTATTAATAAAGAGTCTCAATTTCTACCAAATATTTGGGCAGAAACTCCCATAAATAATACTAGGACGACCAACGGACCCGAAGCTTTCCATAAACATTTCAATGCACAATTTTACCATCCGCATCTAAACTTACACCATGTAGTAGACGTTCTAACTAACATTCAGGCAGAAACCGCATTAAAAATAAATAGTATAAAAAATTCAATTCAATTACACTAGAAAAAAGGCTGAACTAAAAGGAAATTTTTGATTGATAATTGGAATGCTTATGACTAGGGCCCGGATTTCAATGCAAAATGCATCTTTTTTTGGTTAATCTTAGACAATGTTTTCCAAGTTTATAATTTGATTCATATAACAGAGACTTCAAAGTTGACATTTTTATTTTGCATTTTTTGCTTTATTTTTGCAGATTTCAATATTTTTTCATTTTTAGAACATATTTTAGCATTTTTCGGTCATTTTTTCATTTTAAATGCATATTTATTTAAAAAACTATACAAATTTAGCCTATTCAAAAATATTATCTAAAGATAAATTATTTTCTTGATATTTAAGTAGCTTTAACGGGTTTTCCATATTAATTGTCAATCTTTTTTTTTTTCGATTCTGTTTTATCATAATTTATTATTGACTGTGAAGTGTCACCCGTATTCAGTCAAAAATCACGTTCAAATAAGTCTGTTCGTATTACATCGCGGTCATAAAATTTGCTTAACAGTATCAAGTTAATTTTTCAAATTTTCAGTTTTTTTTTAATAAAATTATAAATAAAAATTATATCTTATTTAAAATTTTCAAATCGTGTAAAAAAAAAAAATATATACTATATATGGCATTTTTAAGTTCATTTTTGTGGTAAAATTCTTTTTTTAAGAGCATTTTTGGCTATTTTTTAGAGCATATTTGTATAGTTTTAAATGCATTTAAATCCGGGCCCTACTTATGACAAAGGAGACATAACACAAATTGAATACTTAAAAATTATGGGAATTCGTTTTCAAAGAAATAATATAATTAAATACATAAATATAATATAAAAATTATAAATATTATAATTACATAATATATAATTATTTTTTTTTTTTTATAAAATTTGATACCTTCATTATTTTAATTAATATAATATTACTATTTTTATTTAACACGAGTATATATAACTTACGTATTTTATAACACTTTAGCTACATTATTATTATTTATTTTTACTTATTATTTTTATTTGTACTTATATTATTTTGATTATTTTACAAAATAAATAATAATTTTCACTTTATAAAACTTGTTACCTATATTATTTTGATATATATGTATATTTGAATATACATATTGTATATACTTTTTAAACAAAGGTATAAATTTTATATTTTAGTGCCAAAACGTGGTATCTTTTTAGGGATATAGAGTGCCCAAACGTTGTGTGGATTTTGAATACTAAACCGGTAAAAATGCCCAAACGTGCTGCACGGATAATTGTTTGTCGTATTATTTAAATACCATGAGTCACGAGAGTGATTATTCTCCTTCCCCCTAATGAGGGGGGGGGGGCATCATACTTTATTATATAATTATTATTATTATTACTTTTTATTTCGAAATAGACCATTATTAATTGTTTGGTCTGAATTTCATGCATATAATGTACATCAATATCATTAATGTCAATAGTATATAAATATATATTTCTTTGCCCTAATCCTTTAGTTAGCAAATAAATTCAGTATAAAAATATATAATAAAAAATAAGAAAAATTTAAAAATCTTAATTTCTCCGATCAATACTTTGGTCGTGAGTTCGTGATCCCTGCTTCAGCAAATAGTCCGAATCGTCGTATTTCATATTTAATTTCATTTGGTATGGTAGTGCTATAAGGTTTATTAAGATAACCATATTTCAAATAAATAAAATATGTTTTCTTTTCAATATATTCAATGTATTCCAATTGTGTGAATCGATTATTTATCATTATTTTATAATCCATACACTCGAGTTTCTTTGGCACCTGAAAAAGCAAAAATTCAGATTTCTAACTTAAGAATTCTAGATCACATAGTTTCTGTATTTTGAAATCATATTTCTCATTAAACGTTATGCTTAAACGCATTTGTTCATTGTAGATTAATTGTATTTTTAATTTTATTGGTAAGTCTATCGATTCCGATTTTTAGTGTATTAATTCTAAGATGAAAGCTTTTCGAATTCACATTCCAATGTTGATGTGTGTTCGCGATCGTGTATCATGTTACCTCAATGACTCCAATAACAAATTGATGTACTTAAACTCCCCCGAATATGTTTACGAAATCTCTAATGCTATACCTAATCAATAATGTTACATCTAAAAACGATTATCGTTTTATTATTTAATGACACGTTGTTGCTCGTATCATAATAAATTAACGATCTCTTCGTAGTGATTGTATTTTTTCTGGCTCGGCATCTTACATAAAATTGATTCAATTATTTTAGAATAGCATCATTATCAACGTTCCTCTTACCATCCACTATTCCACGTCGTTTTGGATAGTTCAATTACGAATTTACGACTCGTGCTATCACGCCCTAAACTCGTTCGCAGATATTACCATTCCCTTGAAATATATAAACTTTTAAAGATGTGTTATATGGTTCCTAAAATGTATATTCATTGTACTGAATCAAACGAATTGCTGCTTACAGATTGCTCCGGATTCGCGTTACATGTAGATAGATTGTTATTTAATCATTATTTTTCTATTTAGACATACAATATACCGACATAATTCCTATAGATCAAATGTATAAATGCTAACGTAAACACAGAAATATTCGATTATTCAGTAAATCTTGTAATCTTAATTCGTATTCTCCTTTAAAAATTAAATATATGAATGCATTTTTTTTCTTTCGTAAAATAATAATGTTTTTTAATAATTAAAATTATCAAACCCAGTTTTCTATTTTTAGAACTTTAATTATACTCAAATCTGTTAAATTATATGTGCATTAACATATTCTAATAAACTGTCTTTATACACATTATACTTAAATTATAACTTATTTTTCAAAAACTGAAATATGAAAATATTTTATCAAACTAATGTACCTAAAGTGATGAAGCAGTTTTAATAATGACTAATTATAGTATTGAGAATTTGTCGTAATAACTCTGAAATGAAATGAAAGTATAATTTTTGAGTTCCAACTTTTTCTTCGGGTAAAACTCTATCCTTTAACACTAACCTAAAAAATAATTGTTCAACACGTTTTAAAACAAATAATTTTACATAGTGTAATCTAAAATATATCTACTTCTCATCGAAATCCTTTTCGTTCATATTATTACAGAAAAGCTGATTGTATATATCTGAATAATTATTTTTCATGAGCTGTAAGTTATTACTCAAAGGAAAACCTTAGTTATTCCCGATGAAAAAGCTCATTTTTCAATAGATTAGTTATTTGAAATTTGAATTTTAGATTTATAAAATGTACTGAATACCAAAATAAATCATAATAACATCGAACCTGATTTAAAAAAAAAACCTCTACCATGAATAAACATTGAACGGTTTTGTCCCGCACGACCGCGTTTTTACATTTAGATCAATTGGATTTCACGTCCTCTAGAGGAAACCGTTAAATAACCGTACCTACAAATCCATCCTGAATATTGTACAATACAAAAAACAATGATGAAAAACACGCGTCAACACAGATTTGTGCGTAAAAAAAATATGACATTAGGTTTAACAAAACGGTTGAATGCATAAAAAATTAAAAAAAATGAAAAAACACAAAAAGTGTGGAAAACAATGGGTTACGTTTGTTCGGAGCAGCAGCAGTGCACGCAAATGATACGAGTGTGAACGCAACGGCGTTGCGCGGTTGCGGCGGACGATCGTTGGGCCTCTGTGGCCGGGGGTCCCGGGCGCTCGTTGCCACTTGATCGGTTGACCGGCCCAACCGCTAGTTCCACGCTGACACGCTGCCGATGCGGTCGCGGTTCGGGGCGCTTCAGCACTCGCGTAAGCGTAGCCCGCCCGCTTGGCGCTCGACATCATCCAAAGCGCTAAGCATCTGAAGCGTAACGGCCGGCACGTATGCCGTTTGACGACCGCCGGCCCCGACAGAGGTTCTCGCGTACACGGCCGACCAGTGCCGTAACTAGAGAGTTAAAGACTCAGGTGCAAACAAATGTATATGGGCCCCTCTTTCTTGAGATTTGTAAAAAAGTAGGAGTTCACGCCATGGAAATTGTTTACCCTTTAAAAAGGATAGTATTTGTGGATGAATTGAATAAGAACCGATGGATAATTTTCTAGTTGAAACAATTCTATGTAGAGCTTCAACGTACTAGGAACACAGGATCACAATTTTATATTGAATAGATTTTATTAATAAAAAAACTTGTAGAATAAACTACATGGGTAGATAAAATAAATAAGTTAGTATATAAAATATATGATATGAATATTATAATATGATTATTGATAATACAAACATGGTTTACAATAAAATATTAATAATAAAAAACATAATAATAACAAAACATTAGAAATAAAAATAATAATAATTATTACCATTATATGATAATATACCTATTTTTTTTTTATATCACATATTTTATAATATTTAAAATAAAATATTAATAATAAAAAACATAATTATTATCATTATAATATGACCTATTACATTTTTTATAATATTTAAATATTAAAAAAACATTTTCTTTCGAGCTTTAGCATTTGCGAAATCAGTAATAATCTTTTCAATATTTATTTCATCAGTACGACCTCTTTCAATACTTAATACAGATATATTACTTAACCTTTCTTGAGAAGTAGAATTCCTCAAGTAATTTTTTATCAATTTAAGTTTGGAAAAAGATCTTTCAGCTGAAGCCACAGTAACAGGAATTGTCAAAAAAATTATACAAGCTGTTAGAACATCACAAAAAGCTGTTGATAAATCATTATTCACAATAAATATTATAATATCATTAATATTTTTGATATCTGATTTATTTTTTATTATAGATTGGATACTTAGTAACTGTCGAGTAAAATCTGAAGTCACATCTGACTTATAATGTTGAATAAAATCAAAAGAACATTTTGTTAAATCATTTTCTTCAGTACTTCTTAGAAAAGTTGGATTTAAAAATTCAAAAGTCGATACGATTACTTTTAATCCTTTAAATCTATTTCTTAGTTGTGCTAAAGCAGTATCTACAACAGGATAAAATATTTTAATTCTAAAGTTTTCTTCTGTTAAATTTAACCTTCTGTCACCATCGATTTCATCAAAATGTAATTTGGTAAATTGTTGGCGTTTTGATGGAAATTTAGATGAAATACCCCATTTAGAACATAAATCATTAGCAATATTAACAATATCATTGTAATTCTGTCGCAATTCTGATAATGATCCAATTGCTTGCTCAAGAAGACCACAAGAAGTTTGAATATTTATATCAACACTTTGTAATACTTTTGAAACACCTTGCATACTTCTCAATACTCTTTCCCACAAACATAAAAGTAAAACAAATTCTACAGAATCCAATTTGGAGCGTATACTTTTGCTAACATTTCTTTCATCACCATTTGTTGTTGTAAGAGTAATTTTTGTTAATGTGATCAATACGTCATTAAATCTTTCTTTTAATGCAAATATAGCTTGGTGTCGAGCTTCCCAACGTGTTGCGCATACTTTTTTGAGAACAGTTTTATGAACTTTTAAGGTATTTTCTTCTCCCAACGCTAATAAAGCCCATCTAGGAGCTGAACTACTAAAAAAATTGAAAACTGCTTGTACAGTAATAAAAAAACGCCGAACTGTGTCTGAACTTTTAGCAGAGTCACAAATTACTAAGTTCAAGTTGTGAGCACAACAATGAACAAAGTGAGCATTTGGTACTATGTCTTGAATACGTTTTTGAACACCACTATAAATACCACTCATCACTGCAGCACCATCATACCCTTGACCTCGACATTTAGAAATATCTAAGCCCAACTGAGAGAGGACATTTATTATGAGATTTGTGTAGTCTTTGGCACCATGATAATCAATTGCATAAAATCCAAGAAACGACTCTTTTATACAAACAGTATGCTTAATATAATCAATAGTAACATAACGAATTATAATACTGACTTGGTCTAACTTTGTAATATCTTGAGTTGAGTCAACAATTATAGAAAAAAAAGTAGAGATTTTTATTTCATCACAAATGATTTTCCTTAAATTACATGATAAAATTTCAATTAACTCATTCTGAATAGCTGGACTTAGATATTTAATTTGACCATCTTTTTTATCAAGGAGTGTTCTTAAAAGTGGATCAAATTCTGCAAATAGTTTTACTGTTCTAAGAAAATTTCCCTCACAAAATTGCTTGGTTTCATTACCACGGAGTGCCAAATTACCAGCAGTAAGACTTAAAATTATTTTAATTATTCTTCCCAAAACATCTCTCCAGTATTTAGCTTCATTAGAAATTTGAACTTCCAACTCTTTATCAATAGTACAGTTATTTGTCCATACAAGTCTAAGTTGCATTGCATCTAAATGAGGACCTGATATTTCATGAGAAATTATTTTTTGGGACAAATGCTGCCAATCATCAATGCCTTCAACCCATTCTGACTTAAAATTTCGATGATTGTAATCTACAAAAAGCCAGCACGTTTCACAGTATACTTTATCTAATTTCACAGAGTAACAGAGCCAAAGACGGGGAATTAGAACACCAGTTTTAGTTTTCATATTGTAATAGTCGACTGAAAATTTTCTATTATTGCCATGTATAATTCTGTAGGGAAACTGTATTAACGGTCTACAAGGCCCATAAGTCAAAATGGTTCGTTTAAGTTTACTGTCTATTATAGGTCCTTTAAAATGTCCTCTATCAGTCGGATAATCTAACTTCAAATTTAATTCTAAATGTAAAAAAATAAAATAAAAATAGTTAGGTACCTACTTTATATTTTGTAAATAATAAATTATTTAATGTACTTGACTTTTAAAAACATCAGTTTTTTTAAGTTAAGTATCTATTTTATTTTAATAAATAAAAATGATTGACAAAACTTACCCTGAGTACTAGTTGATTGCACTTCTAATGTACACAATTCAATAGATTTACCAGCAATAATTTTGTCTTGGTTGTCTTCTTTGTAGACATCTGAGTAAAATTTTATAAAATATTTATTTTGCAAATAATAAATTATTTAATGTACTTGACTTTTAAAAACATCAGGTTTTTTAAGTTAAGTATCTATTTTATTTTAATAAATAAAAATGTTTGACAAAACTAACCCTGAGTACTAGTTGATTGAACTTCTAACGTACATGATTCAGTAGATTTACCAGCAATAGTTCTGTCTTGGTCTTCTTCAACTTCAATGTTAACATCTGAGTAAAATATTAGAAAATATTTATGTATGTACTATATGTTATATCATTTATAATATGTATAACATATTTTAATGTAATACAATTAAACTAATTAAAACAATACATATAAGATACTTATACTAAATACATAAATTATTACTAATATAACTAAAACTGTCAATTGTCTACTATGAAAATTAAAGTATTTCTAAATATTTTTGAGGAAACAATTTACCATTAACATGTCGATTGCATTCAAAATAATTCTTAATTTTTGCATTTGTTTTCAAAAGATGTTGTGTTTGTTGAAGTTTCTTTTTTCTCTTAGCCGCACCACTGGGAACTTTTGGATTATTCATAATAAAATATTTATAATAGAAATAATTAGGTAACTATGAGCTTTAAATTATGTAGATTATAATTATATGAAAGTATGTTACACAGTACACAATAACTTATTTTACACTTTTTAAAGTAAAAAACTAAAAAAGGAAATAACAGTTAACCTACCTACATAAAACATAATATTAGCTAATAAGTAATAGCTAAATATAATTAATATCGTCTGTCTCGTCTGAAAATCAGTGTATTACATCGACACGGGCGCATAGACATACAACGCCACAACGGTATAACGGTCAACTCCCCGAATACTTTGTAAGTGTGTGCGTATCGTTATCGAGATATCGCATAATATAATATTCAACAAATCTATTTATGTCACTCTAGGCTTAGTAATTTTCCCAATATTTAGATAAACAATTCCAAGTAAAACAGACCTGGTTTTTACATTTTGTTTATTTGTTATAAAATATACAAGATAATAATAAAATTATGAAGTCGAATCAAATTAAAAAAAAAATTTGACGGCTATCCACTATGGGCCCTTCGACTCGGTGGGCCCCAGTGCTCTGCACCGCCTGCACCTATGATTTTTACGGCACTGCGGCCGACCCTGACAAGAGCTTTGACGGTTTTGCACATCCGTCGGAAAACTTGTGCATACAATAGGAACGGAGGGGTGGGGTTAAGGGTGTGTACGTGACATAACACTCGGACGTCACGCGTAGACGGTCGGCACTTGACGGGAGGCGGCAGGACTTTGCAAAAAGCCGAAAACTCCGACCACTTCAAATCCTATCCCTCTATTTTTCGATACGTTTCCGTCATCGCATTACAGCTCGGGCTTACGTGTTTATGCGCTACGTGCAATTTTTATTTTTTTTTTTACGAAGTTTAAGTTAATTTGCGTTAGATTAGCAGCTTTTTCACGGTGCCGCATTATGCTCGCTACTAAATTTTCAGTTTTACGTGAAAATATTTTAAATCCAGTAATTTTTCCGGCTATTCTGATTATTATTTCCATATATTTTATAATTTATTACGTGATAAAGATTTTTTTTTTCTTTTTAATTAAATATAAATTCAACATTTTCATTATATATAATTAAAGAGCTAACAAATTTTCTCTAATTTTTATTAGTTTATAATCTATTATTATTCAGTATTATTCACTTTATTAGATTACAAGAATCTCCGAACACGTAAATGAACCCAATACTATATCAACATAATCAGCGTTGTAGGTATAACTGTGAAAATAGAAAAATATAATAATTATACATTTTTGATATGAAAACACATTCAGTTCTATAATTTCATCATATTAGAGTGATTACGTAAGTCCGCTCCGTGTACCGGTCAATTAATAATGGTATTCGCTGTAATATTAATTTATTTCATAAGAGCATAGTCTGATTATTTGACTAATTCGTTTCATTAACATATTTATTAGTCGTTCCGTCATTATGATGATAACATCAATAGAATCAATTGTAAAATAACAAATACAAATTAAAAACAATGTACAACGATTAGAAAGTACAATAATTATAACGAGTACGTCTTATGTATGATTATTATTAGAGTTAGGATGTTGATGACTTTTGTATTTTTTTTCCTTTTATTCTGTACAATGCTATCCTAGCTAAAAATTTGTTTCATGCTCCCTTGATGCAGAATAATCTAATTTTATTTTGCATTTTTTGCATTTTTAGCTATAAATCCATTCTTTTTGGTTTTTAACGTCATTTTTCAACATTTTCAAGTCATTTTTTCATCTTTTAGGGCATTTTTTGTACTTTTTATAAAATGTGGGGCGTTTTTCACAAATTATAGATTTTAGGGCAAATGTTACAACCGAGTTTGGAAACAAATTTAATTTATTAAAATCTAACTTTGGTTTTGGACTATTAGTAAAGTATTTTATCGCGTTCCGATAAGATTTACTCTTTGAGTGTTATATTGATGAAACGAGTGCTCTTTCAGACATACGCCGATCATACACGCTTATCGAGTATTATATTTATAAATTGTATGGAAAAAATCCATAAAAAAGATTTAATTGACATAGACATTAGATCTATTGATTGACGTGCTTATGATTGCAGTAAAAGGAACTATTGTCAGTTATTGTCACCCATATCTCTAATAAAAATTATTATTTATAAATAAGTTTTTTCACTTACTTAATTAGTATTTTAGATAATTTTTAAGGTCATATTTTGAAGTTTTTAGAGCATTTTTGCACTTTTTTTAGGGCTTTTTTGCATTTTTGTGTGTTTTTTAGGTCATCAACATCCTAACTCTAGTTATTATACTGATTTCGACGTAATATGATGTAAAAGAACAAGATCTTCTGGTTCTGGTTATGCACCATGATTTGCTAATATAACCATGAATTGATATCAGTTGCAAGGCACAAAACATTGTTTTATACTAATCATACGCAGATTTGAAATAATTGTAAGTATACCTTAAGGATTAATTTCTATACTCTATGCGTCACGAAAAATATATCCTTATTAACAATAATATAATATTCTACTGAATTTATCTATCTACTATAAATATAAATATTCTGAAAACTATCAATATTCAATTATAAATTCAGAAAAGTTTAGGTCGTTGAATATTTTTTATACGTCCATTGTAACAGTTAAACTGTTCTTAAAAATTGAAAATAAAAATGTATTTATTGGTTCATTAAACTTGTGACGATTAGGTTTATAAGCCTTAATCGTTAACAAAGATATTTATAACAATATTTTGATTTACATAGTAATCAGGTTTATTTTTATTTACAATACATAATATATAACAAATAATAAAATACATAAGATTTATACGTCTACTTTTCCGATAGTAAGACGCTTACAATATGACTCGCGAGATAGACAGTAAATATTTCCCATTCACAATTACGATTTTTTAAATTGACTTACGGTACACGTGGAACAATACTCTGCGGCTAGGTGACCGAAGACGTGGAGCGGTGATTGCTGATTGTAGACACGTGCTATCTTACCCACGTAGGGTAGCCGAGAACGTGGAGGAGCGGTATGCGGTGGTGGTGAAGCGGCGACGGCGGCAGTGAAGAATTTCACTACTCTGACCCGTATTCCGCGACTTGATACGGCGGCGGCGGTCGACACACGATCTAGCTTGCCCACGGAGGGTAGCCGAGAACGTGAAGCGGTACGCGGTAGTGGTTACGGCGACACAGTGCGACGGCGGCAGTGAAGAATTTCACTGCTCTGACCCGTAATGTACGGTGACCACAGGCACTTGATATCAGTTCGTACGGTATAGGCCGAATGTCTTCAGATTCTAACCTGCCCGTAGGTGGCCGAGAATCTTACAACACTAACCAGTAACCGTAGAACTGACTCGCAAGAGCGAATGGTTTTCTTCTCACTTTTCGTGGCCGGTCGCGGCCCGTTATATGCATGATATCTCTCTTGGTCATGTGTATAGATATTCGTATAGCGCTACAGTGTACGGCATATGGTATAGGGGTGTCAATTGTAGTCCCGAGCCAGCGCGCTCTATATTCGTTTGCGGGACACTATGTGCATAGTGTTCCGCAATATTATGGTACGTCGGAGGTCGCGTCGTGAGATTTGTTTCCGTGGTGATATTTCGTATTCGTTACAAACTGTTATAAGTTAAAATCTTATAGCATGGTTGCTCAAAAGTAAAGGATTTTTCAGATGACATTAGAATTATCTTAACGACTTTGTAGAAAAAACTACTATACTTCAGAATTTCCTACTACAGAAGTGAAAAGTCTAAGTAAAAATTATTTGGTAAGCATTTTGTTTCATTGTTGATTTATTTAAATATGACCTTCTGTTTTAATATGCCAATAACATTTAACAAAACACTCTGAGAATGTTTTGGTAAGCCGGTCACGTACCGTTCCCATAGTTTCAAAATTTAAGTATACAGAACCCGAGTCAGCTCTGTCTATGAAATCTTGTTGTTTCTGCAAAACGGAACATACATGTATTTTGTGTTCACTTGTCCGCACTAAATTAATACAGTTTTGGAAAAACAAACATTCAACCAAAATCATGATGCATATTATTAAACATTCAAATTCGGCTTGTTATCATCAATATTTCCATGAACACTAACTAATCTCAATTTATGAGTACTATACGTTTTATATTCAGACATGACTAAACTGAAAAATAGGAGGCTTATTTACCATACTTATACTCCATTCAGAATCTGTGTTAATCTTTTTTCTTATACCCGGTAAGTATTGAATGAGTTATTAATTTTAATAATTTCATCGAGTTCGCTAATCTCGGAATACATTGAATTGGCTTTATTAACAATAAGAACCTTAAAAATTAATTTCGCATCACATTACCGTTAAATAAAAATCTTAAATTTAATAACTCTACGTGACTATGAAATTATCATAAGAAAAAATTTGAATTATTTAAAAATATAAGTTAGTTTATACATTAGTAAACAAGTTTATACATTTATTTACGAAAACAATGTACACAATTAATTGGTAACTAACATTTTGTAAAACTATAAATGTTTAATAAAAATAAGTCAAATTAATTCATATTTGTGGACAATAAAATGTAATTATTAATTTCTAATGATATCAAAAGAGCAATATTCAAAATAAATGTAAAAAATTAACTTTTGATGTTGATTTACAAAAAAAATCCATCGCAAATCATAGTTAGGGAGATTAAGAAACAAAAACTGATAAGATTGTACGAAGACGTAATGTGAGTAGTTTAATACAGTTTCTGTCGTTTATGTAGTTCATTAATATAATATAATTAGTTACCGTTTTTAACAACTTAACCGTATTACTGCTATGCCTTCCATTGCATATTATTACACCATTAACATAAATTCAAAATAAATCGATGAAATATGTAAAAAAAAATATTATTCAAGTTTTTCTGATATGATCTTATAACATGATAAATATTAACTATGATATTTTCTTATAATATATTACAGTAAAACCTCGTTAAGACGCTCCCGTTTAATACGCCATCCTGCTTAACACGCGGATTTTTCCCGGTCCCAGGTAATTGTACACTTTTAACATTGAAAAAAACACGCTTAATACGCCACCGCATAATACGTAATCCCGCATAATACGCTCTAATTGCTGGCTTCTCAAACCTTTTAAAATAGAAAAAAAAACCGATTAATACAATCGGCGATAAGAATTTCGTTGAAACGTTTATCTATTATCGACCGAGTAATTGATATTTATTATTAACATCTTGATGTGGTTTATACTCTTACTATATTTCGTTAGTACGTAGGTACGTACGTTAGTTATATGATCGGACGTTGAAGTGTACACGTGACATCACACGCAGATTTATAATTTGTATGTTTTGTTTATTGTTATTCGTGTGTGGTTTAAAATGACGAGTGCGTCTACGTCATCTAGTAGTGCCGGAGTGAAAAGGAAAGCTTTGTCTATTGACGATAAATTGAGAATTATTAAACTGTATGATGAAAAAATTATTGGTGTATTCAATAAACAACAAATTGCCGACCAATTAAGATTGCCCTCTTCTTCGTTGCGGACCATATTGAAAAACCGGAAAGAAATTGAAAAAAACGCTTTTTCAGGCATTGAATAAATATAAGAATAATGTATTGAAACAACCAACCATTACCACTTTTTTTAATCCAAGAAAATAATACATAATTATAAAATATGTTCCTAATAATTTTATTGTATGTATATTTGATGTTTTTTTATTATTAATTTTAAATACAACTTATGTTACTGTGTAATACATAACAAGTCACACTATGAACATTTTTCTAATTTATTCTATCTACATATCACATTTAAAACGCTTTTAATAGGCGGGTATCGCCTATAACGCTATAAGAGCGTAATAGGCGGGATATCGCCTATAACGCTATCCCGCATATTGCGCAGTTTTACGATTTCCCCTTCGAGAGCGTCTTAACGAGGTTTTACTGTATCTTGTATATGAGCAAAATGAAAAATTTAATTTTTAACATTTAACATTTAGTGGATTTTTAAGTAAATTAGTTTTATTCTTAGTACTAACCTTCCTGTAGTTCATTGATAGTCTATATTTTTAAAATTTCTATTAAAACGTCTGTTTAAAATTATTTATGGACAATAAGATAAATAAAATGTATTAATAACATTTAATATTCTTTATATTTTGACTTAAATTGATTGTTGAATATTCTAATGCTATCACTTAATTTCATATTATATTATGTATTTGTTCAATTTTTACAATTTGTTGTACATAAAAATTATAAAATACTTATTTAATCTATTAAATCTGAATTTTAATGACGAAAAAACATTTAAAATTTAAAACAATAGGTGTTTTAATTGTATTATATGTAGTTCAAATATTAACTTTTTTAACAATCTGTTTGTCATATATTATTAAATAACCTAACAGTTAATGAAATACTAAACAGTGATTCAACTTGAAAGTATAAATGTATATTAAATAATTGTTTATGTTTATAATCTCCAATAAAACTGAAGCATTAAAAATGCAATTAGCATATAATTATAATAAAATAAAAATACAGAATCAGTTTAATATTTACTGTGACATCTGTGATGATAAAAAAAAAAGTATACAGCGATTGGTTTTCATAGATAGTTAATTATGTTAAAAAAATAATTTCAGTGTAAAACTCGTACCTATTTACACTATCCCAGAATACAAGTTATTACTGCTGATTTTTATTGTATTTATTTTTTAACTCCCAAGTGCAACCATGCATACGTGTATGTGCATATGTATATAGACTAAAAATGTTCTCTGGCAATTGGAAATATTTTTTTATGGACTGTATACTATAATTTACGAACGACATTATAATCGTAATGCAAATTATAAATGTATACACAGTAAAACATTCAACACCAAAATTCCTCATATATAACCTATTATTTGGAATTACTTTTATGAAATTATACAAATCAGAAGTTATCGTCAATCAGTCATAAAAAATGTACTAATGGTCGATGACTAAAAACTGTAGGTAGTTTCTTCATCATATCAATCAGTAGATCATGGGTCCTGAGCTATAAAATTAAAATCAACTAACTATAAATAAGTGAACCTTTAAAAAAAAAAGTTGGTTTTTAAATTTTATACCATTTTATTCAATCAATTTTCATTAATATATAAAAATATTTTCACTTACAATATTATTTTTGATTTAAAATAACCTGGAAGTTCTTCGCTTAACAATGCTGATTTAAACAATTAGAACAAATAAAAATAATAAAATTATGAAAAATAATATTCTTCTAATAAATTTGGTTCGCTAAGTTCAATAACTTATTGTTGTACAACATATCAAAAAAAACTTATCTTCTCTCTTTTAATTTCTTTTCACATCTTATATGTGTGTGAAATGTAATTTTGCTTCGATGTTTCACTACCGATGCGAAACGGTCGAGTTTTTGTCAAAATTCCATATTGCATACGAGTCTGCAATGAAGTACCACATTTTATGTCTTTGCCGTCCTTGTCATCATATGTAGCACATAACTATATATATATATAGATTATATTTATAGGGTAATTGATATAAAATAAAGACACGATTGCTGTTAGTAATATTAGTATACAATTTTTTTTATTTTATAACTATATATATAATATTATATTATAATCTTATCTTCTTCTTTTGCCTCACCTTCCTCCCAACTATTTGGGGTCGGCCACCCTTGTTCTACACCTCCACTTTACTCGGTCAATCACATCTCCTCTGCACACACCTATTATAATCTTATATATTATATTATAAATATTATAAAAATATATAAATATTAGAATGTTGCTAGAAGAAGGTTGCTAAGGGGTGTTGCTAAGGAATGATATGTAACGCTTTTCGATTACTTACAAATCATAAGATAGCTGCCACTGTAATCAATTATTTTCTCTTTTTTATTATTTAAATATATAAATATTAGATGGTTTGGGCATGTGATGAGGCGAGAGGAAACGAATGCAGTAAGAGTGGTTATGAAGATGGACGTTGAAGGGAAAAGAGGAAGAGGAAGACCAAAAAAGAGATGGTTGGAGACTTTGGAGAATGACATGAGGGCTGTCGGTGTGTGCAGAGGAGATGTGATTGACCGAGTAAAGTGGAGGTGTAGGACAAGGGTGGCCGACCCCAAATAGTTGGGAGGAAGGCGAAGTAGAAGAAGAAGAAGAAGAAATATATAAATATTAGAATGGTGCTAGAAGAAGGTTGCTAAGGGGTGTTGCTAAGGAATGATATGTAACGCTTTTCGATTACTTACAAATCATAAGATAGCCGCCACTGTAATCAATTATTTTCTCTTTTTTATTATTTAAATATATAAATATTAGAATGGTGCTAGGAGACGGTTGCTAAGGGGTGTTGCTAAGGAATGATATGTAACACTTTTTTGGTAACGCTTTTCGATTCTATGTGCCAAAGTAAAGACATAAAATGTCAAAATATTCTATATTATTTACGTATGCATCATAAATACACATTTATTTTTTTACAAATAATACAGTTCGTATATTTTTTTTAAACTGTCTTAATTTATACTGATTTCTAAATCAAGCGAATAGTAATTGTATAAATGGTATGCCAAATAATATGAAGTTCAAACCACAAATGTATGTGAATGTGTATCAATTAATTAAATAAAAGTGAAGACATAACAAAACAAAACAATATTATACTCTAAATAAATTTCATGAGCACTAATAAAATATATCCAACCATCATTAAGGCGTTAATAGGATATCAGCTTGCGTTCAGTTATTTTGGTCTTTCTAACGTGCAAACATTACAGCACAAGCACAATACGAGTACATGAGACATAAACTGTGGCATTTATATTAGATTTAAAGTTTGAATTCATCATTTATCTGATAAAAATGTTATAACTAAAGACGTTTTTACACTCTCCGTATAGAAACACATGACTAAAATATATTTTTATTAATACCTTATTTTCATAGATCAGGGCTTGAAATTAAAATAAAATTTTTCAATATAATTTTAATTTTCTTTATCGATATAAATCATTTCGATTTTTTGATTTTAGTTTTTATTGTCAATCACTTTAATATTTTTCTGATTTTTATGTTTCTATATTTTTAATTTATGTGTGGGTTTCATCTATAATTAGTGATGCGAGTTTGTATAAAACAAATATAATATCGTTTTATATGTTAGATGACCATGCATCCCGTTTTGAACGGGGCAGTCCGATTTTTCGTATCTTTGTCCTGTTGTTCCTCCGGGGAATCTTTGGGGCACTAAAATGTCCCGTTTACAGAGAGCAAAAAAAAAAAAAATAACAATGGTCAATTTAAATTTGTAGATGAATTATTGTTTTTATTATATTTAACAAATATGCGTGCACGCGACGTGTATGACTGTATTATTGCATGGTGAGTGGTGACGAGAGACGACGGTGAATGACAAGGGCTATTTTTGGTGCGGTATAGATAACTACAATAACAAAATATATTCTATATATTACATATTAAATATAATACTTAAACACTGCAATATTAATACAAACACAAAATTATTTTCCATAATTTATTACTTCAGTGTTACAGGAATCGTTAACCGTTTTCTTTACGTAGACGCTTTTTTTTATGTATAAAAAAAAGTTATCTATAATAAAAATAAGTTACTTATTAATAAGTATAATTAATTAATTATTATTCTTATTCCGTAAAACAATAATATAACTTGATTTTGTTAATAATTATTAAGTAAAAAAAAAAAATTTGTTTGTACTTAATCAAAATTATGAAAATACATTTTTTTGTCTCGTTTTGACTAGAAAAATATGTGATCACCTTAGTTATACGGAAATGTATAGAATTATTTTCTTCAATTGCATTAAATATACATGTATGCAATTTTTCAGTTATTATTTTTTTCATTAATTAGGTGTTATTACTTAGGTAGTTATTAGTCATTACTAGGGCATAACTAAAACTAAAATTTTTAGGGCATAACGCTTACTATTAGATGTATATCTTATATGCAAATTATAATTTTATCACCATTTTTCCGTCGATATTTTTATTTCGTTCAAAATATGATCACAATATTGTTAAATTAAAAATAATTTTAAATTTTGATCATATAATGATTTTTAACTGTGCGTAAACGCACGTTTTTCCTAGAAATACGTCTCGAGGTTTGCCGAATTTAATTTATAAACAATAAACACGTTTTCTACATCATGAAGTTTCCGATAGGACACATAAATGATACCAAAAAGTTGCATAGCACTAAATTTGTCAATCGTTGTTCGTTAATAATTTAATATTTTAGTGATTTAGTTTTAGTTTTAGGAATTTGTTGTCGATGTATTTTCGACTGATGGCTAGTCCTATAGGACACTATAGGATACTAAATATACAGTATACTGTAATTATTGTGACGTTAAAATAGGATGTAGAAAACGATTAAAAAAAAAAGGTCTATTTATTCATGTTCGACACAGGTACAGGACGGTCAGGGCCAATCTGGTTCAAAACGAATTCTTTTATTTACTTCCGTATACCCGGGTCGTGATGAATTTTTATTTCAACCATCAATTTATAATTTCAAATATGGATCGAAATATATCGGGTACTTGAAGTATAAGTACATTGAATATGACGATAATTTTATTTGCAATTGCACTGCTTCTTGACGAAGATGAATCAAGATCAACGAGCTTGATTATATCTATAGCCACATCAAGAAAATAAGAAGTTTTTGGATCTGTTGTAAATTATGAACACAAATTATACAAATATTTCAGAATCATTCGCACTATCGAATTGGCATTGTTCGTCTGTTCTTTGCGCTCTTCTATTTCTTATGTTTGTAGCTGCATTTGCTCTATGACAAAAATTGGCCTTCTTGGAATTTTTAATGACACAAACAAATAGAAAATATTCGAAGTACTTATTTATGTTTTTTTTTGGTTACCTTGCAACGTCGGGTAATTCATTATATTAACCACTAATAAATAAATATTATTCTCAAATCTTATAACCCCCATAGCAACCATTTATAAACAAGAACAACAATTTCTATCGTAAATCTTAAAATTCCTGTTTGAGCACCTCCCGGGGGTGGAGTTAGGTCCATATATAAACCCTATAAACCCGCTCCACGATATTTTTTATCATTTAAAAAAAAAATCAAGATAATCGGCCCAGCCGTTCTCATCTGATGGAATGTTATACATTTTTTGTCTCCATTTTTATATATAGATTATTTTATCATATAAATACATTTTAACTTAATTTTGTTTATATTATATAATAAAACAAGAAATACATAGTAAATAGTGTATAACATTCATGTCAAACACGCGGCCCTACTAATTTTAATGGATAAAATCAAAAATGAATAGTAAAAAAAAATTATAAAATATTAAAGTCATGTCGAAACTATAATAATTTCTTAGATAATGTTATATTTTGTGTACATTATTATGTCTTATATTTTGATAAACTATAATCGAATAAGTTTCATTGATGGTTTTTTTTGTACATACATTTAGTATAAGTCCTTAAAGTATGTATCAATTATATATTTTATTTTAATGATTAGGTAGCGTAACAAATTTAAAACGAAATTCCTTAATATATATATATATATATATATATATATATATATATATATATATATATATATATGTTGACGCCCAATAGGTCTTTTACGTATATTTTTTAGAAGTAAAATATCAAAATGTAAACTAAGAGGTAAATTTTGTTCAGCCTATGAGCGGCAAAATCCTTAATCCGGCCCTGTACATATTTATGATAAATATAACCCATACAGCATAGATGTATTTATTCAATACTTTTTCAATGTTTAAAAAATTTATAATGTTTAATAAATGTTCAATATCCATTGGTTGTACATTTTTAAACATTAAATAAAGTAATAGACTTTCATACAATTTAATTAAATTTTTAAATATTTGTTTTCGATCGTTATTAAATTATAATTACATGTTTCAGATACAATGTGAAAAATCAAATTTATATTCAATGCTGTATACAATTTTTATTTTAGATATTTAAATTCTAATCAAATATAAATATTGTTTCAATCGTTATGATTGATAAATATTATCACTATTATGATGCAACACCACACACCTGACACCAAAAAGTTTGTGTGTAGGTAGTGATTCTCAATACAACTACTTTTAAATTTCTTCATCGACGTTGTACTCTCAAGTTACTTTCAATCATAAGGTAAAAATAAATAAAGTTAAAACCAATTTTGGTTTAATAAGATATAATGGATTTACTATTAAAACTTATAAAGTATCTTATAAATTATGAAAACAGTGTTGAAAAACTGTTAAAGATATTCTTATATTTCTTAATTGTAATTATAGATATTTGACCAATGTGGCAACGTTTCAGCACGAGTTAACGACTTATAGTAATTTTAGGTAGCAACTCATTCTAAATTTCAGTATTTTTGGTACTTTTATAAATATTATGCCTAAGCTATGATTTGAGGAAGTTATTAAAATATATCCATTTACATGCGTTGTAACGTAACCAAAAATTGAATAGTTGGTCTGGAAAGGGTTTAGAAAGGTAGTGTATGTAGGTTATCTTTTGGTTTCTTATAATAACTAGAAAATTGACAACTAATAACACTAATTACGTAATTAATACGTGGTAACAATACGATAAGTCAACAAAATATAATATTCGTTAAGCGTCATGTCCAATGTCGAATATTAATAGTGCTAAATTAAATGTTTTATAGGATAACCGCTGTACATTGAAAATGCGGAAATATGAACTACTCTAGCGGTTATTGTTATAAAAAAATGTTTAGTGTTTCATATTTCAGAATTAGATTAAAATCCTGTCCAAATACAATGTGATACTGTTGAACAATCAAAACCCTCAACGTCGTATCGTTTCCCATTTTTCAGCATTTATTTTTAATTGTCATAAAATATTAAAATATATTTTCATAACATTCTTGTTGATAAAATATGATACCTACATAAAATAATATTTTGATTACTGTTTATGATCACTTTTGCGATAAAAAATAATTTTTCTTACATTTTTCAGATATGTGTAATTAAATAAAATAAAATAAATTAATTAATTAAATCGATTATAATTTTTTCGGTAACAGTATCAATGCTTAATATTAACTAATTGTATAAGGATATAATTTAGTATCTATTTTATAATGCTTGAAGTTTATAGTAGTCTTAACGACAATTTTTTTATTAAATTATTTTCTGTAAATAAAAACCAGACTCATCGCAGACAAAGCTTCTAAAATGTTTAACTGTGTAAAATATTACTAAGTTTTGATAAGCTCGTATTCTCAAATGTTCTTATTAAAAGGATTTTTTTTAAATATAAAAATTATTGATAACATAGTAAAATTTCACAGTAAAATCATTATACGAGTATATTTTTTTCTCAGCGCATACGAATTGCGTCCCTAAATGATATTTTGTCCGAGTTGCATCCGTGATTTTATCACGACACAGCCGAGTTGCGTCCGCGGTTTTTTCACGATATATCCGAGTTGCGTTCGCGGTTTATAATTATATTTTATCGGGCCATGGGTTTTACAGCAACTGAGAATATTGTTTGGTGATAAACTCGTAGATAATTTCGATTATCATATCTTATCTGTAAATACCATCTTAAATTTATTGTTGGAAATTAATTTTGTTCGTGTTAGCATTAGTCTTACTTGGATATTCTATTTGTTCGACAAAACATCAGCGTTTTATAAATTTATATTTATTTAACTTTGCAATGGAAAATCTTGAAGTAGTTAAAATGACCAGTGAAAAAAATAAATTATTATACTGTATTAATGGATACAAATTTGCTTTCCAAAAATTTTTAAATGATAATGTTCAAAGGTGGTCGTGTTCTAAACGTTTGTGCAAGTGTTATTTTAAAATGAACGAAAATAATGAAATAATTTTTAGTGCTTTAAATCATGAACATGATAAAGACGACGAAAACATCTTAAATCGTCAAAAAATTGATAATAAATTAAAGCGTAAAGCTCTAGATGACCCATGTGAAAAGCCATGCAAAATTTTACATCAGGAGTTGCGTAAAGGAGATGTAAGTACATTGACTACCACAGACATAAACCGTATAAGGAAAAATATTCATTATGCTCGATCGAGCATTATTCCAAAATTGCCTACAAATTTGGAAGAGTTGCATTTGGCACTAACCAATTTAGGTGAAATAAAAACTAATAAAGACGAAATAGTTTTATTAATAAATAACACTGAAAAAAATATTGTAGCATTTTCAACGACAACAAATTTAAAATTTTTAAGTGAGTGTAAAACTTTATATATCGATGGCACATTTAAAAGTTGCCCTAAGCTTTTCTATCAATTATTTATAATTCACGGTGCTAAAAATACTACTTATACTCCTTTAATATTTTTTTTACTAACAGGCAAAACTATATCAATGTATAAAGATGCATTTTATAGTTTAATAGAAAAAATGAATGATTTGAATTTAAATTTTGCGCCAAATATAATTTATGCAGACTTCGAACAAGCAATACACTCTGCAGTTGTAGATATTTTCCCTGATGTCATACGCAAAGGTTGTAGATTTCATCTCGGACAATTAATCTGGAGAAAAATTCAAAGTCTTGGTCTATCTACAGTTTTTAAAAATAAATCTGAAATTGGAAAATATTTGAAATTATTCTTTGGTCTTTCATTTTTAAAACCCGATGAGGTTAACTGTTTTTATGAAGACTTAATGACTATAAAACCTAACGATGAAAGAGTTGATAATTTTTTGAATTATTTTGAAAAAAATTATATTTCGCTGGAAAGTAAATTTCAGCCGTCATTATGGGCCGAGTTTTCAAACTCGTTAATGCGTACCATCAACGCATGTGAATCATTTCACTCAAAATTAAATGGGATGTTTTATTCATCGTATCCTAATATTTTTCAATTTGTTGAAGTACTAAAAAATGTCCAAACAGATATTTATATTAAAATGCGAAGTTCAAATTTAAGTAATAAACGAAGAGAGGATGTGGAAAAAGAAGAATTTATTAAAAAAACTATGTTTAAGTTTGAAAACAAAAATATAACACGTCTTGACTTTGTTCAAAAATTGCCAAACAAAAATTTACCGATGCATAAATGATATATATATATTACAATTTTTAACTATATCATATTTTTTTAAATCAACCTAACATTTTAAAACAATAAATAACATTAATTATTAAAACAATAATTAGATTATTAACCAGGACGCAACTCATACATGTCGCGAGAAAATCGTGGACGCAACTCGGATATGTTGTACAAATATCGCGGACGCAATTCGGATATTGCGATATATATTTTTGTATTTTGGGACGCAATTCGTATGCAGCCTTTTTTCTATATATGTCTACGTGTAAGAATATTAGTTTGATCGGAAACAACTTTTTTGGCAATTCAATTTTTATTCGAAACAATTAATTTCGAAAAACTACCATAGGAAAACAAAAAGACTCTGTTTAAAGTAATTTTATTATTAAATTGTTCATTTTATATGATACATAATGAAACTTATGATACTGGTTTGTAGTTCAAATATTTTATCACAAGTCGAATCGGCATTGTAATCGCAATATATTTTTTAATAAGAATTTAGATTGTATTGTTGGAAGTGGTAATTTTCTGTCCATGTCTAACATGCAACAAAATAATGTAGAAGTTTTATATTTCCAACGTCTAAAATTGGACTAATTATATGATTTGAATGCATACTATACATTCTACTTTAAAATAATGTTCTCGCATTATTCAATTTTAACCACAGCGAAGTCTCACTTACTCAAATTAATTTAATTTTAAATGCTGCATTTAAAGTTCAATTTTATATAACCTATGGGGAAAATATGAAAAATAAGGAAGTCAAACCTAAGTATAAAATAATGTATTAAAAAAAGTTTTCAAAATCCTTATCGCATCAGTAGATCAATTGGTTTTTTGGAAATATAAAACCCCTAAATTGATGTGTTACACGTGTAAAAGACAAACAGAAAATTACGGCTTCTAATCTCTTTTTATGACTTGAATAAATTGTGAATATTTTATTTTTGTAAATACTCATATACCTATACTATAGCCATAATTTGAAATAAAAAATGTCTTAGACTCTTGTCAACATGAAAAAACTAAGAAAATTAAGTATGATGAAAATAGTAACCAAAAATTTTTATAAATCACTTAATTTATATTAATAATATAATTTATTAATTTAATTAATTAATTTAAGTGAATTAATTAATATTTTAATTTAAATAATTTTAAATAATCTTAAACTTTATAAACTTTTTTTAAATTACAATAATGTAGAACAACATAAACTTCAAGATTTTTGGAAACATAGCAGAAAAATTTGAATAATATTCCAATTTTAAAGAAAATTAACAAGCCTTCCATCAAAAAATGGTCTTTTCTCCTAAACCTTAAAAGAAAAGAAGGAGTAATTTCAACTCAGACCAGAATAAGGTACACTCATTTAACTTACTCTTTTCTCATAACCAAAATACCAGCTCCAATTTGCAACATACTTGTATATATATATAGTGTATATATATATACACTATATATATATATATATATATACACACTATATATATACCCGTTCAATCATTCACATTATTACCGAATCCCTAAAATACACCACGAAGAACGAACAATCGTCACCAACCATTTTCAAGCATTCTTTTAACGAAGAAATCACTGAAACAATATACCAATTTTTCAATGATATAAACTTAAGTAAAAAAATTAAATAATTGTAAATAGTATTTCTCATAATTACACATTTTGTATTATGTTATTACATTTATTATATGCAAGTTAATAACCTTTTTTGTTGAAGCCCTAACTTAAAATTAAAAAAAAAATAAATATTATGGAACAAAATATTTTTCAAACCTTATAATAAATGTATTGAATGAAAATATATTTTATATAGAGGTATAAGACATAAAATATATATGACTCAACAGTGTTATGAACGTTTACATTTTTTCGGTTTAACAATCAAAGTGTATATGAATATTGTAGAACGTTTTACAATAAAAAAACAAATAAATATGATGAACATAACAAATGCAGCGACATCTAATAAATAATATTGATACCACTTTAGTTCCACTGCTGGAGAACGTAAATGATGCGCTCCTTTATGTCGAATAACATATTCCACCCAATAAACAGCCTTATCTATCGTTGACATGGGTCGGTCATGAAATATAAACGACATTTTTTCAGCATTCTCTGTAAATCTAAAATAATATGAAAACAATATTACACTATAATGGATAAAATTACTAAATCAAATGGACCATAGTACTCGAAAACATAATACAGTTTGGATATGTATCATAGATCATTTTAAATTTATAATATAAATATATTATTAGAAATTTAAAAACTTTTATATATCCAGTATTTTTTTTTTTTTTTTTTTTTTTTTTTTTGTGAATAATAAACAGTTAAATAAAAGATTATTTTTTACATATTAAAAATTTAAATTGAAAAGTTTGAAAAAATTTTATATTTGACCATTAAATTAAAATCATATGAAGATATATCAGAAAATTGTCTTTTGAATGTTTGTATTTGTATCCTAGTGTAATAATTAAGTTTATTATCAAATAGAGAAATTAATTTTGTATTAAAAAAAATTACAAGGTGATAGACATACAATTTAAATTATGTTTTGCTAAAAATCAATGAATTTATATGTAATATATAAGCATAAATTACGAGTTTATAAAATTGATAATTATCGATAATAAACGAGAAAAAATTACAAATCTATGTGTACTTTTTTGTTTAATTTCCTTACTTCTGATCGGTCAATAAAATTCTTATATCTCTTTCAAATGTTTCTTCAGTTATCTTAAAAATATTACTCAATATACCGAAACCATTTTCTTGACTAATCATTAAATTTTGGAATTGATCTCCAAAAAATGGAAACCCAAGGATTGGGATTCCGGCATCTATTGTTTCCATTAAACCATGGATTCCTCCATGAGTAATGAAAGCTTTACAATTTCTGTGCTCTAAAATACATTCATTTTTTTATTTTCAATAATTATTAATTATTTTTTTAACTATCATCTCAACAATTATTTTAAATTTAATTCAATAATATGTGTTCATTACTCAAAATTCTCTGTTGTGGCAACCAAGAATCGACGTAAAAGTTATCTGGAAATTCTTGGGTATCATTATTTGACCACTTAAATATTACTTTCTGTTCCAATCGACCTAATACATTTTTAAAAATGTTCATATAACTTTTCGGGAGAACGGACACGTCCAACAAGCTTCCAAAATTAAAGTAAACAACGCCCGTTTCAGCTCTATCCATGAAATCTAGTAATTTCTGTATCATAAAAAAAATGATTCGAAAATTATTATTCATTCAATCGTGTTCAATATCTGATACTAAAAGACATAACTAGTTATAATGTGTGAGTATGAACGTTCAAATTTAAATACATGTTCTTACCTCACTCACGTCATTGGTCGATAACAAATGAATCCCGGGAACTTCGATAAAACTTGGCACGTAAGGTCGAGGGGTGAGAATCATTATGTCAGAATCTATTAAGCTAAGTGATATATTTTTGAGCATGTCCGTTAGCGGTGGTCTGCTTTCATGTCCGGGGTATTGAAAATATTTTTCCATCATTTTTTCCATTTTCGGAAGGTACACGTTCGGTTCAATCAATAAGCCGTACAAACCAACAAAAATATTGGCCAATCGACTTAAGAAATCGAGAGATTTACCATTGTCAAGGACGAAATCTTTGATGTAGGAAAAGTCTAAAGGATTTGCAGCTCGCATTGATTGAGAAACCCAAGGAGCCACTGGGATGATACTTATTACCGGAGCACCGTATTTGTGGCCCATCGCAACAGTGCATTCTTGGAAAAACGATTCCACAATAACCAAATCGAACGTTGATTTATCTTCCTTGATGAACTTTTGTACAATCGAATTAGATACGAACGTTTCCGTCATGCCATGTGTGATTGTACTTCGAATGTATATTTCCTTGAATAGACGCACAAACTTATTAGCTTCTTGTAGTATAATATCTATAACTAAAATAAAATAAACACTATGACAATTCAAATTTAAACGTATAACTATAAGGAAAAGATTTTCTTACGGCTTCTTAAATAAATATGAAAGTCAGTTTTAAGAGATGATCTCGAGTGTTTATGAACAAATTTGAAAATATTTTAGAATATATCAATCATGGAGGTCGCTAAATTTAAAAATTGTCTCAGGCGTACAAATATGTTCGGAAATATTTTTAAATGTATACATTTTTATCATACACTTAACGAATTTTAATTTTTAATCAAAATTTCATAGGACCCGAACTAAATTTAAATTTTGGATAATTTAATACAAATTACAAATACAGAATATTTATACTAGTTATTATATTATAATGTAAAAACTGTTGAGTTTATGTTTGATTAAAAACTAATGAGTTATTAATAATACAATAGGTATTTACATTTAATTGATCCAATAGTTATATCGCTTTTCATAAGAACTTGTGTGTAATTAGACGGTGGGTTTTTAACAGCAAATTGTGTTACTACAGTGACATTATGACCACGGTGTGCTAATTCCAAAAACAATGGTTGAAATGTTACGATATGACTCTTCCACGGTGATGGTATGAAAACCAATATATTAGATGATTTTATTGCAGGAGTGTATAGCAATCCAATAAGTATTAATATCAGAGTGTACTTCATTTTCAATTTCCAAATGTTTATTGTTGATAATTTGACTAAATGTTATCGTTTAACTAAACAAATCAATAATTATCAATAATCTTTAAAATACAATTATTTAACATAAATTACAATATAATTGTATTTTTTTATTTAAAACTAAATACATTTACTGTATATGCAATTAATATACATATTATAATATATATAATTACAGAAATATTTTATTTGAATTCAAGTATATTTTACATATATTCCTAAAAGGCTTTATATTAAATATTATTTGAAGCTTAAAACCTATGACTTTATATCGTCATATTCCAAAAGCCGTTTTACTTTTACAAAATAAGTATACTATTGCTAATACTTAAGTCATAGGTTTATAATTACGAAATACCTTGAGTGAAAATTATAAAGCCCTACACCCAATTAATAATAGTTAATATATAATTAAAATATATTTATAATAAGTAATTTAACCTTATTTTGTTTAACGTTATTTAAGCTGATGTTTGAAGAATAAAAAAAATAAATTAGATTGCTTACAAAATGTACGTTTTGCTACTTTATCGCAATAATAAAATAAATGTTATATGACTAGGTACACATTTACACGCGTATCTTTTTAAACCTAACCTAATCCTTTTATAATTAATAATAATTCAAATTAAAATTGTTTACAATTTTTTAATAAATTCAAAACCTTAAGTTCTTTGATCTAGTATGAGTATGAACTTTAAATTTTATGAAACTTTGAAGTGACTATAAGTCTTATGATTAAACTCACAAGTGTTAATATACACCAAAGTAGAATTATGTTTTATATTAAATTAGACAAGAAAAAATTTACAAGATCAATTTCTCTAGTTATTTATGCCATAAAAAAGTTTACACGTTTATTTGAGCTGTAAAATAAAAAAAAATATTTATTTTATCAAAAGTAAAAAAAAAAAAGAACCGGATGGGCCTCGCTCTGCTGTACAGTTAGGGGTGGAGTGCACCTCGCTTATAGGATAGGTCATAATTATAATGGATTTGTTAAATTTGAATGCAATGATAGATATCATTGTATACGAATAACGATTCTGAATGGAGTTCATATGTTTGTCTAGGATATAATACATTGTTATTTATAAACATTGTAAAAAGTATATTTTATTTTGAAACGATAAATATATTTTTCAATTAGGATGGTTTGGCAGTTGCATACAGCGATATAGTTTGTCAGTCTAGATTCTAGAACATTCTACATTATATTATATTTTACAAATAATTTTATGTCAATATTCGCTGTTCAAACGCTTGTAAAAAAAAAATGTGCCTATGGACCCCCCAAAGTACCAAATAGATTCACTTTCCTTTCAGAAAAGTTGCTACATAAGGCAATTGAAGCATTTTTACTGCCCCAAATCGTGTCGACAGACACAAAAAAAAAAAAAAAACACATATCATTGTAAAATCAATACATTCTTCACTCCGTTCAGAATCTAAAATGAATAAAATATTTAAATTTAAAAGTATTTTAACTATTTCATAAAACGAAAAAAATATAGAAAAAGTAAAAAATAGTCACTTTTTAACTATCAATTTTACTCAATTCTTTATGTAAAAGTTACCATAAAAACATTTGTTGAAGATTTGTAATTTGAAAGTTTAATCATGAGAAAAGAAAAAATATATTTTGAAAACCAGTACGTTTCTCGCTTTGATCGGGATTGAAAATAAAAGTAAGCATACTGAATAAACTTGAACTATTTTTTTTTTAACTTACTTAAGAAGAATAACATAGTTAAGTGAAACAATTTAGATTCATATACAAAAGAAAATATAGTTTTGATACACTTTTTTCATAATGAAAATCGAAAAAATATTTAATAAAATAAGTATATATCAACGCAAACAAATATTCACTAGTACTACACAAACAATAACAATGACACACATTTTTATAAAAATAATTTGGTAGTTTTATCAATTGTACCTTGTGAATATAAATTGAACTTTATCAACCATAAACATAATTAAAATTAGACAATAAATACTATTCTTATGTATTTTAATGAAAATAAATTGAACGTAAACATATTGTTGTAATAAAATAATAACATACCGTAATTCTCGTTGGGTTGGATTTGAAGATAAATAGCAAAACATATTGAGATAACAAGGAATACGAAATATTAAGTTAACGTTTTAAATCTATTTATAATTATTAATTAGTTTTATTAAACGAGTAACTTTATTTTTTAAATATCTATTATATTTCTTAGAAACTTTTTAAATGTTTTATTTATAGGAATAATATAGTTGTAAAATATTTTTAATTAATATATTTTAACCTACGCTTTCTTCCCTTGATCGATTTGAATTATTTCCTAATAATTTGTAGTACATGAATATTGATATATTCAAAACAGTGAGGAAAAACCTCTTTAGTTTTGTTATATGTTTCAATGAGTTAACAATTTTAAGCAAATAGTTGGTGATTGCGAACTCAATTCGAGATTTTAAAATTCAATACAACGAGTATCTCCTCCTGCATGTCTAAATATGAATCTATATTTATATTAAACAAGAAGTATCATATTATACGTATGTTTTGAAAGATTTTTTTTTTTATATAAATACTGATTACAAAATAAATTTATAATACCAAGTTTTTACTAACCATATGAATAAGGATGTTCCGTAGTTGTACTATGAAAATATATTTATGAAACACTATAGTATACTTTACATATTGTATGATACTAGTTTTATCCTGCCGAAATAATGATTAGCTAGACAGATAAAAAAAATACATATTACTATGTAAACTTAAAGTAATATATATTTGACATTAGTATTGTTACGATTTTGAAATATTACATAAATTAAAGATGATTTGTCTCCTCAAAGCAAAACGGCAGATTTCGATAAAAAAAATTGAAATTTCCAAGTATATCAATAAGTAATTACTTGAAAGTAAACTTTTTCTCATTAAAACTTCTATTCTACAACAATTATTATTATTGTAGAACAGTAATATTTGTTCATAAATATGCTTAGTTACACAAAAAAAATTGTTAATAAATGAGTAAAATTAATAAATAATCTTAAAACCATCTTTAATCTATCAAAATATTTTAACCCTTAATGAACTTTTATATTATTCACTAAACATTTCCATTGCTCTTTCTCCTTCACTGTCTACTTCCGCTTTATTATTTTAATAGGTATTCGCAGTTTAATTAATTTAGTCGCCTGTAAATATGAGAAGAGTAGAAAAGCGAAAACCGTGAAAAATATAAGACACCATAGAAAGTTTGGCTGTTTTTTTTTTTTCTTAGCTTTGAACACTTATGTTTATATATGTTTATATTCGTACAAAGTAACAAAATGACCATACAATTAAAAAAACTTTTTTTTGTAACTGTTAGTTTTCAACAACTACATTATCTTTTGAATTCAAAATATTACACTATTTTAATGAAATAAAAAACAATATAATAAAAATACGAATACATACCTATTATACGTAAGAACAACAAATCAACCAACGTTAAATATAAATAAATTTATATTGTGTAATAGAAAAAGGTATTAATTTAATATTGAACTTTTATTTTAGAAAACTAATTACATTTAAAATATACCGATAAATGAATAATGGGTATAAACATTAAACAATTATAATAAACATCAACGTTGTTTTCGATTAGCTAGTTATAAAATAACTACAACAAAATGTATATGAAAAAAAAAAATTCAAAACCATGTGAAACACATCTCACTTTAAATCAACTATGTGTTTAATAATATAAAATAATTGTTTTGAGAGGGGTTACACTAGATAATGTACTGAAAAAAATGGTAGGTCTACGCACGACCGAACGCAATCTAAACTTTTAATTTCTTCTGGGAACGCAATAGTGTACAAGGCGTGGTTTAGTAAACGGTGTGGCAAATTAATTAATAATTAGTTTTACCTTGTACACTTGTATTGATGGTTCTTCGGTTCTTAAGCCATAGGCATAATTTTTTTCTTATGCTAAAAATATGCCAAAGCGTATCAATGAAAGGTAGTGAATACCACAATCACTTTGCTGTCAATTCTCTATATATTTATAATTAATGTACGATTATAGGACCAGCTATATCCAAGGTTCCAAAGCCTTACATAATATTTAAAAAAAATTGTATGACATGATACAGATATTAGTAGCTTATATGATATTAATGAATCGTTCTCATACATTTGGTTGTACTATCTTACATACTATCATACTATCTTGAGAGAAGCAATAAGAATTAAATAAACTATTGATATCTAATAATTGTATAACTTGGTTGGTTAAACATTTTTTCGAAAAAAGTATTGTATAATATATAAGTAAGTATGATTTTTTTTAAATTTAGTTAATTTATTTAATATGTACAATTTAAACAATTTTTATTAATACTTAATATTTTGTAACATGATTAGTCATAAATCTTACTCTGTGATAATACACATCTTTAAATTAAATATTATTTATATAAATATAATAAATTTAAAACCTCATTAACTGTGTATCCGATGTAATATTATATATTTTGCATAAATTATTGTATCTTATTATAAGTTACATCCAAACACTTACAAACCACTTCTTGCGTAAAAGTTATTACTCAATACTGTAGCATGTGTAGAAAAATAAGATATTTTACTCGTACTTTTTATTTAGTTATTGCAGTAGATTTGTTTGTCATTATTTGTTTACAAGAATACATTTTTAAGTTACTGTAGTATAATTTTTGTTTACGAGCGCTATGTTTATCGTTCATTGTTAAAGTTCTCGGATTACAATACAAGTAGCCAAAAGATAGTAATAGGAAAAAATTTTCAAACTTCCTTCAGCTCAATAGACTAATGTTTTTTAAACATACAGATGTGCAATGTGTATGTATAATATACAGCGACAGTGAATCGGTTGCTACGGTATAGAATAACAGACTGTACAAAAAAAAGCCCTTATCAATGTCACCAATTATAACACAAAGTACGTACTACATACCGGCAGACTAATGGGAGACTAGAACGAAGAATATCGGAAGTTAAACTAGGAGAATAGGTAATAAACAGTCACCAAGAGGAGCAATAGACAGGAAAAGGATATTTACGGTTAAGGGAGATCATCTTCGATACGTAAATACCAAATCCTCGATACCAATAATACCGTTCTAGCGATAAGAGAAACCGTTATATATTTATATATACAGTAGTGATTCGTGCTATGGTGCACAGGACCACGTTAACCATCCAAAAAAAATATAAACAAAATTATTAGATTCCAGTAGTAAACTATAATTGAATATTATGCATTTAGTCTATAATTAATTAAAATATTTATAAAAAAAAAAGTTTTTGCTGTTTTTCGTGTGAGAAGTATGTCAATTAGCAATTAAATAATTAACAGAACATACATAAGTTGTGCTCCGGGTAGCTGTATAAAAAATAGCTACATGCATTGACTTGTCGGTGAGTAATACATAGTAGTTTAAAGCACAATACATATGTGCCGCGAACTTATTTTTATCGCTCCACGTATCATCTCGACCGTTAAAATAAAATGTTGTGTTTATGTTTCATACATAGGTAGGCAATAAGTTACTTTTTTTCTAATTTATTTTTATTTTACCGTAACGAAGAGATTATAGAGCTTAAAAAAATAAAACGTTTCTAAATCTATAACAAAGTTAATAATTGTTTACCCGCCTACATAGATATCTTACTAATATATTATGCACCACCTTACGTGAACCTCAGGAGACCGAGCGCAGCTAGCGAAAGAATTACACTTACAAATCCATCTTCAACCTACATCTATTTGAAACATTCCAAAAACGGATTAGAAGATTAGAAGGCCAGCATATACCAGCGAACCAAATTCAGGATTGAACGATGGCAGTACACCACTTTCGCAACAATAACCGGAGCAGCAGACACGAAGGCTACAGCTGATACAACGACGACCTGCGGTACTTTTCGGAGACCGGTGATTATTCGACAGCGATAGCCCATTTGTTTGTTGCCGACCTCTGCGACCAACCAGCTCCGATCTAATCCATCCCGTTGTCCGCTTTACGGACAACGTGACCACCGTCGGTACGATAAAGACTTACCAGCGGCTTTACACGTTGTTTTTGATATTGTAGCCCCATCTATTAATGTTTGACGTGACATAGATTCCGTGCGATAGTCTATTATTTTATACTTTTTTTTCTTTTTTTTTTTTTTAAATGCATCGATGTACGGCCCAAAATTTATTGCAGCGCAATGTTTTTTTTTTTACTCGGTTTTTAAGTAGATATTTCTCTCACGAACTTCGGTTTAGAGCGAACGCAAGTACACCCGCGTCGCAAACGCATCAAGAAGGGTTCATGGAAGGATGATGATAGACAGTAGCGTAGTGAACTCAAATATTTCAGAGGCAAGTATTTCCTTTCAGATACCCACCAACCTATTGATGTATCCACTTGTCACGCACCTCACCCCATGTTGGCTATATTACACATGAACATTTAACACTTGGTTTTTATCATTTTCTTAGAAATTGTCGTGTAATCAGGCACATATGACTATACAACTAAATCATTACCCAATCATTACCCTGTAAGTTAGAGTCTGTAGCCTCTCGATAACTCTTTTCATCATTGACAGCTGGTGAGGGGGGGAGGGAAATATGGTTGCTGGTTATAATAATTGTTTATGTTTCTGATATAACGCGTTCAAGTTCCGACAACAAACCTACCGTCTGCCACCCTTACTTATCGGCACTTGCAGTCATACATACAGTTCGTGTATGCGAATACGCACGACCGGCCGCATCCGTAATGATGAATGAAAGATGAAAGAAAAGGTCAACGACGCAGGAATTTACAGCCCACTTGTACTAACCCACGACGAACAACTGTTGACTCGTTCCGTTTGATTCTGCCCTCCATTTCAGCAGGTATTGGAATGTTGTGTTGGCGAAGAGATTATCTTCACCACCGCCCGTGGCTGATGTTTCGACGCGTACCATAAGTACGTTGATCATCCACCAGTTCATCAAAATATATATGGATGTAGGGGAGGAACTAGAGGAAGAAAGACGGGGATTCTTCCTCGTGCGTAGTTTTATAGAGTGTAATTTTTGTAGTATACAATCTATTATTGATTACTACTTTGATATTTTTAACTTTGTAGCTGATAATGTGTTTAAAATTCAGTAAGTTTGATTGTTAGCATATTATTATTAGAAAAAGAATGTAGAGATAAATAATTCATTATTGGTCGATAATTGGGCGTGATCTTAATATTTTCCCTGGGCGCGAAAATTCCTAATTCCGCCTCTGTACAAAAGCAACACATTATTGCACAATATCGGTTGAAGTTCTAAAAATAGTATAATGCATAATATGTAATATTTATACCCATTTACGTATATTAAACGTAAACTGGTATATATATTACACGTATCGATCAATTAATCGAGTCCTGGGCAATCGGATGACAATCAAAAATAATGCGAGTGTAAGAACACCTTCGAAAACAAAATGATATATAATTTTCAATTTATTTGAAAAAAAACGCTAAAATTTTACATTTTTATCAATTTTTTTCGCAGACTTAAAATTTACACGAAAACGATAAAAATGTATTCATTTTTTCTAGGTCATCTTCTAGTCTGCTGCTCCCTGTTTTCAGTTTTCAAAATCCAGCTCCTTGAATATAATGTACTAAACAGACGTTTATCGTTAATTATTAACTCCCTTAGGCGTATATATAAGTAGAACCTTAAGGTTCAAACTCATTTTGTTCCATGTAACAGATATTAGATTGATAAAAGTAGCTGTACTAAATGTTCTGTAACATTGGTATATTGTTAATCACCATTGTAACCGTAGCCATTGAAAACTTTAAAGTTTCCATAAAATATTTTTTTCCGAACGCTCCTTAGCTCATAGTATTAATTTATTTTACTTTGTATCTCACCACGACTGATATCACTGGAGTTATATCGATCCATCGCTCTATGTATACTTGTTTTGTATACAATGGATTTAATGTTAAAATGGTATAAACACCAACAATATTATTATTATCGTACTCAAATTATTAACACCAGAATTCTTCCGCATCGCTGTAGTGTTGTAATAGATTATGTTTGTATTTTTAATGATTGTTTATGTGGGAAAAAACTATGAGAAATTTTCTACCGATAAATAATAACATAACCGTCAGAAAACTTATTTAGCTTTAACTTCATCAAAGTTTCAATTGTTATACTATTATTTGAGTAATATTTTATCTAAAAGTATAAATCAATGTAGATAATATATTTGTACACATCATTATAATATATTACCTACTCATAACTTGACTGAATTAAATTTAATTGGGTAACGCTCACAACGGAAAGTTTCACGTTATCAATAAAGTCAGTGCTTTTGTCATAACTTTTTATTTTTTTATACTAATATAATGACCATTCTGTTAATGTACCTTAATTTACACAATTTTCATGAAATATCATAAATTTAAAAAAAAAATAATAATGATTAAGTAAATTTCCAATGCATTAAAATAAAAATGTTTAATAACAACTAATCCTGCTAACAGAGATAGGCTATTAGTGTATGTATTACACGTACAGTGGCGTGGCAAACTCAAATATTTTCAGAAGCAAGTTTATTTTTCAATACCCACCTACAACCAACCTATTTACGAAAACTTCTACTGAATTATTACGGCAAAAAAAAAAATCAAAACAATATACATAAAACCTAGTAGGTACGTAATAACAAACAACATACGAGGTTACAGTGATTAACAGAGCACTACATTATAAATACATTGCTCGTTTATAACAGGTATTTGTTGACTTGTTATTATTAGCTAATGGCTACTGGACATTAGCTTCCACTTGTACCAACATTCAAATATTTTTTTATGTACTATTTTCCTGTATTCATAATAATTAATTCAATTATCCACCCACCCACCACTCATTCAATAAGCAAAGAATGACCGCCTTTCGATTATAACTTTTTTATGCCACTGTACGCGTACATGAAAATATAATATATAATAATCAGGTAATTAGTATAAGTTTTAGTTTTTAAATCATTTGTTACTCATAGACAATCAGTGTACTTCTCCAAAAGATTTCAACTAACTGATATGTAATTGAAAATATTTATTAAATTCACAAGTAATACGTATTTATATAAAAAAAAAACCAACGAATATAGAATATTGTGAGATATTTTGAGTTTGTTTTCAGAAAATCTCAGGTTCTATAGAAATGAAATGGAAGCATGGTGTGTTTAAGTGAAATAAACTACCGTGACCAGATGGTAAATATAATAAAAGGCCCATCGTTATAAAATGCATTCTTCAACTGTATTAATTACTCCTACCTGTAATTTCTTTCTGGAGTTCATTTTGCATATTTAATTTCACAACTGATGATTAACTAACCTTACTATTTTATAGTATACTTAATACACGGTTATAAAAAATGTCTATTAAAACTGTCGAACTTCGCACAAAATATATATGCACGCTAAAGAACAATCTTAAATATATCCAATTAAGACAATGCCAGTATATTTACTGCAGGTTGACATATTTATCTTGAACAAATGAAGTGCTTGGACAGTGTTTCGTAAAATAAACTTACTTGAATTGAATAAAACGCCAAGGTCCACTGCATGTATATTGATTTATTATTAATCAATACGACATCACACTTATAAATGTAATCGAATTACAACAGCTTGAAGCTAAAGTGGAAATGTAAACATTTTGAGATATCAAGATTAATTGATATTGAAAAAAATTTAATGTTTCACGAAATGTTTTTACAGGTATCATAATATTAATAGAAATAATAAAATAATAACTATTTATTTATTTGTAGTGGTATACATTCTATAGATATATTATAAATATTGTGTGGAATTTTTCAAAATGAAAACTCAATAGCAATAATTATAAAGATATAACATCATATCATTCCATAAAAAGAAAGAAATAAGTAAACAAATAAATTCAGATTTTTGATCCGTTACATTTTATAAACATAAATGGTAATACATTATCACTGTACTTCTCACGAAACAATAAAAACGCAGTAAGATGTCTTACTTTGTACTACAGTTTAATACACCATGGCAATACTGGTATTAAAGTAGGATGATCAAATAAAATTAAAAATGTATGTAGTTATATCTAAAACAATGATAATTATAAATAAAAAACGAGAATTGGAAATATAGAAGTCACATGAAATAAAACAACGAGTAATTGATATAGTAAAGTCAGTGAGGTAAGTGAATTAATCTTATAAATTAATGATCAGTGTACCACTAATTTCAAAAAAATGATTCAGAATGAATAGGTAGATCAATTTCTATGTCTAAAGATAGTTAAAATAACTTCAATAGTATAGGTAACTAATAACGTCAAAATCAAAGTGGCTAAAGAGACTTTATACTAATAATTCATGAATTTACAGTATGATTATAATTTAATTATGCAGCTTATGTATTAAATCTGGATAACAATGTTGGACAAGATATCGTTTAATCTAAATTTGTTGGAATAATTGAATATTTCATACAATGAAAAGAAGCGAAAATGATAAAATTAAATTTTTTTTTTTTAGTTTATTGATTATAAATCATAAAAAAATAATATTTTTAACAATTATTGTTCTTTGTAAGTATTGAAATAAAAAACATTTTTAAGATTATTTTATTTTATTTTAATTATTATGGACTATTTAAGTATGTGTTAGTTTAATATTATTATTGTTGTTATTAAAATTTTTATTTAAAAACATTAAGACTGATTGCCTAAGTCATGGTTTATAATAGTCACCAAAATTTTTAAGCATTTTTATTAATTATTATTACCTATTTACTACTTTTTAATGTTTTATTACAAAAAGTTAAGCAATTATTTAAACTTATATTGGTTTAATTTTTGAACTTCTGTCTTTATTAATTAAAAGTACACCCCGTATCAAAGTTGACCTATTTTCAAAAAAAAATTAATAACGTAAAAACTTGTTGATGGATTTTGATATGGGAAAACATTGAAACCTTTATACCTTTCACCATTACACACAATTAAAATAGACACATCAAAGTTACCTCATTAGTAATATAACTTTGATCATTTTTTTAAATCAAAATTTTCTAGATAAATAAAATAAAAATATATTGAATATTTATTTTTATTTAAATACTTAAAAAGAACAATAATTAGTATAACTTTCTTTTTTTTAATGATTTATAAACAAAACATTTAAAAAAAAAATTTTAATCATATCGATTTCGCTCCATTTTAGGGTATTTGGAATATTCGACTTCGTCAAAGTTTGATATTCTGATGCTTATAAAAATACATTATAACTTATAATTCTTATTCAATAGCAAATAGTTAATAAATGTATAATTTTATAAAAATATGATTTGGACTATCCATTGTTAGTAATATATTAAAATTAAAAAAATATTGATATTAATAATAATTTATAGGCTACAAATTTGACAACAAAAAAAAATTGTGTTTGTAGTTATTCAAATTTCAATAATGCCCTGTCCCATAATTTATAAAATTACAAAATATTTAAAAATATATAATTATAATATTCGATATACCAGATTAAACGAATGTTGAATATTTTTGAAGCGTAAACACACCTTACATCTTAACGTACGAGAACAGAATCATTAGATTTACAAGAAAATTATCACACTTGAAACTTATCACGATACAAAGAGTGTAATAAACAGCAGAAATATTTCATATGAGTTTTTACAATTTCCAGCAATATTCTAATCGGTTTTTTGCTCGTAGGTTAACGAATGAAATATTAATCGCTTTATCAATTTGATAATAAAATAGCATGTACAAAAAAATAACGATATAATAGAAAAAACAAATGCAATAACATCCAATAAATAGTATTGGTACCATGTTAGATCAACTGCAGCTGAACGTAAGTGATGAGCTCCTCCGTGTCTGATGACGTATTCCACCCAATATACCGCGATATCCAAAGATGGCACTGGCCGATCGCGACGTATAGCGGATAATTTTTTGATATTTTCGGAAAACCTTAAAAAATTAAAAAAAAAAACTTCACATGTGTTATGTAGTTAATTACCAACAAATAGCTACTGCAAGGTTTAGTATCAGTTGGTAGTAAATGATCACATCCGGTTAGGATGTAAAAATCATAAATTAATTTTGCTACTTAATATTCTGAGCTATATATTATTATAGTTAAGAATAATTATTGATTCAACCCAGATGATTTGAATAATTTGTTTTTCTATAAAACCGATCAATATGTATATTTATTATTTATTATATAAAATAAGAAGTAGAAAACTATGTACTTTTAAATTTTATATTCAGTTTGACGTAAGATAAAAATATTCAAATATAGTTTATTATTAAAGAGTTACATTTATTAAAAAAAACTTTAAACTAATTAGTGAAACACAAATACCTATCTATTTTAAATGTATGGCATTGTAGTTCTAATTATATTATCTATTATTACTATTGTTTTCTGAATATGGCACCGAAATGATTAAATATTTAAGTATCTAGGCATAATACATTTCTATAATCATAATTTTGACATTATCTGGATCAAGGATTTTCTTAAACAATGATTATATTTTCAAAAATTATTAAATAATTAGAATTTAATACAATATTGTGAATAATTTTCCATTCAAAATATTTCACCCTAAATTAATTAATTAATGTATTCATACTTATAAAGTTAAGTTAAAATATAAATCGTCATTAATCGCTGCAATATATTTTTAGTCTTACTTTAATGACTTAAGGTAATTGATTTATTAGCGACATATTATACATAAAAAACCAACAATCTTTGAACTAAATGAATTTAATGTAATTGGATTATATATAATAGTTTACATATTTTATAATGTAACTAAAATGTTATAATTATTAATTACATTTTATATATTATGTCCTTTATTTTCAAATAAAATAATGTGTGTTTTTTAGTGTTATTATAAATGATTTTGTGCATTTTAATTTTTGTTTTACAAATAAGAAAAATCTGAAATCAAAAAACAAATTTAAAAAAAAACATAATTGTAAGTTTAAACAATAATTCATTAATACTGGCAGTTCTATTTCCAAAATAATAGTATTAATTTATACTATTTACTAATATTAAAAATGTAATTCAATGAAAATTGTATTATAAGTACTTACTTTTTATCAGTCAAAATACTCTTTAAATTTCTTTCGAACAGTTCTTCGGTCAATGTAAAAATATTGCTCATGATTGCAATTCCATAATCCTGACTAGTTTTTATATTTTGATGCTGATCGCCGAAAACAGGAAATCCTATTATAGGAATCTCAGCATCGATTGTTTCAACCAAACTATGAAATCCTCCGTGAGTAATAAAAACCTTACAGTGAGGGTGCTCTGTAATATGAATAATAAGATGAATTAAAATAATAATTGTACTGTAAACTTTTAATAATCGACGTATATATTTGCTATTATTACTCAAAATTTCTCTCTGTGGGAGCCACGAATCAACGTAAAAATTATCTGGAAACCCATCAGTATCATTATTGATCCATTTGAATACAACCTTGTGTTTCGATCGGCTTAATACGTTGATCAACACGCGCATAGATGATTTGGGTATACTCGTGACATTCAATACAGTACCAAAATTAAAATAAATAAAACCCATGGTGGCTCCATCAAGAAATTCTTGAAGTTTCTAAATGTCGATACAAAATGCAAAAAAATAATTAATATAATTATCTAAATCATGTAATAAGAATAAGCTTAGGTTAGATAATCATAAAACGCATATTTAAATGCAACCTTGTACCTGGTTAACTTTTCCAACTCGTTGCATATTAAAGCCAGGCACTTCAATGAAATTCGGCATATATGGCCGCGGACTGAGTATCATTAAATCGGAATCAATTAAGTATAACGATATGTTTTGAAGCATTTCCGACATCGTAGGTCTCGTCTCGTGACCTGGGTATTGCATGTATTTGTTCATGATATCTTCTAATTTTGGCAAATACGTTATGGGCTCAACAAACAGACCATAGAGTCCGATATAAGTATTGAAAAATCTTTCCCAGAAATCCATAAACTTGCCGCCGTCCAGCATGAAGTCTTTTATGTAAGAAAAGTCCCAGGGATTTGCACTCCAGCGAGATACGCTAACCCACGGAGTTACAGGAACTATTGAAATTACTGGTGCATCGTATTTATGTCCTAAAGCAACGGCACATTCTTGAAAAAATGACTCAACAATTACTAAATCAAACGTGGATTGATCCTCATTGATAAATTTCTGTACCACTAAATCTGATATGAACATATTTGCTGTATCGACCAGGATCGTGCTGCGCAACATCGGATCTTCGACAAACAGGTAATACAAATCCCGATCTTTCATAAGTAAATCTGATCCTAAAAAACCAATTGTTTAAGATTCAAATATAAAACAAAATTACTATCGTTTTCATATACATTTATTTAATACTATAAGAAACTGAAGAATAAAAAGCTTGAGCATGAACATTTTTTAATTGTATTACCTCATAAAAAATAAACATAACTTATACATAAATTAATTTTTACATAAAATATACATATTTATTTATATGTATGGGTGCATGTTATTAATACGTAGATGATATTGTAAATAATTCAGCATATAAATTCTGAAGTTTTGAAAAAAAAAAAAATATATCTTACTTTTGGCATAATCGAAATGGTACGATGGAATCACTTGTGTATAATTTTGTGGTGGATTTTTAATAGGAAATTTTGATACTATGGTTATATTGTGACCACGATTTGCTAGTTCCAAAAATAATGGGTGAAAATAAACGATGTGACTTTTCCAAGGAGATGGTACAAAAATAAGGATGTTTGAACTTCTTATTGCACGAACATACAAATTCAGTATGAACACCAATATCGTAAAGTTTTTCATAATTATATTTTAAATTTTCTTTGTTTACGTGAATAATCTGAAATAATAAAAATTAAAACAAAAAAAATAAAACAAAATTTGATAAAATAATAATAAATACATTTTCCAATAGCACCAATGATCAAATTAATAACCTAGAATACTATTAGTTGTTGCTGTAAATTCTTTTATGATAAAAGCAAAATATAATATAATTTTGTTTAGAATATGAGGAAGCTATTTTCTTCCTAAATAAATTTCATTTTGTACAAATTGTACAAAAATTAATTCTATAACGTCCCAAGAACAAGAGTTTGTCTTTCGTAATTGTATATCTTATTCAAATTCTAGACTAGTACTTGGTAAGGCGGGAGGGATACTAAAAAATGATACCTAACACATGTGTAGGTCACAATTATGGACGTACTAATATTTCTTTTTAATGCTCATTGTCAATATTTTATAAAATGCTTTCCAAAATCGATATGCATTAATAAATTTATTTTTTTAATATTTAAAATAAATAATTATAACGGATTAATATACATTTCCATTTTTTATTCTTAAAAGTAGCTACATGAATTTTTTGGAAACACGAAATGAAAAAAAAATTATTTTCATCGGGAGGAGAATAATAATTTTTATGATTTTTAGTATAATAACTGTTCAAGCATAACTAAAAGAAACAATTAAAAACGATTTGATTACAAAAAAGTAAACGGAATTCTTCCAGTGCAATGCGTTCAAAAATATACTGAAAGTAACAATCATTTTTTATTAATGAAAAATACACTTTCAATGAATACGGGTTGCAGATTATAGAATACTATCGAATGCTTGAAACGAAAACGTAAATGTGATGTTCATTAATAATTTATGAAATTAACGTTTTTTATCTGCACATGTACACATAAACAATAATTATATTAATATAAGCCTTACCAACAGTTAAAATTATCCAACGTGCGCTTCGGATATGTAAAGATAAAATAAAAAATCGAAAATATAAAATAATATAAGATTTGATTGATACCGGCAGTCTTCAGATATATCACAATATCACATTTTTAAGTAAAAAAAAAAAAAAAAAAACATAGTTATGTAATAACATCGAAACTCAGTCCTAGCGCTTATGAGTTGTTAGTCCGGTAACGATAACATAGTAGTGAATAACAAAAACACTGAGCGATGTGTTCGATGTGGGTATACCGGACTCGTAATTCGAACCTAACCGTTAAAGCGCGTGTTCATTACGAGTAGGCGTTACCGAACAAAAGTAAACAAACAGTAACGATTAAGCTTTGGTGTTGGTTTTTTTTTTTTGTCGGAATAGTCCTATTGAAAATAAATATTTTGTAAAATACTTTGCACTTAGGTGCTTATCGTAAACCAAACAAAGATTATGAATAATAAGACCACGTGTGCGTGCAGTGTATTAATAATATGGCCATCCACATTCATCGAGTGGGAACATTTGTAGATGTAGATAATCAGTAGTGGTGGTAAAATGCTATTATTTTTGTTAACAACTGCTATTGCTATTACTATTTGAAAATAGCAGTTATTGCTATTTTGCTAGTCATGTAAAATAGCTGTTTTTTTCGAGATAACGGCTATTATTTTAACTGATAATTACTCTTACAATATAGCAGTGACCAGTGATTGCTAATCAAACTACAGACAATCAATAACTATTACTAGTTCACTACCTGCTATTACTACTGCTATTATCATTTTATCATATTTTTACCAGTGTAGATAAGGCGATGCAAAAAGTAATTGATATTTAAAATAGCAGTCACTGCTATTTTGGTTTTTGATTAGCAGCCTGCTACTGCTACTATAAAATAGCACTGCTATTATAGCTGCTACTGTTATTCTTTATCACCTCTAATAACCAGTACATTCAATAAAGGCTGATTAATTTGATGTCGGTCGGCGTATCATAGTCGCAGATTAATAAATTCCAGCGGCTGGCAACGTGCTAACACCACACCACCCAGTTGACGGAGAAGTCGGTTAGGTAGCAGCGCGCCAACACTCGACATCGCCAATTGAACAAATATTTTCCGTTCTGTGACGTATCTGAATTTCCCCTCCACCACATTATTCCAGTGTTAGACTAATCACAGATTTAAATAAATTGAGGGGCATTGCCATGTGGTTCTACAATAATTGGCTCTGATGTCCCATGTTTCTATTTAACCCATTCACTCTTTTATAAAAAGTTTTCTTTTTCTTCTTCTTTGATTCTCGTTTTATACTTCCTACAACGAAAAATGTATATATATTTTTTTTTGATCCCATCATAAATGACAAATGCTACATTGTATGCACCACATTTTCTAATAGTAACATTTTAATTAGTGGTATTATTATATTAATGTAGATGCTTTGCACTATACGCTCCCTAACGCGCAATTGACCGTACCTTCTCTTCAACTGACGTTATACACTGCGTGATTGCTATAAAAAACCTAACATAATAATATCTTTCAGATTTTTACTACCGATAAACAAAATCCTATTAGTTATACCGTTAACTAGTGATTTATTGTATCACAAAATGTATGCAGCTTTTTCCTAAGCTAATGATCAAATAATGTTGTATTGCATATCACTGGCTGCAATATAAACGGTTCAATAGCCAAATATGATTGTTTAGGATCGCTTGAGACGTACAGTTAACATCACACCGGTATAATATAGATAAACAATAATAACGATAATAATAAATGATAATAATTCAAACTTACGAACAATAAACGATGATAATAACAATAACAACGGTATCGACACACTAATAATGATGGTTGATAGCTTGAACCGATCCGCAGTACCAGCAGCAGCTGACGTACGGACCGTGACCACCAGCGGCAATGAAGTGCTGCCAACCGCGATCGGCGAACCGGTTAACCTCGACGCGCACGAGAGGTCAGTATGGGCTGTGCGACGAGCTCAAAAGATGATTTTTACTGCTAGCGTGAATATAAACGTACGGTTCGGTAAAATCAATATTCCGAATTCGCCCAACATCCGATGAACATTGGGTGTTTACTAACAATTTCATTTACCGGGATCGATCTGTTCATCATTGCTTAACTCTCGACGATGACGTGCGCGTAATAAAACGGAAAGACCGCGGAGACGGACATCGACGGGCTCGGTCGTGTCGCGAGCAAGGGACGAGACAAACGGAGTGGTTTCGAACGCTCTATCGACAACGGCCGCGGGGCAACAGGGATGGTCCGCGGTGAAAAAGGACCGCACGAGCAGTGTTGGGAATAGATAACTAATAATTTATCTAGATAAAGATAAAGATGACTATACTAATTCTTATCTAGATACAGATAAAGATAGTTATACTAAATTTCATCTAGATAAAGATAAAAATAAGTACATTTTTATCTAGATAAATATGAGATAATTTCATGTTTGATTTTGAAAATATTCAGGATACTACAGCCTACAGATATTAGGTAAAAAATTCATAATTAAAAACATTTTAAAATAAATATCATTTTTTCAACTCATTTCAAATATTAATAAACATAATAAATAAAATAATTTTTTTTTTAAATAAACTTCATAAGAAGATGCCAAATCATTCTCTAACTTAATAATAAAAAAATCTTAGATTTGAAAAATAAAATAACAATACATTTCTGTCTTTTTTTAACAAATTTCAAACATTTTGAAAATAAACATATAATATAAAGAGTTATTTTTTTTAAAATAAACTTCATAAGAAGAATGTCATCTTGCCAGTTATTATCTGTGTAATAGGTATATAGATGTACAGAAAAATGTAAAAATGAAAATATAAAAACATTTTAAATTTTCAAATTTTATTTTTATTCTATTTAAATAAATTATCTAGATTGGTACTCATAGATAACAAGGTTTTTATCTAGATGAAGATAAAGATAACTAAGTATAAATTTATCTAGATAAGATAAAAAATAAATAATTTTTATCTAGATAACTTATCTAGATACATTTATCTAGATATTTCCCAACACTGCGCACGAGCCTCTCTTGACGTTTTGAACAATAGTGTCGAAATCATGGGCGTCGTTTACGTCGTTTGATCAAGTCGATTTTTTTCCCCGTACAATTGTTTTCGCCCACACGTTTTCCCCGTTTAATTTATGACGGTTAACGAACGCAATCGTTTTTAAATCGCCGTGGTTAGCCATTTAAAAACAATGTAACAATATGAAATAAAATAAGTACGAAATGCTTATGATTAAAAATGAAAGATACTTATTTTATGCAAATATTTATTCATAATCACGTAACAAGTTACCGAATTTTTTTATTTGTTCATAGAAGTATCGTTAAATGTTTAAAATACGTTAAGGAACGTGGTATTTAACTCGTTCGCTGAGTAGGGTTTTCAACTCTTCTATTCGTTATTTATTTACTTTTTTTTTTTTATAATCAACATTTATCGTCAATATATCGACGACATGCTATGAAAAGCAATCTTAAAATGTCGATACATTGAAGTTCGAAAAATGTAGCTATTTCTATATGTGAGAAGCAATGGATTTTGAGATAAAAATGAACTCCAGTTTCAAGAAAATAAAATAAGTTGAAGAATTAATTGTAATTATATAACTACATAGGTCTGTTCTATGGAAAATTAACTTTTGTTTTCGAGACTTAAGAATACATTATGTTATGTTAGTTTTGAGGATGTAATCATTTATCATAAACATTTTGTACACAATAAGATGAAATGGAGTGAAATTACCTACTATATTGATTGATAATATTTACCTTATTATTTAATAAATTTTACTTTATCAGATTTATCAGTGAATTGAGAATAGCCAAAAAGTATTACATAATAATATTTTGTGTTCAAAATTTCGATCAACAGTCATTCATCTAATATTTTATTTTATGAATTTAATAAAATTTCAATTGATAATAAAAACGTTTTCAACTCGAAAAAGGAACAAATATTATAATTAATGCAATCACTCTCTTTAAACAACAGCGAACAAATATCACCTATAGCCATTTATTACAAATTGAACAAGACAACCATCACTTGGATTCGGAATATAATGTAATTACTATTCGTCTACGTGTTATTTTCAAGCCGGCCATCATAAAACGAATTTTACTTTTTTTCCCAGTACAAAACTCATGCCTTTAATTGGCATTTTTTAACTATAAAAAACAGAAGAGGCAGAATTTTTTTATCATATTTCAATCTTTATGTGTACCATAACATTTCTTTAAATTAATTTATCTAAGTAACCGACATTGACAAATTAAACTAAACGTAAGATATTATTATTACCATCTATATAGAATCCATCAATACCGTTCTTGTAGAAAATGGTTAAAGTAAGGGTACTTAATATTCGAAACCTATGTAATTTAATAACAATATAATTAAAATTAATATAACCACAAAGTACAATAATTTATATTAACACCGTAAACGACTAGTTATTTACCACTCACGCTTATGCTATTTAGCTATTACATGTACTCTTCATAATTTTAAATATTTATTCGCTAATCCGAAATCTGATTTAAAATACATGATATTAAATGAAAAATGCGTAGTAAATGTAAAATTGTCTGACAATAAATTTTTTTTACGCTTTATATAATTCAGTATAAATGCCCTTGAGCAGTATATTTTTCCTGTTAGAAAAATATTGTCAACTCCCATTCCGTATTATTAACTGTGACCAGAATGTTCATTTTAAATTCTTTAAATCTATATTTTATACTTTACACCATCCTAGGACATAATTACTGAATCGACAAGTAGTACATATATAATACAATACGTAATACGTATATAAATATATATTATAATATTATTTACTATATTATTATATATTTATAAATTACGTGTTAGAAATTCAGCGAATTAATATATCATCAGAAAATGATCGTAATACTATTGTTATTATAAAACCATTAATACCAATTAATTATCAAAATGGCGTATAATATTAACAATTTGTGAGTAGATATTATGATATAAGATTTAATGGGTGAAAACTTAAACAATTTAATAAAAATAATAATAACAGATAACCACTTTTGCAAACAATAATAAAGTTGGAATGACATATAATTTGAGGAATATTCACAAAAAGTCATTAGGTCTAAAAATTATAAAATCCTTCATTTCGAATAAACAATTATTCATATAGTATTTCAAAATTGTAATGATTAGGAATACAAAATAACTAGATCGTAATAAAAATAATGAAATATTTACATGTTTGTTTAACTAGATTATAATTAGAGTTTAATCAAGAATAACTATTTATTCTAACAACAATGAAAAAATCAATTAAATTTCTTTTACGGTACCTACCTTTATTACAATGGTGTACTGATAACTTTAAACAGAACTTCATCCATTTTATTTATTTTTTTTTTATTTTTAATTTTTTTGAAATTTTCCATACGTACATTTATGATACTTAAAGTTTTTGATTTAAAAAAAAATTCTTTTATTTCGATTGCCTGAAATAATTTTCACCTGTTCTAGACTGAAATTAAGTCTGGTAAATAATAATTTAAAATTGCTTGTGTAAATAACTTGATAACACGTACACAGTACGTAGAAACATATAAACGTGGAAATATCGGTCATCGATACACACAATAATATATCATAAATCATAATTCATAATTCATAACACTTAACAATATTAATGATTCATAATTAAATTAATATTTAATAATCTAATATTGATGTACAGGCCTGTCGATAGGGGAGGTATGGTAGGATTCCTCCCGGGCCTGAACGTTTTAAGGGGCCCAAAAAAAAAGGAACCGTAATTAATTTTTTAATTCGAACATTTTTATTTTATATATTTGTTATTTAAAATAGAAAAAGTATAAATATTTGAAATGTATTTGGTCTTGGGAAGGAGTTGGAGGAGGGAAGGTGACCGTGGCTCCAGGAACCACCACTAATAGGATTCTTTAAGCATTTTCCTCCCGAGCCTGAAGTTTTCTCTTTACTGCGCTGTTGATGTGATATTGAGAATGGCTGTGATAAACAATAGTAACTAATGAGTAATGGCTAGAAATAATATTACTTAATATTTATCAGTTGGTGAGTTTTCATTTTTTGGTTTTGGTGCTTTCTTAAAAAAGTTTAGTTACAGACTTTTGATGAAAAACTCGGAAACGATCCTTAATTTTTGTTGACGTTAGTCCCCCCTAAATATTTTTCACAATTTAACCATTGGTTATGGCTGTTCTATAGAATCTTAGTGTTGACTTATAATGAATTTTGTGTGTGATGTAAGATGCGAATTATTCGACGAGTTGAAATACGGTTTATTAAATTGTGACAAATGTACAAATGGAATATTTCTTCCAAACAAGCCCAAAGGCTGTAAATAACAAGAAGAATTAATAACATACTATGTAATATGTATATATTTATATATACATTTATATATATATATATATATACGTGTGTGTGTGTGTGTGTGTCTGTAACTAAGTATATAAAACCACATAAAACTTTAGGGATAAAAATCTAGAAAACTGTTATTCTAGATCGCAAATTAAGATCTCGGTCAGATGAAAAAGTCCCTAGAGTACGTAAAAAAAAAGTTCATTCTATTTATGAGTCCCACTCACCTTAGCGAAAAAGTTTACCGGACCGATAGAACAACATTTTTCCACTACCTTAAAAGTATATAGTTAAATATGGCTTAAAAAAATAAAAATAATAATAATAACCTCCCAATGGTTTCTGATTAAAAGTTTTGTGAGAACTTTGAACCAATTTTCGATTCTTCGATGAAAACATAAATTTTGAATGTGTGAAATTTCAGAATAAACTATATTATAATATACTAATAAATATGTTAAAGGAATACGTTTAAAATTTTGCAATGTCCATATAAATCAAACGGGTATTAAAATCAACATATTTTAAATACATTTTAATAAAAAGTAACTCAGAAAAAAAAATTACTATGATTATAAATTTAATTGAAATATCAAAAATATTACAATTGTGAAGTTGTAAATTTTGATTTGAACTATAAATATCAGTAATCTCTTAACGATAACTTTAAAATAATCAACTTAAAAAAATAATAAATATTGGACAGTAAAAAGTTCACAAATTTACAAATTTAATTTACTTATTAGATTTTTTAATTAACCAATCGTGTACCAGTATTAACTTGATGATTTTATTCTTAAAAACCAATAGTTTATTTTAATGACATATTATAAACGAGTGTGATAAATTTGGATTTTATACAGTAGAAGCTGCTTATTAGAAACACGGATTATTGATACAATCGCGTTATTGAAACAAAATGTCCAGGGACAGTCCGGCCGTATATTAGAACTTTGAAAATAAATCGGATTATTGAAACATCACCTTGATTATTTGAAATAATTAAGCGAAGGTCAGTTGAAATTTACACCGGTTATCCAGCGATAACCAATGTACTTTAATCTTATTTTTGCTGTTGTTATGTTTTTTGTAAATAAACAATTGTAAATAAAATGTATATGTAAATCTAAAAATGTCTAAACGTCAACATTTAAGTTAAAAACAAAAGTACTGAAAATTCAAACTGAAGAAGAGATTTTTAATGCGGTAATGAATTCTCAAACAATTGAACAGGCCAATACTGATGAAGAAGAAGAAAACAGTGAGGCAACCTTGGCACCCCCATCATACAAGGAGATTGTTGAAGCTCTAAGTATATTCAAGGCCGTCCAGCACAATACGGATGAAGTAGGTTTTGAGAAGTATTACGCATAAGAATATATGGTCATGGAGTGGCTCAACGCAAAAAAAAACAAACTTTAATAGATACATTGTTTAATAATATACCTATACAAATGTACATACTTTTTTAAATTATACAATACATATACTTATTTTTTTAAATTATACAATATATATATATATATATATATATATATACATAATTAAATATACATACATACAAATATTTTTCGCGTATTTTTCATTTTTTTTTTTTTCATAGTTCAAATCAAACCAATCGCTTATTAGAAACAATCGTTTAATTGACACATTTTACCTTGGTCCCAAAGTGTTTCTAATAAGCGACTTCTACTGTATATTATTTTAATTTAAAACCATGTAAGGATTGTTCTACTGAATATTTTCTTTGGTATGCTTTTTGGTAAGTTTATAATTAACATGAGTTTATACCACTGTAAAAATGAATAGATTATAAACTTGCTTATTGAACAGTTTGAAAATTAGCGAAACTCCTGATTTGGATGAGATAATAATGTTACTGTATTTTATCATTTAAATGATCTTTGAAAATTGAAACCAATATAACATTGCTCTCAAAAAAACGGAACTGAATGAAAGAAGTTGGTTGGATGGATCAGCTTATATTTCTGTAGCTAATATAGAAGCAAAATTAAATTTCTTAATATGGTAAGTCAGTCTAATAATGCAAAAATATATAGTATATTTAAAATTAATATTTTAAAATCATTGCTGAATTGAATAGTCAGTGTTTTCAAAAAATAATCGTATGTTACCTCCTTTTAATCTGCAGAAACTTGATCAAATCTTCTCCTTTTGAACTATGAGATTTAGACTATATTTCATACTTTTTATTTCCTAGCAATGACCATAATATATTATTTTATCAAAATTTAACCTCATAGTGTATAAATAAATGATAATCTCATCAATATTCTCGTAACCATATTTTTTTTTTTTAAATTTTAAAAATAATTTTATCTTGTAAAATTATGGAAAATTATTAAATAATAATATTTATTTCAAAATATTAAAGAATTTTAATACATATTTTATCAGAATACATAACCTAATCTAATATGACATATAATATTATTATTATAGAAAAAAAACTAAAATATAAATCTATCAAATTCAATAACATAAAATAAGTTTTTTTTTTTTTTTTGTATAGAAAAGATACTATTTTCATCCAAATATACGTTTTAAATGTCAAATATGGTATTTTATCCTGAAGGAATGCTTACAAAGGAATTAAATGCGTACGAGGTATGCCTACTCCTAAAGTGTGCTGCTACTGACATGTTTGTATGTATTTCATGTTTTATACAGAACTGAACCATATTATGTTTTAATCAGGTAGGATTATTTTTATTATGTTAAAAATTATGAATTAATGGGTAATTGATAGAATTGATCAATGATAAATGTATTCAATTCTCAAAGAAATATAAAAATATCTATAAAAAATTTACTGATAATATTGAAAAATTATTTTGAAAAAATTATACATTAAATTTCCGTACATATATTTATTATACAACTCGAAACCGGTTGAAATTAAATCCGTATTCAATACCTTGTTGAAATATTTCTACAAACGTACATAAATAATTCATTGTAATTGTTACAATGTCGAATTTTAGTTCTTTAGTTCTTATATCGTATGATAACGTCACATGTTGTGATTTACACAAAGCATTAAAATTGCGAAGGGAAAAAAGTGTTCGTAGAGTTTGTATACAAACTATTTATCAGATTTTATAATTCGTATTGCGTGCCAACAATAAAAAAATTAGAATATTTATTGGGGTAATATGTTTTACGAAATGTTAATAGTACTTCGGCGATAATTACTGTCGATGTCATTTTACGTTAGCATTAATTATTATTTATAATGCAATAAAAATAATATGTTGTCATCATTTTGTAATTTATTTTTGATATAGAATGAAAAGCACTACAATACACCAAGTTCAACTAAAATATGATGTTTAAATGGATTTCCCTTCCGTTTCATTGATTACAGAAAATCAAAAATTGTGTGTACATTATTAGAATCATTAAAAACATCGTACATAAATTTTTTACAACTCAAACGTCGACATAACTAATAAAATAAATCAGTTTTATACTTAATAATAGAAGTTTCGAACAATGATATTTTAAACAGACCAAGATAACGTTTCAACTTTCAAATGAATGGACTGTAAATATCAATAATTAAATACAATTTTAATACACCTACACTGGTGTAGGAAGTTTCGCTAAACTTTGAAATATCACCATCATTTTATTAGTAACTTTGAATAAAAATTAAATTAATACGTTTGATGTATATATTTACGCCCCTGGCATAGATATGGTTTGTTATACTCTCGCTACGTCACTGTGCATAGTAACAGCATGGTGCGAGTTTTATTGAAGCAGCTACTTCATGATGAAAATGGAGTGAGTAGTCAGTGTGACAGAAAAGTTTAATACATAATTTTCACATTTGACATAAAATATTATATATATATATAATTTTTTATGAACCTATTAATTTTAATATTTATAGGTTAAATAACTTGGAATGGGTACTCGATGCACATAACTGCTTAAATGGAAAATAAGCTTCGAGTAACACTGATTGTACACATGTTATGATAATACAGGTTATCCCACAAAAATATGAAAATTTTTAAGTGCATTAAATAATGCTATTTATAATGTTATGGAACACATTATATACTATGTATTAGACTATATAGGCATATTATCCTTTCTAGTTCTTTAAATCAATATATCTTCTTTATCTAGATCCTCCAAGCCTCAAGTTATGAAAATATTAAATTTCTCATTCAATACATCAGAACACAATATTTTTACAATTTGAATAATTTAATAATAATAATTTGGTTAGTTCAAATGACCTATTAGGCATTTCTGAACAATCTTAGGATTCTTATTTCAAAATTAATATAAGAACAACTTATTATTAACACGAGTTATTTATGTTATTTTCCTAAAATTAAAAACCGATTTACTTATGGGTATAAGAGTAAAATTAAATAACAATAAAAATAAAGTTTGGATTTATTAAAGTATTTTAATTTTGTTAATAAATGTTAACAAAATAATAGTTTGCAAAGCAAAACTTGATATACGTGAAATGTGTGACTTTGAGTAATCTTAAGCTTAAATATCTTACAATATTCTATCATTTCATACGATCAATCTGTATTATTATTTTAGCGCTTTCGATTTTATGAAATCAAATAACAATTTTCAAAGTTGTCAGTTTGTTTTGATGCTTCATCATATTTATGTGGAATCATTTAATATAGTTTGATGATATCTAATAAAAAATAACTTTTGACTTTACAAATGCATTCACTTTATTTTGTTTAATTTACCATAGTAACACAGAAAAAATATTGATTAATTATTATTAATAATTTCAATGTATCGATAAATATTCTAATAATTTTTGAACTATTTAAAAACTAAATAATCAAAATATAGCCACATAAAATAATGAATAAATAAATATTCTTTATTAAATGTCATGACTTTAAAAATACCCGATGCTTACTATGTTTTTACCATAGAGATACCTTAGTATTATATTCAAATAGCTTTAAAAAATTACGATATGTATTTAATGCTTAGAATTATTACATATTTAATAGAATAATATTAATAAATCAACAAAATAATAGGTTTGATTCAATTATTAAGTTATTTAAATTTTTTTATAAGCGATTTTTATAGTCCATTTATTTTTCAACAAATTATACATAATTAATACTTCATAAATTATTTAATCTCAATTTGTAATTAAAATTATAATTAAAAACATTTTTTATAACATTAAATATTTTAATTATTTTGCATAGAAATTACTGTTTAACATATTTAAACATTTATATTTATTTTATCTTTCTTTAAACGTAAACTAAATAAACAATTACAAGATGGATTTATGTAAATTATTAACCTTATACATTTTGAAATCGATTCTCAGATTGGCTTGATCATGTCCCGTACATTATACTATTTAATGTAGAAACCGTCATCGATAAACAATAAATGGTTTGGAAAAAAATAAGTAAACATTTAAACTTGACGGGATATTTTACCATACTATACGGTTTAGAGATTAGACTGTTAAGACATTTGTGGGGTTGATATAACATGATAATCGATAAACGGGACATTTTTTTCAACGTGTTCAGCGACTACTTCATCTAGTTATATCATAAAATTTATAGTATAAATATGCTGTGTTGTCGACAAATCGTCTATACTTAAGTGACACTACCGAATCGAAAAGTTCTTCACGAAGAAATTGGTCTCGTAATACGTTACAGGCTGACTGAGCTATATAATAACATAAACACTTATGCCAACGTAGTAGTTAGGTAAAAGCACGAGTATTAGTAAAATCTCGGTTTAATGGGTAAACCATAAGTATTACCTATAGTTTAACCCAAATTTTGATTTTTTTATTGCGTGACTTTGGTAAATCCCAGAAGTTGTGAGGTACAAGTTGTTGTGTACAAGTCAAAACTTGTAAACTCCCATTGTGAAACATGGTTCAGAGTTTTTATTCGAATGTTGGTTATTCTTATAATGTACAAAATATTAAGACAAAAGTCCAAATACTATGTGCCGTGTTATAATTTTAAAAATTAAATAGAAATCTTCGATTTTGTGTATTTAAATTTTTAAGCATTACTCTAAATAGTTTAACTTAGCGAGTAAGGTACGTCATATTGTACATTGGTGAATATCAAAAATAAGACACGGTATGATTATGTGTAGGGTGACCATATTAAGAAAATAAAAAAACGGGACAGCTGTTACTCATTCCCAAAAAAATAATAATAAATCTCTCATCCATACACATTCACACATATCACTGAAATCTCGAGAAATTAAAGTCCAAATCTCAGTCATATCAAACAATTATTTTCTTTTTACTTAACCCTTTCCAAAATACGACTTCATGGAAAGGAATTCACAGATCGACTGTCAACAGTGTCTACCAAAAACTATTACCGATCAACGACTATAATATAATATCTAATAGCTTTAATTATAAATTTATAAATAATATAATATATCATTTTAGTTCGTAGAACTACATAGTATGCCATACACATGTATCAAACTAATCGCAAATTTTAAGCTCTTCAGCATTGGGACTTGACGCTCGTTCCACGAAAACTTTTATCTGTTATTTCTAACTTTGATTTCAAATTTTAAATATACAAGTAAAACTAATTTGTATTTTTTCCACATATAAATATTTTATTCACAAGCATTATTACATTATATAATAAATAATATGAAAATAACGGGATTAAAATGGGACTATCTTCTAAAAATGGGATAAAAAGCGTCACCCTTCGAAGTTTGTCGGGACAACGGGACGTGGTGATCAAAAAAGAGACAATCCCGTTTTAAACGGGACGTCTGGTCACCCTAACGTAGGTACTTGGAAGAAGTGTTGATAATCAACTAAATTCTTCGAAGTACGATCAATAATAGCCTAACAATTTTGACGTGATATTTTTTTTTCCGACCAGATCTTCGTATTCGCCGATATTGAATAAAAATTATGGTTTTTTTTTTTTTTTTTTATTATTTAATTTGAAAATTTATTGAAAATTTAATGTACGGAAAACACGCGTCGTCGAATACAACGCAGACAACATTCCTGACGAGAATTAGACAGTCCCGTGTTGAACTATCTTGGGCGGAATGCAAAAACCGTAGGTCACCCCGAACACGCGCGCCGCATTGTACCCCGTACGAGCGGGTGGTAATTTGCCCGTTCTCGTACGGTTGCGTTCGTAAATGTTTGCTTGACCGTGAACACCGGATTTTCGACAAAAAACGTAATTCCGTTATTGCGATCCCACGAGTAGGTATCTAACGCAAACGGGCGGACGACGCGATGGATTGGGATTGTGATTAATTGTGACCTTGGACGGCGGATTCGCGAATAGAGTACATGCCCATTACCCGCGCATCGGCCACTGGGTACGGCGCAGCCCCGCGGTGCCGTTGCAATTCGGAGCGTTTTGCAGGTGCCGGAAAACCGTTGCGACGCGCGTTTAATTGCTCGCGGACACGGCGGCCCGCAGTCGTTTCCCGTCGGCCGTCCGCGTTCCCGTCGCCACGCTCGCTCCGCACGCCCATTTTTCCGTCCGCCACCGTAGCGTGTCTTCTCACACCAATAGCGCTGAACCGCGCGACCCGATACCGCGAGCTTACCGTCCCTGGTATATCGCACGCGCACACGAGATGATTCCTCTCCGCCCTAGAGTACACGTTTTCTTCGCATGGTCCGCGATCTATTTCCATACCTTCGGATCCCGGTTGGGGAAGGGAAACGAATTTTTTTTTTTTTAATAGAGCCGTCAAACGTGGCCCGAGTAAAGTATCCGAACATTTAATGTTTTCATAACACATAACTCGGCTAGTTGGTAAATTTATAAATGTAATAGATAAGTTTTACATATGCTGTTGCAACGCATGCGCTGTGCACTACGACAAATGCTGAAACATCACTATTGTTCGTAATTCAACATTTGGAATTATTTTGCTTGTGTAATCGATTATCAGTTATAACATACGTACCACTACGTACTACAAACATTTGGCACATAAATGCAAATCGAAGAAGTATTGCACCGAAATCGTCAAGGGAAGTCGATATTTCTACTACTGCACTCCACTTTTATTCATTTTGAATGCAATTGTGAGAGCAATTAACTACTAATTTGACAATCGATATTTGTAAAATTAAATCATGAGACGAAAAAAATACTTTGATTTAGAATGAATACGACGTAAAGTACTGTATATTTGCATTTAAACAAAATGAAAAAGTATAAAACGTATTGCACCAAAAAAAATATAATAATATAATAATAAATAATGTTATTATTGTATTTTATATTGTTATGATATTACCTATCAATAATCACTATAAATCATACAAACATATTATGATGTTTAGATCAATCAGAGAAATCATTGTTCTTCGACAAAATAATCAACCTACTACATCTTACATAATAATGCACATAATACAATTAGAATCTACGTAATAAATAACAATTTTCGCAATAGTTGCAGCTAATTGGTGTGAAATGCCTTGAAGCGAAAAATGCTATATTTATATCAATCGGTCTGTACCAATACCAATTGAAATATGTACTTCCTTCCTTGGTCAGTCCCTCAAGCGATTGCGACAAAATGCGTACTGACCGACATTGTGTACTTTGTGCATCGTACATTTTATACTAGTCCATTTGACCCGGAATTCGAGCGAGGTATAACAATCATAACCATTATATATATGAACCCCTCTGAAGGATCTTGCAAAATTATTACAAACAATCCCTGTTAATTGCTGTATGACGTTAGAATAGGAGCACTCGTTACTTCGAAGTACGCCGAAGGTAGCGAGTCGAGTACACAACCGATGACCTAATTATGACCGACGATATCTCTGACGAGCCAGCACACGACAAACTCTTGCTCCTCATATTCCGTGGGCGCTTGAGCGAATAAACTCATCAGCAGATTATGCAGGATGATTTCCAATAAAAATTCTCACTCCTTTTCCATGCTTAAATTATGCATTTATTCAAATTCTGATTTTCGCAACATTTATTTGTAATATGAAACGATGATATATCCCAATGCATATAGATTTTTGGTATTATTTTAAGAAGTATCCTACAGCAATACAAAAATCCTGAGTATAATAAACTATATATTTATGTATAATGTATAATATTTAAATAATTCATGTATATTTTTATATGATTTTTGGGCAGTAGTTTAAATTCCGAGCGTTACAATGAAACGAGCTCCTGAAGTATATACGACTTACGGATGGACGGTTAATTCGACGCATGAATTGGAAATAAAATACTTAATGCCCATGTGTACAATATAATATACTTAAATTGAATAATCGTATACGCCTTTTACTGCATCCATGCCGATTGACCCGTCCTATGAATAATCAACCGGCGTTTCATTGAAATGCTCACTTTGGTACTGAATTTAAGCTGAAATGGCATTCATGTGTCACCGTGAAGGGTTATCTGAAAATAGAAATTCATATGATTTTCACACGATCGGAACGTATCTAAACTAAAATAGTTGATACGAGGTATGGTAGAGATAAAATTATTATCACGTTCAATGCAGGATTGTGATGCTAATGCTGCATCGATATCGATATCGACAGTGGTGGATTAACGAGGGGAGGTCCAGAGGTCTGTCACTGAAATATACATACACAATATAATGTATAATTGTAAAAAACATGCAATGGTTAAAATGCATATACAGGTTCTTACCTAGTAGGTAGATATACCGTATAACATAATATATTTATATAATATATAATTCAAATATAAGTAGGTTGATTATCAAGAATCTACTAAAATAATAATAATAATATAGTATAATATTTTACCATCGTATTTTTATAGTTTTGATAAAATCGTCCGTCGTTACGTTAATTCTCGACATTCTGTTATATTGCAATACTGCGATAGTGAGTTTTTTTTAAAACCTATTCGTCCACGTACAATATAGTATATATATAATCGAATTTCTCTATAAGTCGAAATATTTTTAGTCGAATTTTGGCTTATAACTCGAATTTATATAAATAATAATATATGTATGTACATATAACACGTACATACCTTGATAACTCGAAGGTCAAATAACTAAGTGTATTATTATAAATAACAATAATCGTAATCGAAACCCTATTAATATTACCAATCTAATCTTTACCTAATGCTTAAAAGGTTCAGTTATAAATTCAACGATATAATAAAACCTCTCTTACTAACTAAAACTACTCTTGTCCAGGCATTAGATAGTTTACAGATTGTCCGTAAGTACATTCAAGAACAACTAGAAATTGGAAATGAGAATTTTTCCGTGCTAAACTTTATTAAAAACTTTACAGATAGGTCAAACAATAAAAAACAATCAAAAATATCTGATTTTTTTAAAAAATAGTTCTACTTCATTTAATACATTGTATTTTCTTTTTTTACAAACAATTTATACAAACATACATATTTATTACTTAATACTGTTTAAATAATATATTTATTTTTTTATCTTAATACAATATACATACCTACATATATTATACATTTTATAGTAAATATGTACATGAATAAATAAAATTATAAAATTAAGTATGTATGTATTTGTGTTTTCAAATGAAAAAAAATATTTTCAATAACTCGAAATTCTTTGCCGATTCAAGTTATCGAGGTTCCACTGTATATATATATATAAATTAACACAATATAAATTATAAGATCATATACATATTTTATTTTATAAAAATAAAAATAATACATTTAAATTACATATTATTTTTGAGGACCCCCCCCCCAGAAAAAGTTTGAAAATTCACTACTGGATATCTATGTCGTTCTATTCAAACAAAATATTAAACACAAATTTTTAAATACAACGATTAACGAAGTTATTCAACGGTAATCATTTAAAAACTCAAAAATAATATTGCCAAATTTATAAAAATATTCAATTTCGTAGACATTTAAACTTTTAATATCAGAAAAAAGTAATTTTATCTTTTACAAATTTTTAGATTAATTACAATAATAATTTTAATCACATTATGGTTTATAATACTTTTGAATGATATGTTCAGTTTTCAGGAATTCGGAATAAGAATATCAAATATTTTGAAATAAAAACAGGAAAGAACTGAAAATTTACAAAGTGTTATACTTGGATAAAGTATTGGAAAATTATTTCAAACAACTTTGAATTCGTGCTTTAATTAGACATATGATAAAACGTCAAGATACACAATCACCTAAAATTATTTTACATTTGTAAAACAGTTCTCACAATCCGTCGGACGTTGCAGAGATATTTAACCTTTTATGAAGTAACTTCAAATAAGAGATTAGATTTTAACTAAATTCCAGTTTTAATTTAAAATAGCTTTAGCTGTTAAAGGTAGTTGCATATTTTGGAAAAGTAAATAGTTATTAACTTTATTCGACAACTAAAGCCAAAGACTGACAAGATTTGCTTCAAAAATGTCAATAATTACACTCAAAATACATAAATCAAATAAAAAAAAAATAATTATATATATATATATATATATATATGATGTATTATATTTTATGGGACAATAGCTTCGGGTGACACTTTTTTAGAGACGAGAGAAATAAACATAATAAACATAAAGTACCCTAATAAATACTTTTTATCATTTTTCGTCTACATATTTTGTTGTTTTCATCATGAGAAAAAAGATGGAAATTTATATAGTTATTTTGCCATTTCGAAGTTTTTTAAATATGATTATGTAAGAATAGAAAAATGTTCAATAACAGCAAATCTAAACTGAGTTTTAATATAATAATTCTTACAAATAAACTAAAAGGATTGTGTTTGAAATACACAATGTCGTTAAAAAAAAAAAGAAAAAAATAGTGGTTTCTTTCACCATTTTATATATTTTAAATAAATAATATACATAAACTTTGCCTCGAGTGGGCGGTTCGTAAATAATCAATGAAACACAACATGCTGAGTGAAATATAAAGATTTAAAAGATACAACAACGCATATTTATTTTTTAAATATTAAAGTTAATTTAATTTTGTCGCAGTAAAAATGAACTTGTAAAATGAAATTATTTTAAATGTTTACTGAAAATTCGAAAAACCGTTAATATTTTTTTCAACCAATTCATCGCCGAGTCATTTAGATTCTAATACAGTGTTTCTCATAAATGATGAGAATAAATATGTACATGATAATGATGATAAATAAATTATGGCTACACACTATTAAAATATTTCATACTCTGTGATACAGAATCAAATTAAGAATAGTTGCTAAAAAAATAACTAGCACTTATATAACATAAAATTGTGACAAATCAATTTAAAGTCCTTTTCAAAACTCAAATAGGATGAGAAATAAAATCGAAAGTATAACCTTTTAAATATATTATGAACTCCCGTTTTTCCCAAATTTTTTTATGGTTTTTCCCGTCGCATTTAAAAAATATTGGAAATTTTTTACTTTTGACCCCCCAAAGTACCAAAGAGATTCACTTTTCTTTCAGAAAAGTTGCTACATAAGGCAATCGAAGCATTTTTACTGCCCCAAATCGTGTCGACAGACACAAAAAAAAAAAAAAACACACATCATTGTAATATCAATACATTCTTCACTCTGTTCAGAATCTAAAAATAAGAATAATAGGTAGTATTAAATATTTTTAATTAGTTAATAATATATAAACTTAAAAATAACAAAGAAAAATATAACATAAAACAGCATTTTAATGAGAAATTTGTGACTGATATTTCTTACATCTTCTTCTTCTTTTACTTCTCCTTCATCCCAACTATTTGGGGTTGGCCACCCTTGTCCTACACCTCCACTTCACTCGGTCAATCACATCTCCTCTGCACACACTGACAGCCCTCATGTCATTCTCCAAAGTCTCCAACCATCTCTTTTTTGGTCTTCCTCTTCCTCTTTTCCCTTCAACCTCCATCTTCATAACCACTCTTACTGCATTCGTTTCCTCTCGCCTCATCACATGCCCAAACCATCTCAGCCTATTTTCTCTCATCTTGTCCACAATTGGCGCTACACCAACACTACCTCTCACGTATTCATTCCTTATTCTATCTTCTCTTGTCACTCCACTCAACCATCTAAGCATTCTCATTTCCGCGACACTCATACTTTGTTCTATTCTCCTGTTAACCGCCCAACACTCTGAACCATACAGCATAGTTGGTCTCACTACACTTTTATAAAATTTACTTTTCAGCCTAATTGGAATTCTCTTATCGCATAACACGCCCGATGCTTCTCTCCGTTTCATCCACCCACACTTAATCCTATGTTTTACATCAATGTCAAAGCCCCCGTCCTTTTGAACAAAAGATCCTAAATATTTAAAGCTCTCAACTTCACCTATCACATCACCATCTATTGTCAGTTGTCTCCTCATTCCTTCAACTTCTTGGTCTCTTTGTCCAAAATCATACTCAATATACTCAGTTTTATTTCTACTAATTCTCAATCCCTTTTCTTCGAGGGCTAACCTCCACTCATTTACCCTATTATTGACAACTTCTAGGTTTTCTCCTATCAGAACTATATCATCCGCAAACATCATACACCATGGTATCTCACCCTGTATCTCCTTTGAAACCTCATCCATTACCACTGAGAACAGGTAGGGGCTTAGAGCTGACCCCTGGTGCACACCTACTCCTATACTGAAACCTTCTGAAACTCCACACCGACTCTTGACACTAGTACTCGACCCTTCATACATATCCTGGATCAAATTAACATATATTTTTGGGACATTTTTCCTCATTAATGCCCACCTTAAAACTTCCCTTGGCACCCTGTCATACGCCTTTTCTAAATCTATAAACACCATGCATAGTTTTTTATTTTTTTCTCTGTACTTCTCTACTAATTGCCTAACACAAAATAATGGCTTCATTTTCGATTTTCCTGGCATTAAACCAAACTGGTTTTCTGATATCGACGTCTCACTTCTTATCCTCTTCTCTATAATCTTTTCTCAGATCTTCATACTATGACTCATGAGCATTATTCCTCTATAGTTCCCACATTCTTGTATATCTCCTTTTCCTTTAAATATTGGTACAATAAAACTCTTTCTCCAATCTTCTGGAATTTTTCCCTCTATCAGTACCTTACTAAAAAGATTTTTCAATCACCCAATGCTTACATCTCCTAACATCTCCTAACTGATATTTCTTACATAACGTATCAATCCGTGGTGAAATCTTTGATAAGGCGACTCTTAATTCCTCTTCGACATTAATTAATCTTTCTCTTTTTTGCTTTTAATTTCATTCAAAGTAGAAAAAGCTACCTCGCACAAATATGATGTTGAAAATGGTAATAACACGGTTAGAGCCAATTTTGTAAAGCTTGGATATTCTTTTTTTGTGTTAATCCAAAATTGGCCTACCTCAAGCTCATTAAATTTAATTTGAAGATCGTATTTTAATTCTGCAAGTTCTTCTTCCTCTTTTAATGAAATATGTGTGGTTTCTAAACTAGGATTAAATGGATTCCTCACCCAATCAAATAATTTCAAATCCAGCGATGAAATATAATGATCAAGTTTTTAGTCCGATAATGTTATTGAATCATTGATATTATTTTATCAGTAAATTTAGTGCTAGCAGTTAAAGGAAACATATTCAAATTCTTATCATTTACCCTTCTTTTTTAAATCAATAATTTGCCTTTAAATGCAATCATTTTGTCTGTAGATATTAATAAATTTTGATTTTCACCTTGCATGCTAAAATTTAATTGATTCGGGTGTTTAAAAATATCAGCTAATTTTAAACACCAAAGTTCATCGGATAAATAATCGGAATATTGCATTTGTTTCATTGTAAAATATACTAAAAGTTATTTTCGAAGTTCATAAAAACGTGTTAAAACGTGTTAAAACTCGCCTCTTTGATAACCAACGTACTTCTGTATGAATAATCAATGTATAGTGGTCAGATTCCATTGATTCGCATAACTGAGATAATAATCGAATTTGTTGAGGCCTACTTTTAATAAAATTCACCATTTTTACAACTTGATCAAGTACAATCTTTAATTCATTAAAAATACTTTTTGCTAATAATGCCTCCCTGTGTAAAAAACAGTGTGTTGTATTTATATTTGGATTTGGATTTTTGGCAATTGTAATAAATCCTTTAATAGAGCCTATCATTGATGGCGCTCCATCTGTACAAATACTTACACAAGAAGTCTACGATATACCAAAGTTTTCAAATTTATTTATGACATCAAAAACATCTTGACCAGTTGTTGTTCCAGATAATTCTTTACAACAAAAAAATTGACTATTTTTGAATTTACAATAAATCTAATAAATGCCATTAATTGGACTTTCCCACTAATATCTGTTGATTCATCAACTTTCAAGGCAAATAATTCTCCACTTTTTATAACTTCAATAACCTGGTCCTCGATATCCTCTGATATATTTATAATACTACGACTAATTATACTATCAGATAAAGATATTTTAATTATTGCCTTTTCTGCTTCGACTCCTAGCATAGTCTTTACCATAATACGACAAGCTGGCATAATAAGACTCTCGGCAATTAAAGGAGATTTTTTTTTTTTGAGCTATCAATTGGGCGATTCTAAGACTAGCTTCATGTGCCTTATCCGAAATTTTCACTGATTTTACAAATTGTTTTGATTGTAGTTTTTTTGAATCCAAAAATTTTCGAAAATAATCAATTCTTTATTTTGTAATGATTGATGTTTTGAATCTTAAAATGAAATTTAATTGTAAAATGGCGAGCTAGCTTATTGGGAACCATAGATTCGTAGGACATTTTTTTCGTCACAAATAAAACAATAAGGAATAGGACAGTATTCGTCACCGACCCAAAAAAATCCTAATTTTAAATAATTATCATTATATTGACGATATTTACCTTTGAATTTTTTAGAAGGATTTTCTGATTTTTCTTTAAAACTTGACGATACGTTTACAGAAGGTAACGAGTTTTTTTCTGTTTCGAAATTGTCTTCATCTGTATTCTCTCTTACTACTTGTATCATTTTTTCATTTATATTCCTACACTTGAATAAAAATAGATTTTATATGAATATGAAAGTAACAAACTACTCTAAGAACTGTTTCAGAAATAGAATAATGCAATTTACTAATTGTGACAATAATTTTTTTCTATTCTCGCCAAACTTTTACTTATTCAAAACAGATTGTAATCACGTTATTAATAGTGTGTCATAACTATAGTACAATGTTATTTTTCTTAATTTATATGTATCATTTAAATACTAAACGATTGTTTTTGTCATATAAACTACTTATATAATTGGGCCTGGCCCGTTAAAACTATATAAATAAAAAACCAATAAAAAAATTATATTTAACCCTACTCGTATTGAAGATCTTACCATTATTTTTAAATCATACATTAGCAAAAACATTGAAAGAAATTATTGAATTTTCAATTCCGATATTTTACAATAATGTTCGATATAACTTATCTCGTAAAATGGTAGTTTTGAAATTTAATATAAATAAAAAATTCAAAAATTATTTTTCAATGTCGCCTAAGGAATGAAAATACGAATTTGATATTATGCTAATAATATAATAAATATAATAAATTATACTATTCATATGCTCATCATTTGCTTACTGTAAAATTAACAAAAGTGTATAAAAAATAATAAGACTTATGGATATATTTCTATGGAGAAAAAGTGAGCCGGGCCATCTTGCACATTTAGACAACTGTACCTACATAACGCGTGCGTTAGTGTTCGATGTTATAATTATGAATTACTTTGTCACCGCATCACTTTTGCTGGGCGTTAGCCGAAAGTTTGTCTCTTAATCGTTCCAAAAACTCTTTGAAGCGCTGTTGATTAATAGTAAAGGATTTCTTCTCCGATTGCGTTCTTTACAATTTATGAACAATACGCTGAACACAAAAAATGCAAAAATGCATTTAACATGTTTTTTATGTTCGAATGAATCTTCTGCTTTGACTCGTTTATTTTGTATAAAATCTTTACGGAGTGAATTTTTCTATTGTGACAAATGCTTCACACGATACATGTTATTATACGTGATATACAACTCGAGACCATAGTATTATATTTTATAGAAATTCGTCCGGAAGTAATATTTTATCACTATAAATATATGTACCTACCCACAACGATGCGAATCGCGGGACAAGGATATTTCGTGGTTTGGCATGAAAAAGAAAACTGACGGCCTAGTTCAAGGTTATTTCCCTTACTTTTTTGTACTACACCTTACTAAGCAATGACCGAGGGTCCTTGAATAAAGATTCATAATAACCGCAGTAGCAAATATTATTACGATAGGGGTAACATATTTCAAAATAAAAATTACGGGACAAAATCATAACCATTAATGAAATGTTGGGTACCTATCAATGCAGGGTTGGGAATTTAAAAAAGTAAAGTAGTTACAACTTAAACTACAAGTACACGTAATATTCTGTGTAAATAAATGGTTAGGTGAAGAACACAAACACGATATTAATATTTTTAAATAAATGTCTTAATGTCTGTTATGTCTGTTAATTGCAAATTACTAATATTAATGACTAATAAGTGATTAAAACGAGTAGCTTACAATATTATACAGTATGAACCATGGGTATTGATGTTAGAATATGTATTTTATCATGTGTTAGATTCTGAACGGAGTGATGGAATCTATTGGTTTTACAATGATGTGTATTTTTTTTTTTTTATTTTTGTGTCTGACGACACCTTTTTTGGCAGTAAAAATGCTTCAATTTGCTTATGTAGCAACTTTTCTGAAAGGAAAGTGAATCTAGTTGGTACTTTGGGGGGTCAAAAGTAAAAAATTATCAATATTTTTTAAATGCGACGGGAAAAATCCTAAAAAAATAAGGGAAAAAACGGGAGTTTTTACGCAAAACCAGTTTTCGACAAAATCAAATTTTTTATTTTGCTATTACTCAAAAACTAATCGATGTAAATACTTGAAATTTTTACCAAATGTTAAGATTAGCGTTCTCTATACACTATTTATATTATAAATTTTCAAAATATTTTGACTTTTATTGAGCTACTTATAGACAATTGAAATTTTCAATTTTTTTAAGTATTTTTTTTTAAAATAACGATAAAATTTCTTTGGCCAGCCAGAAAATCTTGAAAATTTAATATAAGGTTTCTTATAAGTTGTTCCTTAACTGATAAAAAAAAATCTAAAATCGTAAGTCACAATTTTTTTTTATAAATGCTCAAACTTCCAATTTATACGAAATATGTAAAAATTGCGAAAATTTGCAAGTTATTTTGTAGATAAAAATTCATAAAATTTTTTCTGTTCATACTTAAGGTTCAATATTTTAACACTAGGTTATCTATAAGCTACTCTTCAAAAATCTTTAAAAAAAATTCAACCGGACTAAGAGGAAAAAATTTTATAACTGTTTGAAATTTAAATATTTACGAAATTACATAAAATAACGATTTATTCTCGAACGATTTTAAATATTTGTTATAATTCAAAAAGTATAAGTCGCAGATTTTTGAAATTTCTACCAGCTGTTAAGATTGGTATTTCCTTTACGTTATATTTTTTTCAAAATATTATATTGATTTTTAAGCCACTTATAGGCATTTAAAATATTCGATTTTTTTACATTTTATTTTTATAATCGGTGATAAAAAAAATTTGGCTCGAACAAAATACTTGAAAATTTAATAGAAGATTCCACAGAAGTAGTTCTTAATGTTATTCAAAAATTATTAAAATCCATAGGCACAATTTTTTTTTTATAAGCGTTTGAACAGCGAATATTGACATAAAATTACATGTAAAATATAATATAATGTATAATATTCTAGACTGACAAATGAAATCGGTTTTTTTAAAATGGCCTAATTTAAAAACGAAAAACCGCAACAACTTGAAATTATCATTAAATCTTTATATTGACGTTTTCTATACTTGGTTAAGATTTCAAAGTATTTTGACATTTTTTGACTTATTTATAGACAATTTAAATTTTCGATTTTTCTAAATTTTTCGTTTCAAAATAAAATACACTTATTACAATATTTATAAATAACATTGTATTATATTTTAGACAAACATATCATCTCCGTTCAGAATCGTTTTTCGTATACAATGATACCTATCATTGAATTCAAATTTAACAAATTCATTATAATGACCTATCCTATGTCTAGTCGCACTTCATCCCCAAGTGTACAGCAGAGTGAGGCCCATCCGGTTCTTTTTTTTATTAATTATACAGTCCACTTACATTTTGTTACAATCTAATTGTTTATGTATTTATTTATTTATATCATTTATTTCATTAATTCAATTATACAACTTTTTTTTATCTAAGAACCGGCAATCAGGTGAACAAGCCAGCCATTTAATATTTTTTTGGGCACTTGCCGCGCCAACAACACTATTTACTATTTAATCTTCGTTGTATTGTTATCGTTTCATTATCTGTCGTATGTCAACATTGCAATTTATTAAAGTTTAAATCGGAAACCCCTGCTCATGCTGCACTAGTGAGAAGGTAAAATTGCCCATTTTAACTAAACCACTAAGGCCATTGTATGCGTTTCTCTATGGAAATACAATCGAAACATATTCTGACGAATACACAAAAATATAACTGATTGCTTTCAAATGGCATCATTTGGAACCAAAGTTGTAAACCCGGCTATAATCCTAATTATAAAATAATAGCGTGTCATTTTAATAATAACAATAACTTCTTTAAATCAATTTTTTTTTAATTTAATATTTTAGATTCAAGGGAAAATTGACCATAGAGTGGTAAAATTGTTACCATCACCAAACGAAAATCATAAGTTCCTTCAGATCTATTTCGTTGGTGATTCGGCAATTGAATTAGATTAACGTTGTGCAATTTTTACTACGACTAAACGTGAAATGATTGAACAATTGCAAAATATTTTGCATGAGCGTAATAAATTGATCAGATTATTCATATATTTACAGTAAAAATATTAGCAGCGAAGAATAAGGATGTCGATAGCTTGAATTTCATTATTCAAAGTCGAATCGCAGGTGAACTGCATTCGTACAAATCTATTAACAGCGTAACCGATTACGATAAAGTGACTAACTATCCGACGAAATTTTTGAATTCACTTGAATTCACCGCAAAGTTTACAGTTGAAGGTGGAATCGATCCTAATCACATTGCGAAATCTGAATCATTTGAAATTGTGCAACATTACGCGATTGTCCGTCAAGAAAGTGATGAACAATGTGATTCAAGCGAAAGGAAATTATCCCTAATCCCAAGAATTCCGATTATTCCAACTGATTTTCCATTCCAATTCAAGCTGATTCAGTTCACGGTTCGACTGGCTTTTGCGATGACAATGAATAAATCTCAAGGCTAATTGTTGGAAGTCGTGGGATCAATCTTGAATTTCCATATTTTTCGCACGGTCAGCTGTACGTTGTCAGTTCACGTGCTGATAAACCATCTTCGTTGATTGTTTTTGCATCAAAAAATAAAAATAAAAACATTGTTTATCATATCGCTTTCTATTAATTTCGGCTCCATTAAAATAAATCATTTTGAAATTTGAATTAAATATGTTTTTTTTTTACTCTGGAGTTTATCTAAAGGCGTTAAATTGGGATGAAATGAAGTTTGTCAGGTTCGGTAGTACATATATTTCAGAACAATACCGTATGGAAAACGGGGAGTAGTAGGAACACAGACATTTTGTTATTATCAGTCAATCAGTGGTTAAAAAATGTTTTAGTCTTGACATTTATTATTATATACAAATAGGTAAAAAAACAATGATATATTATACTTTTACGGAATATATGGGACAATTGTTTCATAATATGGGACAGTTTTACGATATTTCATATTTTACGAGAACGCCGGAACACTGTGATGAATTCTATGACATTTCCGTATAATATAAGACATATGGCATCCCTATATTACGGTCATGTTGTAATATTGGATGCATTGCAATACTTTTGGTGTATTTTCAAATAAAACAAAATTATGTTTTGACGAAAAAAAAAAAGCCTCAAATCAGTAACACATATCACTAATTATATTACATTTTATTTTGTAGGCGTAACGTTTACATATTTAAGAAAAATATTTTCAGCCGCTGTTTTAATAACCCGATATGATGCACATAATAATTTACTTCTTAACTAAAAATGTGCATAGTAAAAATTACAAAACTGTAAGAGTAAAATATAATAACTCCAATCATCAAAAACTTTAAACTGTTATAAAACGTGAAAATTAAAATAATGTATATTTGTTATTATTTAGGCTAACGTATCTACATAAATATTTATAAAATCTGACAAGCTATTTATTATATTTTTGAAATAATAGCAGTTTAAATATCAGACTGATAAATATCTAAATAAACATTTTCTATCACTACGTAAGTCACACTTATCTTTTACTATTTATTGTACTAAATACTATTCTCATCTAGTATTGAACCATAAAAACTATAGATTTTAAGATATAGTATTAATCATAATTTATTGCCCATTAAGACGCCTGTAGGCTTGGTTATCACAGGACGTTTTTCTAACGATAAAAAAAAGCTCTCGTCAGAAAATAAAGGTCAGTCCGAAACACACAACACCATCATTAGTCATCATTATCATATAATTAATAATAAATATTTATTATTTATCAACGTAATACGGTTAACAATTTTTATAGAGCACGAAGTGTGTTGAAACATTTTGCAATTTAAATAAATTATAAATGCAATTATAAATAATAATAATAATTAATTTATCCAAATGCTGATATTTATTATGATATTATTATTTAAAAACTATCTTTTATATGCTTATAAATAAGTAAATATAATTTTTTTTAAGTTAAATATTTTTATCAAATTTATTTCTATATAATATGCTTAGTAAGTATCATAATAATCAATTCAATCATAAATTATGATAATAGCAAAGTTACAATTAAAACACTTAACATCATAAAAATAAATCAATTATGCACATATTGGTTTTATATAAATAAGAGTGTCGAAATATTTCAAATTGGTAGTACAGAAAGTGAATCTAAGATTCAATATCATAACATACTCGTAATAAATAATAAATAGGTTTTATAATATTTTTATCCGTGTACGGCCAAAAGTAACACGAACAAAATTTAGTCAAGGGCCATAATTACATTTTACTAAAATAATAATAAAAAAACAAATTATATTTTCATAAGTGAGTGTCACTAATTATTGATATATTTTCTTTAAATATTAGCTTTAAAAGTTTATTCATCTCTATTATTATAAACGTAAGTACACAAACTCATATCAAGTATTTTATACCGAATTTAAAAAACCAAACAAACATTGATTATATTCCAATTAAATTATTAATTTGTCTTAATATACTATCTAGAAGTAAATGTTACATTTATTTATATTTTTAGAAACGTATTGTTGGCTGAGCATTTAATTTCTACTTATTCAATTAATTATCTGCAAGAATTGGATACTCTAGATACTCTAAGTTAATATTAAAATATTATACTGTATTTGACCAATCACCACTAACCGCATCAATGACTGTAACGAAAAATGTTGTTCCTTTTATTATTAATCGAAAGAAATCTTATAGTGCAAATACATTTTGCTTTGAAGTAATGATTATTATAGTATATACAATAAGCCAAATCGTTGTAATTACAATATGATCTAATTTGACTACTAACTGTTTATTTTTACTTTTACTTAATCGTTTCAGACAATAGAAGCAAAGCAATTAAATTTTCATATTATACCAACAATGTTCTTTAGTGGACAGTCAATAGTTCGATTTTATATTAAAATAATGCATTTTAAAGAACTGTTTCCGAAATTGATAAAGTGCAATTTTTTTTTTGTCCTTATGATTTTAAAGGTAATTGTATTAAATAAAATATTATCGTTTATAAATATGATAGGTAGACATCATTATGAACGTATATAATCTATAATTTATACAGGTGTCAGTGCAGATGCGTACGTCTCACTTGCGTAAACGGCGATTTTCTTCTCAGTTGCGTACACAATTATCGAAGGTCAAACTACGAGCGAATTATAGTCGCTTATAGGTTAAAATGTGGGCATTCCCTATGTATACTTTTGCCACATAAACATATATTATAAGCTAATTTATCGTCTAATCGAATTAAAGACGTACGATACGTACGATATGTACGATACGTGATCATCAGTGTGTGAATAGTATACCATACGGACAACGGTGTTACTGCATTTTTTTCATATTTTTTTTTATTATAATTTATCATAATGAAATTAAATTTAGAAGGGACTAAACGAAAAAAAAATATATAAAATTGGACGAGAGAATCAAACGTATTACTCAAAACTTTTTAGAAAATAACGACTTAGAGAATTGTCTCAAAAAATTAGCCATGATCGTTAAATTAGATTCAATTTGATTATATTATTATTTTATAGATTAATTTACATTTTAGCTACACACTGAACGCAAATTAGACGTACGCATCTCCACCGGATCCTTTATACATGCGTTTGCCATGGTTAATATACCCATAGGTACTGTAGTTTTATTGCTTTATTCAAATATTTTTTTTATACCTGGATTCATTTTAAATCGTAAACTGGTTTTACTTAAATTATTTTAATTGTTATGAATCATTTTATCGTTTTACCATATTAGCATATATTTCATATGTTCTTAAATAAAATAATAATAATTAATATTACAGAGTGTAAAAAACATCGGTCAAATATTAACGAAAACTACAAATGCATAAAAATAATGTACAATAGCTAAACCAACAAAATTAAGTAACTTCAACTAGACAGCAGCTGTTCAATTGGAAATAAATGCGTTAGTATATATATACTATATAATACATTATGTCTAATATAAATAATACATAATATAAAATTATGTACTCAAATATCATATAAAACTAAATGTCTAAATATTCATTATTGTATTATTGTATCAAATATAATTTTTATTAGAAAAATGTATGTGATTATAGCTTAAGTTAAAAATGTTTGGCAAATGTATTTAATTTTTAAGTCATTACTTGACTAACCAATCAATTTTTTTCTCCAAAACATTATGTTATTCTATCTTTGACTACTTAATATTTTTAATTTTTGTTTTTATCACAACCACGTGAATATAACATATAATTTACTTTTTGTTTGTTTTGACATATTATAATATTTCCACATGGAAATTTTTAAATTCAAGCATAGTCTAAGATATAAAAATAAATAAATCAATTAATAAATAAAATTTCAAAAAAAATTTATTATTATAAGGAAAATAAAAATAACTATAAAAAATTTTACAAAAACACGTAATTTAATCAAAATTAAAAGAGTTCCTTTTTTAAATTTATTCCATATTATATAATTAGCTTATAATATTTTTTTTTAAATTCGATTCATTATATATGTTAAGGGTTTTAAAATATAGAAAAATAAACACGAATAATATGGATTATGACTTTCGATCGGGACCAGTATTACACCTACTTTTTCAACAATACGGTTTTTACCAATATGGTTGATTTTTAAATTGCGAACCTCAGTTACTGCCATAAAGAAAAATATGACTGAAACATATATTTAGCAAGAGTAATGGAAGAATCACTGATATTATCAATGCACACATTGTATAAATGCAACTTGAATTAAAGCATGCATCCATTTATATTTGATTTGTTCTTGAAAACAAAAAACAATTAATCGTAAAACGTAAGAGGTTCACATTTAAGTCAAACAATTTGCTCAAGTTATACACAAAACAAAAATTATATTTTTCTTTAAACAAAAACGTACATAAGACAATTTATATAATTTTTTTTTATGTTTTTACAATATTGACTTGTAAACATATATAATATTTGTATGGCGATTAATAGTGTTTATTCAAAGGGTTATAAAATAAAATAACAAAGTTATAGTACTATTTATATAAAGATAAAACATTATACAATGTTTTTTGGTCTTTATTATTTTTATTAGGTTATAAAATTTCCTGTAAAATATTTGCTCAAAAGTTAAATGTTTATGCATGAAAAGTCTAAGAATTTATTTTATAATTTTAAACTAAAAATAGCAAATCATAATTGAGTTTATATTAAAAAAATGTATCATACTTTACACATCAATAAAAAAAAAAAAAAATTAAATATACACTGTTTCTAAATCTTATGTTACAAACAAATGGTGTGACAGTCACCATTCACTTGGGATTTAAATACTTTCCAAAATGGTGGAGTAATAGTTTTTTCATTATTCTCACCAATTTAACAGTAAATATTTGTTAGTAATTTTATAGCCTGTATCTGTAATAAAAATGTATTTAATATTTTAAAGTTCTTCAACTTTAGGTTAAAAAAATAATAATAATATTTACAAAATGCGTATACTGGATACAGAAAAATCAAGTTCTTAACCAAAACAGAAGAAATTCATACTCGAAAAAGAAATAATAACTTATAGAATTTTAATGAAGTTCATTTAAACGTTTATAAATAAAATTAATGATTGCTTACCATAATTAAACTTTACAAAAAATTCAGTTCTCATACTAACCTCAACATAAGTCACTTATCTTCTCACCACAACCCTATATGAACACTCAAATGAAAGTCAAGTAGAGACCTCCTTTACTAAAATTATTTTTCTTTAATATCCAAAGTAGTTTTATTGGGAGGTATCCTACATCTGTTATTTCATGTTATACTTATATCACCAAATCATTAATATTTGTTGTGCTTAATTCTATAGTTATATATTTTTTTAATAAAATAAAATATATATATATATATATAAATTAAAGTTTCATGTTAAACAGTACCTTTACTAATTTCTATGTAGTATTTCTATTTCTCAATAGTATTTTATAACTACTCTGAAATTTAAATATAGGTAACTTAAGCACTATCGTCAATTTTAATTTTTGTACAATTATAATTTTCATCGGATTGGAGAGAAATAAAATTATTTTCCTTTTCTATATCGAAAATAATAAAGTTAGGATCCAATAAATTAAATTATAATTAGTGACGAAATTTAATTTGAGATTCATTTATTTTCAATGAAAGTAATGAATGCGTGCCACAGCTTATGAATGTGAGATTGGATAGGTATTAGAATCTTGATCTGTAGCGTCAAAGTTATTTGTTATATGATATTATCTAATAATTATTTTAATTATTCATCATAAATAATAAGAACCTGATTATTATTATTATAATTTATACATTTTCAGTTAGAACATAATTCAATTATAAGAAAACTCTTTTAAAAAAAATCTAAAAATCTGGTTTGTTTCAGGCTTCCTCTTCTAAAACTTCGTCAATCATAGTCTCTTCAAATGTTATCGTTATAAATATACTTCAAAAACGAAAAATAGCTAACTATAACAACAATTATGTTTAACATTATGTTACAATATACTATTTTTAAGTTTCTTCAAAAAACATTTTAATATTACGCCCATAATAAGTGCGCTGTGAAGACGAACTCTCCGAAATTCATATGGCAAAAGCCGGTGTACCCCAAGGAAGTATTCTTGCTCCCATGCTTTATAATATTTATACATCTGATATTCCTCACTTGAACCTTACTAATCTAGCTACTTTTGCTGATGACACATGCATAGCATCTTCTGACCCAGATATATTCACTGCAACGGAGAACCTCTAATCCCATCTAAATGACCTTCAAAATTTGTTTAATCTATGGAGAATTAAAATAAATGAAAATAAATCATCACGCAACACATTTACACTTCGTCCCAATAACAGCCCTTCCATTACTCTCAATAACTATTCCTAGAGAAAATTCAGTAAAATATTTAGGTATTCATCTAGACCAAAGATTAACATGGGCCACTCACATTAAAACAAAAAGAAAATCAATGAAACTAAAACTACATAAACTTCGACAACTTTTACGTTCCAAAATATTACTTAGTGACAAAACTCTATTTTACAAACAATTAATTCGTCCTGCAATGACATACGGAATCCAAATATGGGGATCGACCAAAAATTCAAACTTAAATCTCCTCCAATATTTTCAGTCGATTAGTCTCCGCCTCCTGACAAACGCACCTTGGTATATTAGTAGTCATACTATCCATAAAGACTTAAACATTCCAACTCTTCACGCCCTCGTCTCTGCCCACTATAAAAAATATCATTTTAATACAAATAATCATTCAAACCCACTAATTTCAAACCTCTTCTCTAAGACTCTCCCTGATAACCCTCCTCGTCGACTAAAACGAAATTGGCCTCGTGATTTACTTCGCTAAATAATTAAAAAATAATAAAAAATAAATAAAAAAAAAAAAAACAGTTTGAAATAGTGTCGATGGACACCCCCTTCACTCAAGTCTCCAAATCTTGTAAAAAATATTATCCAATTTACTCATTGTTTTACTATATTACAGATTGTAAATATATTTATTTTATTTAATAAAAAAAAAAATATTACAAGAATACTCTTATTTTTATAACTAATGTTTTGTTGTCTAACTCGACTAATTGTTTTTTTATATTTAATTTATATGCCAAACATATCTTTTTGTATGTAACATATTCGAAGACTGCAACCAATACTTCGATTTTCCAAGCCTATTCTACAAATAACTTCAGCAATAAATTAATTTTACTTTTTAATATCTCTAAAGACTTAAGTTCGTTTATAAATACCTGTATTTGATATTTATTATTTCATTTTGTGTAATAAAAGAATCAAATTTGTAACAACATTTAAAATGTTGTAATACATTATTTAAAAATGAAATAAATTAATATTACTACACAATATAGGTACTAAGTATAACTTAGTATAACATAATATTAATAATTTAATGAGCCTATAAAATTACATTATTTACTCGATAGGCTGATTGATTTAAAATATTACTTTTGACTACCTATAATAAGCATTGGAATAATTACATTACATTATTTTTAATAGAATGTATTCAATAATTATAAAATAAAATAGGTTATATTAAATTACAATGCTATTTTAATATTAATATGCATGTATTATCATTGATTTTAGAATATACTAAAATAGTATATTCTAAAATCAATGGTATTATATTGGACATAAAATTGTTTTATTTTTATTATTATGGACATTTTTATGTCAATTATAAAAATATTATGAAATTTATAATATTTCAAAGTCCATTAGTTGTTCAATGTATATACTCGTACAATTATTGTTACGATTAGAAATCAATACATACATAATTATACTTACTTTTTTTTGTCGTTTTTGAATCAACGACGCCACGGGAACAGTTTTAGCATTACTTCCGTAGACATAAATTATACTTATGAAAAAATAAAAACACTAGAAAAATCTAAGACAGTCATACAATTATTTTAATCCTAATACTTTTAAGATATGATTTTTGTAGTAACTTATCCAGAAATAGTTGTAATGATCAGTTTTAATTCCAAAAACAGTATTAAATCAACTTGAAAGGTAAATTATACTAAATGTACAGTTATAATTTAAGGGGTGAGATTATAAGTGAACTATAATAATTATAATTATTTATTTAGTTTTAGACAACATTAAAATAGAGTATATAGTATAATAATATTTGAAAAACATTCAGAAATTCATAATATTGAGTGATTTCGGTTTCTTTAAATCTATCCTAGCACAGAATATAAGAAATATATATATAAATTTAATATATTCTGTAATCCTAGCTATAAAAACCCACTGGCAACAAATTAAATCATAAAATAACTTCCTCTACTCGTTCGATAGTCTTTTATTGAACGCCCACCTCTTGAAGCCTCGAATGATAATAATACTCCAAAAACAAAACTATCATCCCTCTGCAAAACACATCAGGTGTTCCTTGGGAAGGAACAACAAAGCATACCAACTTCTATCAATTTCCGTAATAAAAATTTATGTTTTTCTTATTAGAAATTCTTATAAATTGATAAGAAAATAACCGAAAAGGCGGTATGTACATGAATTTATTAAGATAAGAAGCAAATAAGCAGTTTGTCCATATACTAGAGCAAAAAGTAGTAAGTAACATGAAGTTACTGCTTTTTCCCTAGTATTATTGTATTCACTTTATGAATAAATGACAATGATCAGAGGGAAATAGGCAGTAACTCCAAATAAAAGTGTACATACTGCTTTTCTTCTTCTGACTTACATAAGACAATAAGCAGTAAGTCCATTAAAACTCATTAAAAATTATCAAAAAACTTTTATTTTGTGTTCAATAGTTTACTCATAAAAAATACAATAACATACCATCTCTTTAAGGTTTAAAAAATTATTATTTTTACCCTACGGCCTAATTTAATGTTGAAAACTGTTTTATCCTCTCCTGAAAACTACGATTTTTGGCGTTACTGCTTAGTGGCTTATGACGGCAGTATTAGTTTGTATGATTTAGTTTGAATAGGGTTTTAAATTGTTCTCGAAATGTATGATTTTTTTTAAAAACTTTATAAAATATTAATTAGAACTTTAATTTAGAACTTCATATATTTAAGTATATGATTATACTAAATGGTTAAATACTTATTTCGTGGTCAAGGCTTTTTGATCACTTGTATCAATTATTCAATGTCCATTAATTCTTGATATAATTTGACATTTCATAAACGATAAAATCAAAAGTTATATTAAATATACTTATTTTTATCCTCAATTTCTACCATATCATAATAAAATGAATATATTTATGTTTAAACCACAAAATATTAGGTACTTATATTCATAATTATATTTATATTATTAATATTGAAGATATAGTAAAATGTGATATTATTTGCGTATCAAATCAATTTGTAAACGATAAAATGTGTAAAAAGGTTATAAGTGATGTGAAATATCATATCTAACTTATAGCAATTCTAATTCATAAAATGTTATAAAATTACAGTAATGTCTTATAAACTCAAAAAACCGGTCAATTTAATTTATTAGTGCTCATTGCATGTAACTGGAAATATAAATCTTAAATTATGCCATAATTGTATTAAGAAAAATAATACATTAATACTCATTAATAACAAACGTGTCGTTATACCCGAAATAATATTATGTAAATGATCACTGTTGAAACTATAATTCTTACTTCACGCCTTAATACTTAACAAATATCTAGTCTGCAATTATAAATGAAATTCTTCATCGTTTACTTATCATATGAATTTATAATACTGTCACGCCAATATAGCCTATATGTGTGTGTATGTTTGTGTGGTTTGATAGTAAATCCATTTAAGAGAAACATCTTAGGAAACTTGATTATACCTTATCACAAAGGAATAACTAACGAGCTTAATGTCATCAAATTTAATCCACCGACGACCAACAAAGGAACGTAATGCTCAAAATATATTTATTATATATGAATATAGGTAGTACCTTATTCAGATTTAATATTGTTCTTCCGCTATATTTTAATAATCATACAAACATTTCTCGGAAATGTAATTCGTGCACGTTTTATTATTTTATCACACGTTAGAAAAAAACTGGGTAACAATGGTTTATTATTTTCCAAACTTATTTTTTGACACCAAGCGAAGCGTTTATTGAAAGAATAATTGCAATATTTGCAATAAAGCAACAATTAACATTCATTGGTTCCAATATTTTTAGTAAGCCGAGTTCACTGTTTAATTTAGATTTATTACGTTCTAAAAGCAGTTTATGGACCTATGAAGTTTGGTCGCGTCCCATATCAATAAATTGATTACGATGAATCCAACGCTCGTCTTAATGAAGATTTACCTTCTTTACTCAATCTGTACTGAAATAAAGTACATTATTTCGAAATTACGTCATTCATTATTACTGAACCCGCCGTAATAGGTGCTCGAATTTTATCATCGACTTCTTTGTCATATGATTCGAATATGAGTAACTGTATACGTGAAGTTTCAAATGTAGCGACTATTGGCTAATTACGAAAATTAACAAAAACTGCTAGCTTAAAATTTCCTCCCATAGTCACAAGTTTATTTCGAATATAAAAACTTAAAAACTTACCGTGAACCAACTCCACTTGAAACATACTTTTATTGTAATGACAAAACTAAAATGTTTACGAAAAATAGATATAAAACAGTGTCCGTGGTAGATAGTGTGTTTAAGAATTCAATTACGTACATAGAATTAAAAAAGTTAATTAATTGACACTCGTAAAAGCTTGCAAAATAATAAAATTTTTACATCACTTATAAAGTACTTACACATAACGGATTATATTGTAAATAAATATTTTTATTTGGACGAAATATTTTTAATGCGATTTAAAATTTATTCAATTTAAAAAAAATTAGAACATCTAACATTTCCTTATGATTTTGAAAAAAACCATTTACTAAAAAAAAAAAAAAATTTTTAATTATTCTAAATTAAATAAGTCCAACAACATTTTACATAGTAATTACATGTGTAAGTGATGGTACATATTTTACATATAAGATGTATATATCTATATTTCAAAAATATTTGAGGAAACTGTGATAATTGTTTCGATTTTTTTTTTTGTGTTTTAATATACTTATCAGATTTCAAAGATTTTTTACATTATCTAAATTACATTAATGATTTTAAAAGTGTGTGGGCTTGACACTACCAATACCACTTACAATAAATAATAAAAGTCTATAATATTTTTGTGTCTATAATTTTGTTTTTCTTCGAATTCGTATCGTTAGAAGTTAGTAATTATCAGTTAGACATTGTGTATTAACATAATTTAGTACTTACCGGTTTTTTTCTACATACAATTATTTAAAATACTCAAAGTTGCGAGCTCATTAGGAATCTGTATACTTAAACGAATTTTCAAATTTTAAAATGAAAGAGAAGTTTGTACTGTAAACGTTGCGAAAAATAAGTATCGAAAGGCTTATATATATAGGCTCATATCCTTCAAGTAAATTAGTACATTCTTACTATCGAACACCAACAAAATAAACTTAAACAACAATTTTTAACATCTATATTTTCATGATCTTCAGAAGACAATTTTTTACTATTATTTAATGATTTATTTCGTGTGCTAACATTGCAATTTTTAAACTAAAAATTCTTCTTTGGAGAACTTTTTAAAACCATAGCAAGACAATTCCATACGAAAGCACTAAATGAAAACAATTTATAAGGAGACTTTCACATTAATTAAACAAAATATGTAGGATAGACTCATTTGGGTTTCTATCGACGAGTCAACTAATGCGGAGGAGTAACGTTATTGTTGGTAAACATAGTTCTGAATCTAGTAATTCGTACCAAGTAAATTATGAATAATTAGATAAATGGAATGATAAAACCATTCCTAAATTTTCAATAGTTCAATAAATTAGTAATGGCCCGAAGTCGTGAAATATGAAAAAAATATTTTATTCTTGTCCGGCATCGCTTCTTATATGACTAAAGCAGGTGATATTATAAATGTATTTGTTTCCTAAACTAATACATGTAATGTGTTTGTCATATGGTTTACATCACGTAACAAATATAATAAAATAAAATTACACCAACGTTAAATAATTTATAGCAACCGTTCAGAAAATATTCCTTAAAGCACAAAGTCAAGTTTCAAAGTTTAACGAATTGTATTCTGATCTAAATTTTCCACCAGAAAATATTTTTACGAGATTAAATGCCGCACAGTATGATTGTAAAAATGTTGAAAAAATTAAAGTTATAATTTAGATATTTATATTAGACTCCTGGGCCCCCGTACGAGAGTCTCAGTATTCTAAGTATTTTCAGAGAGACCCAGTATTTTTGTATCTGAGAAATAAATAAATAAATAAAAAAATAAATAAATACATTTCAAATATAAATGCTAAAACTAGCTTCTTAATCGATAAAACTAAAAATTTGGTTCACTCTATAAATGTTTATATCAGAAAGTTTATTTATTTTCGAAGAGTAAAGATAAAATAGAAAATTTAGAATAACTAACATTTCCTTATGATTTTGAAAATAAACCATTTACAAAAAAAAAAAAAAGATTTCTTTTCCTACACATTACATACTAGATCACCTTACAGCAGAAGTGACAAAACTTTCTTTTTTTTTTTGTGTTATCTATGGATTTCATTTTAAAAGGAATTCAAGTGAATTCAAACGTATTCGTCAATTAATTAAAATAAGAATATTTTAATACATTACAACTTCATTATGTTTTGTTGTGAGTTTATCACATTTTTATCCTACTGTTATAATATTGTAAGTAAATATTTGGGCTAATATAATAAACATTATTATATAATATCGGACAGAAATAATAATATTACAAATGTTAGTAGTTTTAAAACAAAAAGTTAACAAATTATAATAGAACAATTATAGATCGGCGTAGTATTATACGTTCCGGCTTACACTGCAAAAATATCCTTAAGAAAAAACCATTTTCAGTAGTACCTTAACACCGTATTATAATAAGATTATGTATGGAATAGTAATTCGTTCAAAAACATAATATATTATCGTGATTCACATGACGTACATAATAATATGATGTACGCGACGACGGTAAGAATATTTGAAGTTGAACGCCAATCGTTTTTCATAATGAAATCATTTGTCGTTTTACATTTAACACACTCGACGTTTGTAATCGGAGACAGAACCGTATTTTGTATAATAATCGACCTTCATCTTTGTAATAATTCAAAAGAAAAATGAACCAGTGAAGTTCCATTTTTCGTTATTCTTATGTATACGAAACCCTGCAGGATTTTCGGTGTCTGACTCGTAAACCCGCGTCTTAAATTACCTCCGTCCGATGAGTGAAAAACATAATTTATTCCGGCAATGTAGGTACTCTCAGATTTATTCATACCTTTTACGTTTGATTTTCTCGTCAATCGAGGAAGGGCAATGTGTTTTATTGTCAATGCAAACGTTTTATGAATACGTTTCACGCCTTCACACTAATTTACTTACTATCAATTATGAAGTTGGTCAATGAAATATTCGTAATGGATTTCATCCCGTTCTTATTCCGAACCCTCCCAGGGCTCCCTCCAGCCATGATGGCGCGGAAAAACAACATTCGATCCAGTTGCGTCGATCAATCTCCATTTTTATACAGACGTGTGTTTGTGTGTGTGTATGTGTGTGTATGTGTGTGTATGTGTGTGTGTGTGTGTGTGTGTGTGTGTGTGTGTGTGTGTGTGTGTGTGTGTGTGTATGCGATGAACGCAAACCAACAGAAATGGAACTACAATAGTACACCCCGACCGGCTTCGGAAATTGACGCTACGGGGAGGGGTTTTCTCTTATACCCGTATGCTTCGTGTGGTAAACCGTTTCGGCGTGTTTAGTGTTCGATAGGTTAGTAGATAGATTCGTTCATTCTTTTTCATTACTTTAATCCTACGCCAGGTACTCACTCGGAACGCCGATTGAAAAATATCTATCAGTATAAGTACATGTTTGTGTTTGGCCGGCGAAACGCAGGGGATTTCCGAATGTTTCAAACCGCGTTAAGTTACATGTTTGGTCTTCAAAATTGTATTACCGAAAAACAAATTTTGATTTTAAAATGTTAAAGCCCACGATAATACGGTTTTCTCTAAAAAATTGTTATTATTACTGTTAATTATAATTATTAAATTCGTATGAAACAAAGTGCGTCAACATAAAGACCAATGTTCAGGTACTGATCGGCTTTTATTATTCAATAATATTAATCATTCCGATGTTATAGTTTTGAATAAAACCCTACAGGCAGCGATCTTTTTTTCTGTCTATATCAAAACTATTATTGCCACGTTATCTGTAATGTTAATACGAGTACATTACGAGAAGTAGAAAGATATTAATTTATAATTTTTTATATGTTGTGACCTGTCAAACCATTAAATAATTTATTCAATATAACATTTTGGATGAAACTCAGCATATCCCAATGATACCATTGGGATGTATTCCCAACTAACTAATAATATACAATAAAACAATTAATATATGAGAGTATAAATAAAAAATATATGAAAGTTGCATAGAAATACAAAATTCAATAGTTTTCTTATTGAATCACTTGCATACAAAATTATTATTTGGTGTAATTAATACTAAAGTAAAAATTCAAAAATTGTAAAACTCCTTGGTATCGAGTGAAACATCATGGTTGACGAGAGATGGGTGAATGGTATTTTTATAATAGCCTTTTAAAATCGAAACCCAATTACCATTACTCTGGAAAAAAAAAACGGTTCTAAGTGAAAGAAGTCAGGTGGATATGGTTATATTTCTAAAAATAGTTATTGTAGTAGAAGAACTAAATTTCTTAATAAGGCATTTTGTTTTTCTTACGCACCACAGCTCCACATAAATAAAAATATCTTGTGAATCCGTAGCTCCACATGCACCGTATTTCCGCACGGTCGAAAAAATGAACGCCGTAACTCCGCATTCTAAAAATATTTTTAAAAACAACAAAAGTTCCCAGCCTATATCGGCGTAAAACCATGTTGAAATTAAACTATTATGTCTGCAAAGCTATATCTTTTGTGTACCGATTAATTTCTCATGTCTTTGTAACTCAACGAATTGACAGTGATCACTGATCAGTTGCCTATCAGTTTAAGATTACAAATTTATTTTATAAAGTTTTACTTATACATTTAAAAATGGCAAGTTTTATATACAGTCAACGAAAAAATGTGCTGTTAGTGAAAAATAGTTATAAATATTCCAAGTATGCAGAATTAAAATCAGGTGAAACTGGATGGAAATGCCAAATATACCAAATATATAGATATAGTTTTGTAAAAAGTTTGGCTTCGTTTAATAATATATAATTTTAATTTATTTTAATTTACATTATAATACTATTTTAATTTAAACAATGACGATTTTTTGTTTTTTTATTTTTATTATATAATTACCTAGTATTACCTGCAAGTATATATATATTAGTCCAATATCATTTTTATTTAACTTTAAAAAATTTATTATATTTTGTATTTAAACATTAAAAATAAAAAAATTATATGCGGAGAGAGGGTGTTAAAAAAAACTTCGTATGCGGAGTTAAGGTAATATATTTCAAAATGGCCACAAAGCATGCGCAGTTACGGTGCACCGTGTTTTTCAAACTTTGATGACACCGCCAACGCATACTCGTATATCAGTTAATACGTTTCGGAAATGTTCAAGAATTTTGTCAAAACAATATATAACATTTACAGTCATTACCCACGATTTGTATAGAAATCGATCGATATAATTGACGCCAAGAAGTTTTTTAGTGGAAGGTAATTTTTTTCATTTTTCAACAGTTTTCTCGGTAATTGCGAAAAAACGACAACATTTATGGCTTACCGGTTTTTTGAGCTGTTTATAGGTATTTTCAGTATTCAATTTTCCTTTATTATGGATATTTCATTTTTTTAGATTCTGAACGGAGTGAAGAATGTATTGATTTTACAATGATGTGTGTTTTTTTTTTTTTTTTTTTTTTTTTTTTTTGTGTCTGTCGACACGTTTTGGGGCAGTAAAAATGCTTCGATTGCCTTATGTAGCAACTTTTCTGAAAGGAAAGTGAATCTATTTGGTACTTTGGGGGGTCAAAAGTTAAAAATTTCCAATATTTTTTAAATACGACGGGAAAAACCATAAAAAAATTTGGGAAAAACGGGAGTTTTTACGCAAAACCAGTTTTTGACATAATCAAATTTTTTATTTTGCTATAACTCAAAAACTAATCGATGTAAATACTTGAAATTTTCACCAAATGTTTAGATTAGCGTTCTCTATACACCATTAAATTTTCAAAGTATTTTGACTTTTATAAAGCTATTTATAGACAATTGAAATTTTCAATATTTTTAAGTATTTTTTTTTTAAAAAACGATAAAATTTTTTTGGCTGCCTAGAAAATCTTGAAAATTTAATACAAGGTTTCTTATAAGTTGTTCCTTAACTGATAAAAAAAAATCTAAAATCGTAAGTCACAATTTTTTTTTATAAGTGCTCAAAGTTCCAATTTATACGAAATATGTAAAAATCACGATAATTTGCAAGTTATTTTGTAGATAAAAATTCATAAAATTTTTTCTGTTCATACTTAAGGTTCAAAATTTTAACACGAGGTTATCTATAAGCTACTCTTCAAAAATCTTTAAAAAAATTTCTACCGGAATTAGAGGAAAAAATTTTATGACTGTTTGAAATTTAAATATTTACGAAATTGCATAAAATAGCGATTTATTCTCAAACGATTTTAAATATTTTTTATAATTCAAAAAGTATAAGTCGCAGATTTTTGAAATTTCTACCAGCTGTTAAGATTGGTATTTCCATTATGTCATATTTTTTTCAAAATATTATATTGGTTTTTAAGCCACTTATAGGCATTTAAAATATTCGATTTTTTTACATTTTTTTTTTATAATCGGTGATAAAAAAAATTTGGCTCGTACAAAATACTTGAAAATTTAATAGAAGATTCCACAGAAGTAGTTCTTAAAGTCATTCAAAAATTATTAAAATCCATAGGCACAATTTTTTTTTATAAGCGTTTGAACAGCGAATATTGACAAAAAATTACATGTAAAATATAATATACTGTATAATATTCTAGACTGACAAAGATATCGGTTTTTTTTAAAATGCTCTAACTCAAAAATGAAAAACCGCAACAACTTGAAATTTTCACCAAATCTTTATATTGACGTTCTCTATACATGGTTAAGATTTCAAAGTATTTTGACATATTTTGACTTATTTATAGACAATTTAAATTTTCGATTTTTGTTAAATTTTTGTTTTTAAACATCTATAAAATTTAATTGATTGAGCGAAAACTCTTGAAAATTTTATACTAGGTTTATAATAAGTTAAACTTATCGTAACTAAAAAATATCGGTGATCGGTTAACTCAATTTTTTTTTATAAGCCCTTAATTCTCAAATTTGTATAAAATGTGTAGAAATCACGATAATTTGCATGTTATTTTGTAGATAAAAATTCATAAAATTTTTTTTGTTCATACTTAAGGTTCAAAATTTTAACACTAAGTTATCTATGAGCTACTCTTCAAAAATCTTTAAAAAAATTTCTACCGGACTAAGAGGAAAAAATTGTATGACTGTTTGAAATTTAAATATTTACGAAATTGCATAAAATAGCGATTTATTCTCAGACGATTTTAAATATTTGTTATAATTCAAAAAGTATAAGTCGCAGATTTTTGAAATTTCTACCAGCTGTTAAGATTGGTATTTCTTTTATGCAATATTTTTTTCAAAATATTATATTGATTTTTAAGCCACTTATAGTCATTTAAAATATTCGATTTTTTTACATTTTATTTTTATAATCGCTGATAAAAAAAATTTGGCTTCTACAAAATACTTGAAAATTTAATCGAAGATTCCACAGAAGCAGTTCTTAAAGTCATTCAAAAATTATTAAAATCCATAGGCACAATTTTTTTTTATAAGCGTTTGAACATCGAATATTGACATAAAATTACATGTAAAATATAATATAATGTATAATATTCTAGACTGACAGATATCGGTTTTTTTTTGACATATTTTGACTTATTTATAGACAATTTAAATTTTCGGTTTTTCTAAATTTTTCGTTTAAAAATAAAATATACTTATATAATATTTATAAATAACATTGTATTATATTCTAGACTAACATATGAACTCCGTTCAGAATCGTTATTCGTATACAAGGATATCTATCATTGCATTCAAATTTAACAAATCCATTATAATAATGACCTATCCTATAAGCGAGGTGCACTCCACCCCTAACTGTACAGCAGAGCGAGGCCCATCCGGTTCTTTTTTTTTTTTTGTAAAAACATCAAAAGTTAAGCTTAATTTAAAAGAAAAAATGGTTCTTTTATCATAACAACCATCTTTAAAAAAAATCTTCATAAAATATATAAGTTGATCTAGGTTCCTGACTTTTTTCACTCATGATCGTTTTTTCGAGAACAATAGTACCTACATTCATTTGATTCATGTTTAAATAACCAGTACAGAGATCACCTATTTTACCCATCCCTGTATCTAACCTAACCTAGGGGTTTTGCTCTTTGGTTTTACTTTTTTTTATACTAAAATATTATGACACTATTTATATAGAAACATCAGCGATCCTTAAGAACATCCATCATCAAAACTCCAAGGAGGGGACATGTATGATCGGTACCTCTCTGGCTCTTGGTGATCGTTATCGATAAATTGGTGAATAGTATCGATAATTCCGATAATTCGTTCTTTTGGGGTAAATGTTTATCCATGAGAGATAAGATTAGCTAAAAAAATCAATTCAATTTAATATGGCCAAACATAATATATTTAATACAAATTAATGATTATAATATTTTATGTATAAATATACGAGTATAGTAGACACGAAAAAGCCAGGAGAACTCTTGGCGATAGATATCCTATGCTCAAGATGCGTTCTATTGTTTTCCAATCATCGCGTTTCTGGCCATCAAGAAGTGAAGAAATATATTGTTATAAATCAAGCGCATAAGTATTATATTGACTCATCAACACTATGTCATATTTCGTACATGTGACAGTTGTTTTAACATCGAAGAAGCATTAATACATAGGGATAGTACATCTGCCTGAACAGCATCATTCGATACACCTTCGTGTTATTAATCTTTGAAATGTACGATACGATAAAATATTTTTACATTAGTATTACTAATAGTTATTTTAAGTTTGCTACCTATTATGAATTTTATTATTAAAATGGTTTTATATGACATGCATATACATACACGATTATACGTCATATCATTGGATTTTGGCTATAAATATTCGCGCTAGTCATAATTGCCGGTACAAAATATATAAATGAATAAAAATAAAATAAGTTTAACTTATGTAGTAGGTGTTCAGTACGGCCGCTAATATTGCATTATTTATCAGACACATAATTAACATAAAAAAAAATGACAGATAATACTTCAAAATGATAAATCGCTAATGATACAATATTTTCAAAACTATAAACATGAATCACATGATAAGGTTTTTATTTCTCATGCGTCTTAATTTAATTTTTATTGCTATTGGAGATCACCCAAGTGCGACTGTTTCCCGACATTTATCGATATTATTTATAATCCATCTGCAATAACACTTAAAAGTTCATATTTTTTACTAATTAATCATTAAATTCTGATCTACGAATAAACTGTTAAATATTATTATTAACCATTTCAATCAAGAAGTTCGATATTAATATAATTACTATACTAATACAATAAAATCTCATTATAACGGACCCTCTATTAAACGCGATCCGCCTTATAACGAGAAATGTCAAAAGTACCAGTGCAAATAATATATAAAAATTACCTCTCTAAGACGGAACCTCTAAATAACGGAAACGGACAATTTTCGTGATCCAATTAGTAAAAATACTCTCTGTTAAACGGAAAATAAAAATATTTGAAAAAAAAAATTACAATTATGTAGATCCTACATATTATATATAAGATCAAGAATGTGATAAACGTGCTGTTTTTAATCAAAAAAAAAAAAAAAAACAATCAATTATTAAAAATTATTTTTCTAAATTGTAAAAAAAATATAAATATATTACTACTTAAAATGATTCTTTAGTTCTTAGTTTTAGTTTTTTAACATTATACACAAACCATTTAAATATTTAGTCATACATAATAATCTTACTGAATTAATATATACACACATTTACGTTGTACAAAGTATTTACCTAAAATATAATTATTTAACACATACATAATACACACAGTCTTGAAACTTGATTTTTTCTACCTCTCTATGACGGAAAATTCTTTATAACGGAAGAATATTGGTCCGTATATATAAGTTATAAGTGATTCCGTTTTAGAGAGGTTTCACTGTATAACATTGATATATATTTTAATCAGATCAAACGTAATGAAACCGACTATTATTTAAATAAATGTATCATGTGAAGTTAGAAGAAATTAGTTTCATAAAGCTATCCCGTGTGGTTCTATGGTCAGGTGTTATTAGTCCTGGATGTTGGTCCTTTGTTATATTACGCATATTATTTATATTTGAAAGTAATAATAAATCATCATATTTAAAAAATTATTCTATACAAATATCAATGTTTTATATATATTATATATTATTATATAATTATTATTATTTATTATTATATATAGATATTAATAATTGAATCTTATATGATTATAATTTGTTCAATGTTCTTAAATTATAAATTATATTTAGTTGTTAATATACTAACATTTCTATAAAAACGACACCTTTGAAAATAAAAAAAAGAATCACTTATACTGATGAAAATACTTGCCACATTATGAATTTAAAAAAAATAGGTATGTTTAAATCTTTGACAGTTTAAATACAACGCTAAATAGCCGATAAGCTTAAAATTATTTATTTTTTTAAAATAAATATTAATGCTTCCCGAGTCAAAATTGACATAATTTCCAACTTTTTCCTTCATATTGAAAAAACTTCTAAAGCAACAGAAAATTAACCTGTTTAAAGTACTTTTAAGATTCAAATTCTGATTATATAAAATAATAAAAAAAAACTTTTGGTATAATTCACGGAAAAATAAATGATGAAATACCGTCATTATTTGTGAAAATGATAATTTTTCCGTATTTCTTACTTTAAAAGCTCCAATATAATAATCAGATGTACAAAAATCATTTAAATTTTAAACACTTGGTAAATATACTTAACCTTTCATATAAGTCGTAAAGTCCAAAAATAATCATTAATCATTTTATCAAAATAAAAATAAAAGGTCTCAACATAATATTTTGAATTTGAATTATATTTTACGTATAGGAATTTTTCAGAAAAATCAAAAATTATCTAAAATTAAGATACTTTGTGCTTCCAATCAAAAAAGTTCTTGCATTTTCTTTAGATAACTACTCGAATAATCAATCACAGGAAAGAGGGCAGTAAAAAAAAAAAAAACCGTTAAAAAGATCGGTGGATCTTTTTCTCGGAATCGTTATAAAGAAACAACAACTACTGTTTCTCTTATTATAATTATTGAAAAGTTTAAAATTTAAAAAAAAACGTGGTTTTTATTTCATTCTCAATACTGATATATTTTAATTATTGGTTTTGGTTATAGTATTAATTCACAAAAACATACTTTAACAAATGGTTTTTTTATTGCTGCAGATAGCCAAAACTGATTTTGAAACCCATGTCAAGCTCTAGAATAAACAATACAAAAATACACTATTCTTTTTGAATAATTCATAAGATTTAGGTCGCTGTCTTATAAATTTATAAGAAAAATATTACTCACTCAAACTTTAGATTTTTTGTATCTTTCGATATAAACAAGTCAATATTTATTTCAAATTATTTAATTTCAACGCTGTCCAATTTTAAAATATTTTGAAAATAATTCACAGTGAATTTAATTAATTTTGTTATATTCCAATTAAATATAATATTGATTCTCAGTATAATATTCTATGCCATATCTAAGAAATAAAACCTTTGAAAAGTTTAAAATCGAAAATATATGTTTTTTTTTTTTTAAAAAAATTACTATTTCTAATATAAAAATACTGCTCTATTTCATGAACATTTTAAAAAGTAAAGATTAATAATATTTAGTGAGTAATATTAATATATTAGTACCTGTATAGTTGATCCTGATGTTCAAAATACAAACGTGTCACCGGTGTAAGGAATATATTATACTCATAAGAGTTCTTTATTTGATTTGGTTCAATGCAAATTTCAGAACCAACGATGTGAACGGCTATTTATAATAATGGCAGTAGAAAACGAAAAAGGCTTACATGATTTTTAAAAAACGTTATGACAATAATTATAAACATACTGTTAGCTAAATTAATACTAATCAATAATTATTTTCAGATTTTAAAAAGTCTAATACGTGTCCCCATCTTCGCTATAATAAGTTCAAAAATACTATCGTTCTGGTTTTCTTAAGTTTATGAAGTTAATTTCTTAATATCAAATAGTTTCCTTGGCCGTTTCAAGCAATTTTATTATTTTTTTTTTTTTTTACGTTTGTATAATTATTTAAATATATATTTAAATTACCAAAAGACAAAAAATTAATTATAAAAACCTAACACTTACAGTTTTATACAAATAATACAAGCGTAATCAAATTTAATTATACAGAACAATGAAAACTTTATAAATAACAAATACGAGTACATAGTTTTTTTTTAATATCACGTAGGTTAGAATATTCAAAATTTTATTTAATATAAAACAGTAAAACATTTTTATAACATTTTGTATCAAGATATTTCACTATACCAACAAAATTATGTTCTCTAAGACATTATTTTACTCACATAATATTATTTTCTTAAATACTACTAATAATTATTTAAAAATATACTAATGGCAATATACTTGTATATTAAAATTTTGTACTTCAGTGCACATTAAAGGTCTTTATGTAAGCACTTCTATGTTAAAAATTTCGATATTGATGGGAAAATGTTTCAAAAAAGTTTCTAAGTTATATTCGTTATTTTTAATCGTCTGGAAGAAGATATACAAACGTATTTTAAAATCTTTTTCTTTTCAAATTTCTCAGCACTTGTAAGAATTAAGTGCTTTTCCTCTAATATTTAATTATAGAAAACTCATTGTATTGTTGATATTCTATTATTTACTCTTTTGTTTTCCAATATTGAATAATTTTGATTAACTACTTTTTATGGTTATCTATTATAGTAAATACCGTCCCTTGTATCGTTAACTTATTCTTCTCTTCTATATATTTGTACTAATTGGTATGATTTATTTGCATCTGATTTAATAATTAGCAAAGCTCAGGAAAAAAATTTTAAATTTCAAAACAACTTTTATAGGTCAATGACTGATAAAACTTCTTCCAAACTTGGATCCATAACACATAACTAGATTAAGTAAAATGACTAATACAAATGTCTAAAACTAGGTTTCTGTATTTTTCACGGAATTGTATCAACTTTCTTTTCCTGAACTCCTAATATAAAAATATTCTTTAGAAAACCAAAGAATGTGAATCTACTGCTTTATAAATATTAAATGAAACTGAATGTAACCTTTAATTAAATTTCTACTGTAGGAGAAAACGAAATCTCATATTGTTATAATACTTCACTCTTCCTTGATAAATTGTTATGATAGTATATTTTGCTGTAATATATACTTTAAATGTTTATAAAAAACCACTGAATCATAATAATTGCTCTCTAAGGACTTAATATCTATCTATTTTTTTATATTGAATATTAAGTATCTATATAAAGGTATGTGTGTGTATAACTAATACTCCGAAACTTGTATTTGACAAAACTTTTTCTTTATCACAGGCAATAGACAATTCAGTATTCGATAAAAATACGACAATGTTCAATTTTGAATATTTATTTAATTTTACATTAGGACGGTAGTTCCGCTATTCTGAAAATTAAGTAAATACGCAACAACCATTAGTGGTTTTGAAATAGCACAATTTAAAAATTGCTCTAAAATTGTATTTTAATATATATTTTGTAACAATACAATTGATTACATATTTGCTCCTTTACGAAATTACATTAAAAATCTGTAAAAACATTTTCTTAACTAAAATACCTCAAATACTAAAATTTAAAATTTATGCTTATTGAACAGAATTTATTACACTCGCTATTCATTTTACGTTTACAATTTAATGACGTTTTTATAATATAGGTAGAAATTAATAAAAATCTAAAAATCCAAAAGAATACTAGATTGATTGTTAAATAGCTGTATAATATGAACATAAATCATTTTTGAACTGATAGTATTTACTTGTTATATATATTTTACTATCTCTATGTATATCTATATTGTAATCATAAATTATAATTTAAAATAATTTTAATTTACTGTTAATATAAATAATAACAGTAAAATGTATATTTTATTATTATTATATTTTATATATAACATATTATGTTATATTAATATAATTCAATTTCTAATATTGTAACAATTTATAATAATATTATTTAATTTTTATTCAAGTTTAATTTATAAGATTATTTATTTTTGTTTTAAAAAAAGTTTACGATTTAATAATACTATATTAAAATGAATAATATGAGTTCAATTTCATATGAAGAAAACACGCTTTTATTATCCGAATTATTCGCTATACGAATTTTTTTTCTTCTCCAAGATGTCAAACACTATGATTAAAAACGCAAGTCTTATTTTTTTATTTGTACGACATCTCTTTAAAGTTTAAATTTATGATTTAAGAAAAACTTTATATCATTTTTTTTTGATTTATTTAAGACTATAAAAAAAAAATCCACGTTAACACATTTTCAACATACTAAAATAAAATAATATTTATATAGTCTACTCAATTTTTGTACATACATCTTTGAATCTTTTGCATTATAGTTGTTAAACACTAATTTGATAAATATTCTATCAAATTTGTTAGGTTGAACGGTCAGGTATTTCATCAATATGAATCGTAGCCCATCGAAAATGGAGCTATATAATCTCCGCACAATTGAATTGAACCATTTATTTATAGATCATAAGTTTATTATGTAAAAACTATTTTTTAATACCTAGTACTTACATTATCCGTCAAATACGACGGATAAATAAAAAAATAAAAATAGTATTTCACTTAACTGTAACAACTGAAAATTCATATTCAATAAGTATTCAAAGCAATATTTTCTCTCTGTTATTTATATTTATTTTCTTTTTATTAAATTATTTCTTGAATAATTATAGATCAAGGACACTGTATACGATTGTAATTTTCTTGAAACATAAACTAATAGCCTTTTTTTAAACCTATAATAGAAAGTTGAGCTGTTATTAAAATGTTGATTATTCAATTAAAAAACTGTGTTTTTGTCAATAAAAATAGAAACATTGTGGATAAAAAAAAAAAAAATTTAATCGCGACAGACATTTTTATGGTAAGAAAAATATTAAATACACTTGATTACGACTTACTTCCGTCTAGATTGACCCTTTTTGACCTGACTTAAGGCTTAATTATTTCCCGAACTTTTTAACAGATCAACTATATACATCGTTTAAACTTTAAAGTATAAATTATCTTTTTAAAAGTTAAATGTGCTTCGCTAAAATAATAGTTTACTAAATTTAAATTTAAAAAAATATTCACGCAACACGATCGCTAATACATTTTGAGTTAGAATATTAGTCGAATATTGCAATTCGCAAAATTAATTAAAAAATTGTACATATAAACAATTAACTCAAAAAACATCTTGATGAATTTTTCATTGGTGATATCTAGGAATAAATAGTTATTTTATATATTCGAATAATACTTTATAAATAATTGATAAAATTTAAAATGTGAAAAGGTCGATAATTGACTTTGATTTATATCAAAAAATTACTATAACCAAGGTTATGTATACATTATGTAATTAAAAAATATTTTACGAATAATAACATAAAATATTATATATATATATTAAATTATTACACGGACAGTTATTGAATTTTATTGAATTGACAAACAAGTGAACCGAATAAGAACTGTCCATTTTACAAACAAGTGACTGCAGCATGAATTTAAGGTAATATGACTTAAAGTGGAAATTACTCCTTTATGTCATAGGTTGACAACCTGACATTGTGTTAGGGGGCAGTATGTGACAGTTCAATATTAGGATGGCATGTCCCGTTGTCTAAAAATAATAGAATATTTCTGTTCTGCGATTGTATATCAGTTATTTTTTTTTATTGCATAGTTTTAAATGTCATCTTACGGGTGTCGATGATACAAAAATAACCATTAAAGTTCGGCACTCGTAACTAGCCGTAGTCTAAGTTATTTTCCATGTTATTATTTTCCGTCTTATCGATAATTTTGAGTCAATTTTGATACGGTTACCGGTCCGTTTTCGGTTTAGTGAGATTTCCGTCTTGGCGGTATGAATTTATTATGTACTTGAAATGAGACCAAATAAATTTTCCGTGTAACCATGGCTTCCGCTTTACCGAGGTTCCGTCTGAGTAAGGTTTTACTGTAATTGTCGCGATCAAAGGGTGTTTCCTAACGTTTTTCTATACAATTATATTATTTATTAAATTGTTCGATACATTTTTAATCATTGCCGCACATTTCTAGTGATACCTATCTAAACATAATTTTAAAAACTTCTCCGTCATATCTAATAGGTACGTTTTTGATCAATATTAATTATTAATATGAAATAAACATTAATGTCCACACCTACATAATTTATGTTATGATAAACCATGTTGATACCATTGAAATAAAATAATGTACATTCAGTGGCGGCTCGTGGCTTGAACGATGGGACGATCGCACCTCTTAGCAAATTTAATGAAAAGAAGAAAATTATTTCTTTAATAATTTATTTTAATATAACTTGTAAAACCTATGACTAGGGGTGTTATAATTAAAGCCGCCACTGTGTACATTATTATGTGTACCGGAAAAAAACGCTTATATTAGTTGGCGAGCAATCATCTCTTCTTACGCGTGATCATATCGACGGGTGTCGAGGTATTAGGGATCGGGTAGGGTTGGGTGACGGTTATTTTTCGAGTCACGTACTCCGACTCCGACCTCAATCCGATACGTGCAATGGAAAAATTGTAACTTTACCGTACGTAATACCTTTGCTTTGACCGACCGTTGCAGAGTACGAGAAACGGAATACGATAAGTCGATTCTCACGCGATATATATATATATATATATATGTATACATAAAAATATATATTTTGTTCGCATCAGCGAAAGAGGATAATTTTGATTCCCGTCGCTCGTGGCAAGCGACGACGGCTTCGGCCGTATCGAAATTGAATGTCGAACGAAGTTTTGAAAATAAATATAATACGACGAACAAGTCGTCGCGGTTGGCGGTGGATAAGGGCGGACGCACGTGTTCGGCGTCGTATACGTGTACGGATTTCCACACCCGACTTGCCGATAAAAGGTCTTATACGTCGGTGAGTGAGGAGCAACCGCTCCTTGCCCGCAGACACGCGCACGCACATATTCAAAAGCCGTTGTCAGTTTCTTTCAACTGTTTTCATCTATCCGGCCCCGCCGTTCCCTGATTGCGCTTCCCACTCGAACACGTTTGCGTAGAGTGATCCTGTGCTCGATTTCACTTAACCTTCACCTGTTCCCGTCACGTCGTCAAAGGTCGTGTGGCGGTCGAAATCTCCAATACACACCGGTCGAATTTCGTTATGACTCCTTACACGCTATTCCTCCTATTCCCACACCGACGACCACGACCGTCTATCGTCTTCTCCCGACCGTCTTCACCGCCGTGCCGAAACGAGATAACGGATTTCGACGTTATACGAATGATAAAAGTCCGACCGCCAAGCTTCGAGCGGATAACGGACGTCACTTCGAGTTTTTTAAACACTTTTTCAATATTTAACTGCGTACAAAGAAATACTAACTGAACTAAAAACAGTATGTTTATAATTTTCGATTATTTTCGTCGACTTTGGCGTTAGAGGTATTCCACTCACTAATAGTCGCGTCGAATAATCCCTTCAATCTATTTACAATATTACTTCAATTCGTACAGATTTAGAGCAAACAGGTCCTGGCCAATTTTTTTTTTTTTTACACACATTCAATACTTTCTAGAAAAATTACCCCATTCCTGCCTATCAACACCACAGTTTTACGCGTATAAATCACGTATCCTGCGATTAACAATTTAATACCATCGGAAAAAACATCTATCCTAAGTACAATCAAACTTAATTATTTTAATGGATACTACCTACTATCAGTAAATAATAATTCACATAATCATCTTTCATAAAATGAAAAGACCTATATTCATAAATGAGGTCAACATGACGGCGACCTATAACGGAAATAATTAGTAGTTAAAACATCGATCAATACGGCACACGTCATTCTACCTACCGAATAACTTAATTATTTATCCCCAAATACAGCCGTTTATCCTAAATCTTGAACTTGGTTATGCCTCGAAACCACCGAATAGTTTCTATTGTTTTGTATAATAAATTTATTTTGGATAACCACTTTGAGTATTCCTTTGAGAATAAACTTCTCAAAAGTCGACTGTATATAAATCAGCGGTATCGCAGATAAGACAGAATTATCGATACATTGACTGAATCAAAGAAACGAATAAGAGTGAGTCAAATTAATGTTGATAAAACAATATTATGAGTTCTTGAGAAAATTTATCCTGAAGATTTGAAGATTTTAATTAATATTACTCCACTGATTAATGAAAATTGTGATTATAACCAAACAGTTCTATTGAACACAACTTGAAACAAATACAAAAGCATAACAGTGCTCTTATCATTTTAAATAATACTACTTGAGATAATATAATCAAAATACCAGTTGAACTTCAACAACCAAATTTTGTCTGGATTAGTTAATTTGCGAACTCGTGAAATAGTTCGAGTAACACATAGTTTTTACTAAAAAATATGATCAATGTTGTTGACATTACGACCAAAAATTAAGGAAACCAATAATTTTGTAATATTATCTATAATTTAAGTTTCAGAAATGTATGAAAATATGTATTCTATAGATCAATCTAAAGTTAAAACTTGGTTTTAAAAAAAAAATGTTTCTTGTATGTTTCATACAATAACTTGCATACTATATATACATATACATATATCTTATATGATTACCATTTGTTTAAAGGAAAAATTAAAGCAGATATTTTCTTATACGTGTACATATTTTTTTTGAGATGTGAGTGCATATAAATGTGGCAAAATTTTGCACATGCATATATTATAATAATATTATGTAAATAAATTGTCATATGCTAAAGAATGCTTGCATATATTACAGCGTTTGTACGAACAACGGAATCCTAGTATAATAAGTGTCTCGCTGTGAAAACTTTTTCCAATTACAAAAATATGTAAACGATATCATTTGAATACAATCATCTGTTTTTCCCAACGTCTTAATTTAAACAAAATCATTAATTTGGAATTATTCTACATAATGAACAGGATATGTAAAAATTCAAAATAAATAATCATAAAATAAAAATGACTTTATCGAATAGATCTATAACATTATTTGTATAATCTGGCAACTTTACTATAAAGTTCCACGTATAAATTATGACGTTTCAAATATCTCTCAGTTTTCGGCTTAACAAACAGTAATTAAAATAGGTATTTTTGAGTTATTTTCAGTATTATTTAATATTTTAGTTGAGTAGTAAAATTAAAAAAAAAAAAAGCTTAACTTTAATAACTCTGAATACGCTACCACGCATCGCGTCAACTACATTGAGTTCTTATGCCATCCTTTCAACTCTCCAAGCACAATAATACTGCACCAGAGTGTTTTTCGATGTCGCCAAAACTTTTGACACCGAATGATATGAAGTTCTATTATTTCTTGACCCATACCGCCTACTTGTCCAATAATTTGCAGAAAATATATGCTTTAAAGTATAGGAAAACTTTTTCAACGAGTATCCAGTTCTAATCTTTCACATACCATAATTGAAACATTCGTAAATGACACAGCACTTTTAGCGTCAAATATCGAACTGGAAAGTTATTAGTTAACATATCCAATACCACTTTAACTGGCTTCAAAAATATTTCTCCGAATAAAAAATAAATAACAACTAAAAATAATCATCCCATACCACTTTCTCTCTCAATCTTAAGCATTGCCTCTATAAACTAACTCCGTTATAAATCTCAAGTATAAAACAATGATTTTATATTCGATAGACGCCTAACCTCAGCTCATCTTAACAACAACAAGAAAAACTAAACTCTCGTCTCCATAGTTTAACGTCACATTTCCAATTCAAAATATTATTTCTCATCAAACTGCTCCTTAACAAAATATTATTAACACCTATCTGAACTTTTAGTATTGTCTTCAGCGTCTCAATTCCAGCATCACTGGATAAGAATTCGGCAACAATTGCCATATTTTTAATAGGGTCGCTAACCAGGTACCGGACCTTGTTAAGGACCGGAGTGGTTCTAGAATATTTCGACGAAACCTCTTGTGCAAAAGGACATTTTTCTAACAGTCATTTTAGTGAAAAGATCATTAGGTGAATGGATATTTTGACAAATGGATATTTTGAAAAATAAAAACGTATTTTTATAATTTAAAAAAATTAAAAATTAAAAAGTCAATACTGATTGAATGCCGAAATTTTCAAGTAACCAATAAATCACTAATTTTAATAGTTTTGTACCTTTTTTTAATATTGTCTTATGTAGATATTTATAATATTTTAACTTACTTTTCCTTCATGAGATCAATGATTGAAAGTAAAAATATTCTTCATTAATCAGTTTTGGTCTTGATCAGTTCGTTAATGTATTCATTATATGTAAAACAGCTAAAAATGTATTTCTTAATAGAAAAAAATATTTACTCAAACACTTGTTCTCGTTACTCGTTTGATTTGATTGCAAAATGAAATCGTGTTATATTTTACATCTATTTAAGTTATCGATTGTTCAACGCTGCATTTATCATACGTTGATATGTTATATGCTTTATAATTGCCTAAAATCAAATTTTATCTGTACAAATTGCCAATCACTGGCAATTACTGTTAAATATTCCACCTTTTACTTTGATTTTTATTTCATGTTTATAGTTTAACAGACACTATCGCAATCTTTATTTGTTAAATTAATCTCAAATAAATTATTATTTCACTACAAATATCACAATAATATGAACATTAACATTAACATTAACCCATTAGACAAATTATACATTCATCAAAATATCGATTCGCCTAATAGTCCTTTTTCTAAAATGACCGTTCGGCAAAATGTCCTTTCACCTAAATGGTTTCGCCGAAAAAGCCGGTTACCGTTTGAAGTACCTGGATTTATATAACTTAAAATAGGAATATAACATAAAAAAAAAAAAAGAGTGAATAAAATAAATCATTAGTTGTTTAGTCGTATTAGTTTTAATTTAATGCAGAGAAAGTTCGACGAGCGTAATCAAATAATGATACAAAAAATAAATAATTAAGAACACTTACAAAATAAATTAACTTCTATGGCCGTACGTCGAACACGATGTGATTTTATTTTTTTTTTTCATTTGTACCGGCCAGATACTAGATTATTATAATAATAACTTTATATACTTATACATCATTCACCCCATATCATCCACAGATGGACGTCTCGCCATGGAAATACCAAGTTGCATTGCTCCATATTTTGGAGCACTATCGTGATAATAATAACAATAATAATATATGTTTGTGGAGATATGACAACAGTCCAGCATGAGAGTGAATTTACACCGATACTCGTTAATGCATAATCATAGACTGACCGGCTCACAATATAATTTATATCGGAGACGGATATAGGTGCAGTTTCGGACTTGGGCAAAAGTGGAGGCGATCGCGGAACGATGTATTGTGGGTGTGATGGAAGTTAGTGTACATCTTATACCGATAATCATGCGTGCATAATTATAATAATACATATAAGAACACATAAAAAACAATTAATTTTTTTTTTTTTGATTAGCTATAGACTCGCCACTTAGGAACACCGTGGGGTAGTAAATCATGTGAATCTACCAAGACCTAGATATCTCAAATATCAACGAGATTACCTCGACATACTAAAATAGATATTATTCAAAAATATAATTATATCAAAACCCACTCATCATTTAGTTGGCTTCATAAACCATTCCGAAAATCCTACCAAGCGCCACAAACGAAACTGGTCTAGGGACCTTTTGTAATTAAACCAAATCAATCCAAGTTACTGCAATCTCTGCGTCTTCCTGGTCAAACCTTTAAGTTTAATTTATTATCTACATTTTTTAAAAAAACATTGTATCAGATTGTAAATATTTCAATAAAATAATTTTTATAAAAAAAAAACTAATCGTTAACGCTGAAATATTATACTCGTATATTGGAGCAATAATTGTTATTAATATGTTGTATCAAGATAAACGCTACTTTATACTAAATTTGCCCATGAACTTGTTTCTAGAAATCCAGTTTTAAATTAACACTCTCAATGCACACCTAAATATTTTATAATATTGAAAGTACTAATATAACTTCAGAGTACGAATCTAAAGTACTTATTCGAAAAACTTAACTAAAAACTACATATTTTTCGGAAAAGTAACAACATAATATTATATTTATAGTTACTTTTATACGTAGTTTCACTCTATTATCACTTCTTAAAATAATAATTGAACAGACATGAGTACCATTTAGGTTAAATACGTCCAAAAACGTAGTATTTGTGTAGCTATTACTCCTCACTTATTTTTCAACAAGTCTGTACAGGTTATATTACTTTTTATGAATCATTTCATAACGTTTAATAGATAACCGATTACACTTTAAATTTACTTGATTTTTGGTGATGTTATGATAATGACATTCGATACACCTACCTAATACATTCAGTTATTCGGTTAGTATATTATTTATCCAATATAAATTTAACTGTCCTGTGCGTAATATATTTTGGCGATATCTGAAAATGAAAGCATTTAAATAAATTTAATTTTACAAGAGCTCCTGAAACATTGGTATATTACACCTAATTCAAAAAATTGCCTTTGCTGAATACGTAAATTCAGTAATATTACTACCAATTTCATGAAAACGACCACTGCACAAGTTCAATGCAACTGATACACTATTGTATAGTCTATTGAAATTTAGTGTATGCCCTACTGTAAATTGTTGAAGCTTTAATATGTGGCCTAACATATAAATTTTTTTTTTTTTAAGTTTTAGAATGTTATTCGTTGAACTATCAAGAGAAAATACTTAGTGATACAGCAATGAAAAAATAATTATTGTTCTTGGTTAATACGTTTTAATTGGGACATTTAAGTAATGATTTTTAATTAAATAGTCGTCGCAGTAACGCGATATAATGAATCTAAAGGCACTGTGTTTGATGTTTAACAATAAAAAGTATAATACTGTCCGGTGACCGTTAAGTAAAGCGATAAGCGTGTTGATTAAATATCGTAATAATTATTAATTATATGCATGACGCATATCACAGAAAGGTGTGGTATTATAAGCTTTAAATTAATAAATCTTTTTATAATGGTTTATTATGGTCTTTGCCAATGTTAATTCAATGTATTATATTACTTTTAAATAGTTTCATATTACTGCTATAGCAGTCATGTCATCTTACTTCAAAATTGTAAATTACTGCTACAGCAGTAGTGTCCGTCAATGTGTTAACTTACTTATAATATCGTTGATTTTATAAATGATAAATCGTGAAATAAAATAAAAATAGATCGCAGACTTCTGTTAAATGTATAATAATGTGTCTTAATGTGTCGATTTGCGATTTATATGAACTATTTCTATAACCATTTTAGTGCTGTATCGTATCAAAATTTCAACCGTTGATTTCTTCTCTTTTTTTTTTTAATTTTATTTAACTTTATTTATTTTTTAATTATTCACTTAAAAAAAAATAAAAGAAAACACGATTAGGAGCGACTACCAGGAACCGTATCCGGTCTCCCTTTATCACCGACTAAACCAGGATAAAAGTATGCTCATAACATTAAAAAGAAAAAACACCAAGCAGTGGACGGATGAAGTATGACACGCGCGAACGCGACCGTGTGTAAATGGGTTTTTATCCGTTTGAAAAACTTTTATTGCTGTTCTCTCATACAGCGTCCGAGTACATTTCATTATACACAAACCGCAAAAAAAAAAAAAACATGTCTCGTATTTTATAAACGAGATTGAATATCATTTGTAATACAAAACCACGTGGTTGTTAAAATTAAAGCGGAAAAGCGAATTCACGCCAGAATATAATTATCATACAATAATAATATTTTAACGAAAAGTAATCGAATACAATATTATTCAAATACGTTATCCAAATGTAGTATTGGACTGTTTCTATTCTTTAAATAAAATCATCTAGGCATTATATAGCATGTGTAATTCATTCGACCTTCGACGTGGCTTGCTAAATGTAATACAATACTGATTTGAATTTTTTCAATTGTACTACTAATTTGATCGTTGGTGTCCATATTAGAACATAGACGGTAAAAGTATCTTCATCGATTCTATAAGGTCTATTTAAAAAAAAAATTTCGAAACCCAAAAACCAAATACTTCAAAACGAAACCAAAATATTTTCATAACGGATGAAATCTTACTAATGTGTCCCACGATTGCCTATACGTAGGGCCGTCCATAAGATACTGGTATGATGTTTTGACAGCGAAAAGACGAATACATTAAATGCGTAAAGGCGCGTCCTCACGAGCAGCATACGCGCTCGCTGCGTGCTTCACACAAATTTCCGTTGTCTGCATAAAACTTCTAGTCAGCACAGCGAACGTTATCCGATCGTTGTCGGTAAAACGAACTCGCCCGGAGGCATGATTGTCCGACGCACAGCTCCGTTTAAACGTGTTTGTGCTTCGAATAAATTCGGTCGTGAGCTACCGTGTTTATTTACTAAACAAATATTTACATTCCAATCGCACGGATTGCGTTGCATTTATAGAATGTAAGACTGTGACCGCGACACTTTTAACTCGTGTTCATACACGATCAAATCATTTCATCGAGAGACATTTTTATATTATATATTTGATTATATATTTATTAATATATATTTAATTCTCGCTGTGTGTACAGTGGCACCGTCTTGTTGGAACCAGATGTTTTCAGTGTCTGTTTCAGTTTCCTCCAAGTAATGGAAGGCGAGAATTTCTATAGATCTCATGCGTACTAATTTTCCTGGACGTCAGGTCTCTCGAAACGGTGACGTTCCAAGGCCACCTTGCTCACCCGATCTCGCTCCCTGCGACTTCTTCCTGTGGGCGTACTTGAAGTCAAAAGTTTATGTAAATAAGCCACGAACATAAGCCGATTTACGAGATTCAATTAGAAGTGAAATTGCATCAATTACAATGGAAATGTTGGAGAAAGTGATAACAAACTTTGGTGAGCGTCTCCAAGAATGCATCACCATGCACAGACGCCATTTATCAGACATTCTATTTCACACATAATTTTTTTTTTCATATTTAATAAAAACTTCCCGACATTTGTTAAACCTGTGTTTTTTTTTCATCTCAGTAACACAGTAAGTGTGGCGTTAATTTCAAATGTGGTCGTTTTTGCTCCGCCACCCTGTACTATACAGTCATGACAAATTATTTTACCGAACTATTGAATACTAATAACTATGCAAATTATACACTTATTTGTATACTATTATCATTCATTGGAACGTCATTCGTATGTGCTTGCAAAACTACTGCTGAGTATTCGGATGTATGCATTTGACGTGCAAATATTAAATTAGTCCAAACGGATCACACACGAAAATTCGTGCACGCCCGCTGTGAGCACACATGCTCAGCCCGTACGTGCTCTCGTGTAGACGCGACTTAACAGTTAACGATAATTGGACCATACGCGTCACGGAAAAACAAAACGATATAGAAAAAACCGACAAACCAGAACGTTTGCAATAAAGCAAGAAATGAAATAATACAGTACAGTATCGGCTTATTCGAAATTCGCGGAGCCAAATGATCGACAACCATGGGCATAATATTAATTTAAAGATTCCTTTGTATATCTTTGACTTGGTGCGAAACAAAAGTGGTTCGTTGTGTCCAGTCGACCGTAACGCCATCATACGGTTTTCGTATATTTTTTCCTAGCTGAAGCCAAAGCATCATTTGCGTTCCTCTCGCATAAAAAATTTTTAATCCCCCCCCCATCATTGTTTTGGCGTTCTTTTTACTGTTTCGTTTGTACACAAGGCGACGGAATTCATCGCCCTCGACAAATCATCTTCGTGAATGACTGTAAATTAATCGACCATAAAATAAGTATTAATAAGAAACAACATTTTTAAAAGCATTTCAATATTTTAAACATACATTATAATAAATTAAAATAAGATATTTGATTTAATTTGAATAACTCATCAATGAAAAATAAACAAAACCTATTATTTTTCAATTTCATGGTAACGTTTCTCTTATTTTAAATTATATTTAAACTTATACAACAAAAAAAAATATACATTTTACGAACATTATTATTTTAATGATTGAAAGAAAACATTTAAGTACTCGTATATATTGAAATGTAATTTAAGAATGTCATGCAATAAAAAATTAATTTAATAGTATACAAATCTTGAGAAGTTATTTCAGTTCTTCACTTATGTCAATTTTCCAGCTAACTTTTTTACAATTCTAAATATCAGTGCAATATTGTTGGACTTGATGTGGATAAAAGGACAAAACTAAAAAAAAATAAATGAAAAAGTAAAGTCTGAATCCATTGAGTATTTTTACATATTTTAAGAAGTTATTAATTGTTATTTTCAATATGTCATTTATCATTCGTTTAACATAATTTAAAAAATCTTTATTAACCAGTAACAATACTTAAATGATAAATAAGATAAACATCTGAATTAATTTGCAATACAAATTATTTCGAGTACTTACCTAGATTAAAGCCATCTTGATGAAAAATTAATTTTATATTTTGGACTTAATACTGCGGGCAGACATAAATGAAAACTCAAAAAACTTTCAACTATCCAATTTCGTCAAACATTTATTTCAACTTATCTAAAAAAATTAAATAATAGATTTCATGATAAATACTTAAACTAGAATTTCAGATAGAGTAAAATCGAATTAAAAATAATATCTACCTTAATTAATTAATAAGCACAACTACCATGGAGAACCATTATTGAAACTCTTTACTTTCCGATAAATCCAAAACGTTATTTGGTAGTTGTGATAAAAATAAAAGTATGGAGATAAAAAATATAAAGATGACAAGTTAAGAATTTTCTAAAATGAATTAACGCAAAATTTGTCAAGATAAAATTAGAATCGAAATCAGTATCGTTGATGAATATTAAATTAAATTATCTTTATTTTACAGCTACTCGTGAATCTCGCAAGGCATGTCATTATATAATCAGAAGTCTAAGACTCCTTTCTATTCTATAATAGTATCAAAAATATTACTGTTGTATAAAATATGCAATTTAAGAAAAACTTAAAATTCGATATTATAATAATTATTATTATATACATGGAATATACTTTTTATATTCAATTATAACATTTTATCACAGTTCTACACCAATGTTAGCAAAAGGAAACAACATGAAACTCCAAGTAATATGACCGATTTTTTTTTAAATTTCAATTTCAACTACAATTGATTAAAGTATAAACTATAATTGATTAAAATGAAAAACTAGTTAGTTTATATTTTCTAACTATTATACTTAAAGTGTGTTGTAAAATGTGTTTTTTTCTTAAATAATTTATGTATTTAAATGTAAAATAGTATCTTGTTGGTCTCCGGTTATCTCCGACTCAACTTATCCATTTATCATGCGGATTTTTTTTTAATAATAAATTACTTCACAGAGAATTAACCCAACTTCAATTCCACAAATTAATTTAGTTCAAATAATTAATTAGTTTAATCAATCGTTTAAAATAAAGGAAATCTTAAATTAAAATGAGTGTCATAAATAATTATATATTAAATGTATATGCTGTGTTTTATCAATGGAAACTCTTATTTAAACAATGGTAAGAATCCAATAGGTTTGTCCGTACAATATAATCAAAGTAAGAGAAACCCAAAACTTTATCATTCTTTTACGGTTACCAAAAGACAATGTCTCAAGAGAATGAGACCAAAATATCAATATCTGTCGTCATTTACCATAAAAAATGTGTTCTATTCGTTTATTTGTTAATAAAAAATTATTTGGTAACTCAGGCGGAACCTGATGAATCAACTAATACTTTATACGTGGTAAATAAATAAAGTTTAGATAAAATTATAAAAATATTCCACTGCACATAGTTTTTAACCACATGAATATTTCAATAGTTTGTTTTATATGTTTCTAATACACAGTAATAAGTAATAACATGTTAGCAAGTATCTATTATTTTTGGCACCTAGCATAAAACCGATACTACACTTTTACACACAAATAAATAAACAACATTTTATTGTACCAAAATAATTTACTATTTTTGTTATTTATAATGAAAATAATAATCTTCACCTCTTTTGACAACCATGACGCTGTTTGTAAAATATTTTGATTACTTGTGGTTGACAAAAAGTAAACAATTTTAATTCAATTAGATGATTCTCCCTCGAAATTCAAATGGTTAACATGACGCGTGATATAATGGCAGAGGAATAGTTATTTTATGTACACATATTTATACGTAGATCCTCATCACAAATATCACTTTTAATACTCCTGAACACGTTTTTTACCCCGTTTACAGTCACGCATTCTCAGTTGATCACACTTCATATCATATAATTTCGCGTATACATTAACGTTCTGCATGGAATTAAAATGAAGTGACTGAGGCTTGAAATCACAACGGGCTAAGTAAAATGTTTCGTTCTTATTAAACACGGTTGCTCACACTACCGTCGCCGAAACTGGATATATAACTATGGCAAGAACAGTCCAATGAGATTTACAGGTAATATTGTGCTCATGTACGCGCAGTATTATTGTGCTGAACGTGTTTCAAAGGGCGGAAAACTAGACCCTCTCTTCATTTTTACACATCACTTGCTTTAAATCAAATTATACTACAATACTACACACATACACGTACGCACACACATACTTATACGTACAACAATTATTTAGATTTTGATGATTTTTTTTTTTTTTTTTTTTTTTTACCAAACAATACTACACCAATGTCCGGAAATTATATAGAACCACTTAAAAACCTAATTATTAATGGTGATTTATTTTCAAATGCACAATAACGTACAAATAAAATAACTATGCCCTTTTGTTATTATAGTGGATAGTTATATTAAATTAAATATTTATTTTATTATTTATAGGTTCTTACTTTCAATTAACTGCTAATCAAATTCAATTAGTTCTACTAATTGCACGTTATCTTGCAATTAGCGATCTTCACTGTGTACGAATTGCGTGCTGTACCAATTTATTGTCTGACTCCCGAATTTCCAAATACTCAAAATGCACAGACTAATTAGATAATAGCTGCCAACTGTTGTACGTACATACATTTATTGAAATTCTAACAAACAAGAAATAACATTTATTAATTATAAATTAAAGCTCTGCTATGATAAGCAAACGTTGTGTAGTTAAGTAGATTTTAACAAAATAATTCATCAGTCCGTGAAGGTTCTATAGTGAAAAGTTTAATTTTTTAATTTTTTTTTTAAAAGATAACATACAAAAACTATAAATAAATAGCGTATCGACATAATACATTTTTTTAAAACTTTTGATTCTAACTCCCATCTTGCAAAAGTGCTACTGCATGAATTCTGTCTTAAAGTTAATTTAGTCAATATTGGTTCTAACTATATATTTACGGTATATTTACTATTTGTTGATATTTTAACAGTTTATTGGAATTAATTTATCTGTTTTTTTTTTTTCATAGGAATACACCGTAACCCTTAAACGAAATAATATATTTTCTTAAAAAAGTTTTAGTTTTTATTTTTATTGTTAACATAAATTGAAATGTTTTACCAAAATGTTTGTCTAAAATCACTCTTTAAAATTGTTAATTTCTAAATAAAAAAAATTTTTATACGTACATATTAGTACTTATAAAAATTTTAGTACTTTACATATTAGTACTTAATAGCTAATACATAAACAACTACTCACATTATTGATGTCAAATAACGGTATATTATGTCAGGATACGTAATTTTGTTTCTAATACATACACCACACACTTGACGCATAAAAATATTATTGTAACTGTTATCATTAATTGTTAACCATCATCATATTTATAATGTGTGTGTATATATATATATATATATATATATATATATATATATATATATATTAATTATTAACAGCAGTGTATGAAAAACTTAATAAAAATGCCTTACGAAGATGAAGTCATCATTCTCACTTGATTTATAAAAGTTTGTCGGCCAATCCAGAAATTTTTTAAAACCCCGTATAAAGCTATTTGTATATTCATGCAATAAATAAATGAGTCAGCGATTCGAATGTAGACAAACCGGAACAGAACTATACATTTTCACGATTTTATATAATGTTTAATAAACATGTTAATACAAGAATCATTGTTTTTAGCAAAATAACACCGTTTTATTAAAACACACGATAAATTTTAAGGTAATTAATGTATTGGACAGTCGCTTTTTTACGACAAATTCTATACTTTAATAAAGAAGTTTAATATTTTAAGAGAAACATTTTAATATTTTTAATAATTTAAGAGAATTCTACAGCAAAATTTAAATTTTTACGTCACTCCAACGGGGTGGTATAAAAAACTTGATCTGCATTTCTGTCACAGTAGGCTTAAGCTAAAAATAAAATGAAATAATTCACTCAAAATTAAAAAATAAATCTTAATCTATTATCCGTATAACAAATATTCTAATTACTAAATTTAACTACAAAAAAGTACACAATGCATAAATTAAAATACTATAAAAATTAACATTAATATAATTAAATGATTGAAAAACTAGTGCATATTCATAAATTAAATAAGTTATGTTCTTTCAATTTTATAACACCCGTCATCAAACACGTCGTATTGAACTTGAAACTCTGTGTTGCAAAAACAGAAATTAATCATTTCCAATTGAAAATAATGCATAAGACTTATATTGTTTGGATATCATACCTTAATTAGAGTTCACTCATTAATTCTACATATGTCACCATTATCACCATTATCCATACCACTGAAATATTATGAACAGTACGAATAACAAAATGTTAAATATAATAAAATGCATTTCCTTACTGAGAAGTTTATAAAGTATAGATTCATCACCCGATGACCACTGTTGCCGAAGGTTTTTTTTGTGAATAAAATAAAAATGTATGTATAGATTGTTCAGTATTTAAATAAAAAAGGAAAAAAACTTCATCGAATAATATCGAGATGTCTATACACTTTTATGTTTTTTTCTCTATAATATTGATATAAATATATTATGCTAAAATAATTTTCAAACAAACACGATAAACTGGTAGAACATACAAAGATATTTATTTACAATATCGTGAGACCGCAAAACACTGCAGATAATTGTTTTCTAAATCAATTGTTCAGTCTTCGAGGAAGCACATTTTTTTAACATCTCCTAACGAACGGTTTCATCTGAACAATACGTCTTAAATATATATATATATATATATATATATATATGTATATAAATATGTCTTATAATTTATAACACGCAATTGCCAAGGTGCAAAGAAAGGTTAAGACAATTATGTCCCGACCGTTGTTAGAACTTGACTTTGACTGTATTGTTAATGGCCATGACAAAAGAAACTGTCGGTGGAAACTGCGTGTGTTGTGGTTTCAATGGTAAAACGTTTTCCGAAGATCATATCTTTGCAGCTTCTAAGGCGCAAGATATAGTACCTCTTACTCGTTTTCCACCGTGATGCTCCACCACGAACTTTACGGCTAATTGTACCTACGCGCAAATGTTTCACCACGTCATAACGATAATAAACCGTATTTATGGACATATATACTAAACAAAGACGTACTTGAGCACAGGTGATATAGTCACACGCCGGGTTGAGATGTAATATTTTGCGTGTTACTAGGATAAAACTTGTTTTTTTTTTGCCATCGTTAATCATACCAGGTTACGTTTCTGTTTTTTCAGGGATTTAATTTTTACACATCAATTAATAGTTTTGCTTTTATTATGACACTAAACAAAGATTGAAATCGAATAAACTGTGCTCGAACGCAGTCATGCATGCACTTTAGCATGCATGCATAAATGCACCACAATATTTTTTTAACATTTTTTAAAATGTAACAAGGACTGCGTTCGAAAACTTCTCGTACGACAACGTGCAAATGGAATTATATCATAGATCGAGAACGTGAAATCATTTACAGTAATAATAAAATAAATAATGATCATAAACATCACGGAAAAAGGGCTTCAATATTATTTTAATCATATTTCACAACAAAAATAAAATATTACATTATATACGTTGTTGTATAACACAATTGATAATTTTCATAGGAATTTTTAAAAACAGTAGGGCTTATGACCCCGAATAAATCAATAATAATAATTATATTAATAACATCTACTGGATTTTAAAATAATATTCATTATTTTAAACACTACAAAGTAGTTCAATAATGCGCTTGTAAATGATTGATCTTGTTTCTACAAGCACTTCACGGAACTGGAGAACGCTTGTAATTGTTTTCGCTGATCTAAACATTTCTAACACATACGCACATGACTATCGCATAGCAAATTATAAAAATAATATCGGTTATCGTAATAATCATAATTAGTCGAGTATCGATTTCGATCAAAGCGTTCACTTGCATACTTATCGCCTTTCATCAATATTTCAACGGTCCAACTTTCGAAGTTTTCTCACTCCGCAACACATTTACAACGCTGTACGATCAGAATAACACGTAGACACTCGATTGGTTTGTATGAACAAATTGTGTGTGTACAATGTACACTGTACTTATATGTGAGTGTGTGTGTGTGTGTGTATATATATATATTATGCTGTATAATTTTCAAGAGAGTGTAAACGCGTATTGTTTTTCAAAATGTATTTCAATACGTTTTTGTTTCATCTGATTATCGTTATCGTTCACAATCCTTATACCACCTATCCCGTAAAATATTATCGCGATCGATTTAAAATTTCTGGCTACATGTTTCAACTGTATCTTCAAAAAAAAAAAAAAAAGGAATATATAATTCTGTACATTGAAACATATCAATTTTAATAACTCGTGCGTTGATAGCGTTTTTCTCGGATATTTTTAACGCGACTCGCCATCCAACAAGGTGCACGTTATCACGAACAATCGATTGATTACAATAATTTAACATCACATTGTACGAGTGTTCGATGATGGCAGAAATAAAAAGTTTGAATAAGCTAAAAGCACAATTATACCCGTGTTGACCAACAAAAACCAAAATTCTGTTTTGCGGAAAATCCCGTTGAGAATATTTTCATTATTTTGTTTCTTTATTTCTTCGATTTCTCGTGTTCGAGCACAAATAACGACGACGACAACGACAATCAATCGTATGCGCCTTTATTGCGACCACGGCGTTCCATGGCAGTTTTCCAGCCGTAATAAACATGTATGATGGTGATATCGTGTGTACCTACGTATACTTAAGGAATACGTTGTTATCCTTTTTCGACCTTTTCATTTCGTATCCTTGGCCGGTCGGTAGCCAAAAGGCTTTTCGCATTGAACACACTTGTAGTGTTTTTGCAAGTATCTCTGCGTACGCACGCCCAAGCTTCCTTTCAATTCCTTGCAGTAAAACAAGAGAAAAAACCTTGATACATCCACATTTGCCGGTGTGATAAAAATGCGTATGCTCGCGGAATGTCGCCAAGTCCACCTCCACTTCTTTCCCGATTAGCGGTCGATCGTGGCAAGATTTCTGCAAGATTTCTGTAACCATCGACTTGTATGTACAGAACACTAACTACAGTTGAGGATGCACAATTATGTTTAATGACTGCAAAACGATTATTGTTGCAACAAATCTTTCGAACATTTTTAATATTTTTAAATTAAATAAACATTATTAACATTAGTTAACTTTATTGGACACTTATTATTATCACACTTGTACTGGATCAGAATAACAACGATGCTCACAACAATATTAATCTGTTACGCAACAAAAAGCGTAATGTTTTAAGATGAGAGTTAGCAATACCTATAGCACGACTGAATATGATGGAAC